>LS566215.1:361419-383886 GCA_900490775.1 Pristionchus maxplancki | reverse complement strand
CACTTGACTCCTCCTCCTTATGAAATGTGGCCGAACCTTGAGTGCAGGTGGTTTAGCAACTTATAAAATGGATGCTTAGGCTTAGGTTGCTTAGTCTTGGACTCTCAATCCGCCCCCTATTCAAACGAAGTTTTCTCAAATTGCGGGGCCCAGTAGGTACGGATGTAAAAAAGTACCAAACCAACAAACCCAACAAAAACAACTAGTTAGAGAAGTAGATGAACACACTTTCAAAGAGAATACTTCACAGCGATCTGATTTTCTGGTGGTGTATGTGTTTGGGAAACGGCGCTTTTGTTTTATCTCTCTTATACTGCATAACTTATCAAATTCCATAGAATAAGGCGTGCAAAGGGCGAACACCAAGCGATTTATACAGCAAGAATAAATAAATCGACCGAACGGGAGTTATGACCATTTCGGTAACTACACCATAAATCGATCGAATCGCTGTATAGTCTATTGAGGGAGAAAATCTCACCGGAGAAGTAATAACACTCCAATCCAGAAAATATCTACGCTCCAATTTGCTGTTATATTCCGCGAAACAGAAGCGCTTCTGAAACGAAATCAAACAAATTGATTACGAGAACACTCAAAAGCGAGTGAATAAACAATGATAAATACCTTGGTCATAAGTGCGATCATTCTACCATCTGAATGCAACAAATGAATGTCAAATCCCGTATCGCACTTCCATAATCGGTTGTTATCCACGTCACAGTGCAGAGTGAAATCTGCCATACTTCGACTTCCCTCGATACTCTGATTGATTGCAGCCGTCCTGAAACGAAATTTGCAACAATAGACAAACCTCTCAACGTTCGAAAATACTAATCAATTGTATTATCCATTCCTGAAGTTGCTAAGATGTAAAATAATCAGACTAACCATCTGAATCCTCCCTCCTCGAACACTCCCGACTCCACTCTTCCCGTTGCGAATCTCGCTGTCGCATTGTCGATTTCCCAGCGGAAAACGAAGTTTGAATTGCCAGTCATTCTGAAATGCTCTTTTGAAATATCTCAAGTAACGCATTGAGAAAAAGTAACATGACATATTAGAATTTAAAAATTTAAAATACAGGAAAGATATCAGACGGGTTATAAACCGATCAGCATTCATCACTGTGAGACGAAATCAGCAACATATGAAGATGCATCTTTGATACTTTACTACAATTCATCTGTAATCAAAAGAGGTACTGTAACGAGAGCTCAACTCGTTAGAAAAATTGTACTGATTCTGGTATCTCCCTGATATTCTCTTTATCATACAGATTAGTCAACTTCAAAAAGTAACAAAAAACAATCACGAATTTCTCAGAATAATTTGCAAGCATAAATGATTTGCAATTGTAAAACAACGTATCGTAGTCAGACTACCGTATCCCTCCAGTACCCAATCAATGGCTACTCATTACGACCGTAAAGCAAGGAGGAACGTGACTCCCAGCAGTGGAGCACCAGAAAGACTGCGCCCAGAACGTATTTGTAGTTGTCCACCTTGTCAATTATCGTGTCTGCAAATCGATTCGTTTATAGTATCCGATTCTGATCATAAAATGATTTTCGTACCATTCGAGGCGATATCGTACTTCATCAATGCCCAGATTCCGGTCAATGTCAAAGGAAGAAACAACATGTAGACAACAACCGTGAGTTCGGAGGAATCACAGCGGGTGAGACCTGATTCAGATATAGTTCTTCATTTTTAGCAAATTATACCACCACCGACTATTTTCCAATCAACAATCACTGACCTGGATAGAGACAAAAAGCGCAGTAAATAAGAGCGACCAATGAGGCAGCCTTGAAGTAGACCACCAGACTCTCTGCAATTAAAGACGATTGGAATACGAATTATCACAATGTCGAGAATCGTTCAAAAAACTTTGCATTCTCTTTGTGGTCTGATATGAAATTCAGGACGATCTAGGTAGCATAAACACTTCAAATCTCGAAACTTCGATATCAGCCCTCTCTCCTCAACATTCCACCGAAAGGGAGACTGGTGACTACGAGGAACAAATTGGATGGAGGGGTGGAGAGGGAAGAGAGTTGGGGGCAGAAACCGAATGAGTACCCAAATCCCACCAATCTCCAACAGATGGTACCCTTCAGTTGCTTCGTACACTGCGTAAGTCGTCGCTGTCATCAGCACATAGTAGAGCCTGTAAATTTCACGGCTCTGACTTGGTGGTGCGGCCGACGTTTCTCACCAGGGAATCGGGCACATATTAACAAATCGATGTTTCGATGTGAAAAGGAAGTAGACCGGGATGGTGTAGGTCAGGGCAGCAGAGATTATCACTTCTTCCCATGCAATTATCGTGTCTGAAATAGTAAATCGATTTATCTTCTATATTCAACGATTTTTAGTAACTGATGTTAGTATTTTACCTTGGCTACCAATATGAACAAATTTACTCACCAACTTCGGTTGTTTCCGGGAGATAGTATTTTCGGAGATATAAGCACGTTTGCTTGACAGAAAAGGTGATCAGAGCAGCGAAGCCTTTCCATGTCTGTAAGATTACAATGACTTTTGTGTACAAAAATGAATTTTTCCTATTTTTGCCGCTGGAATGTTCTCATCCGCTCTAGGATTAGAATCAGAAAAAAATACCATACCACGAGTGAGTAATAAAACCATCTCCGGATGTCGTCAAGATCGACTGCGAGAACAAAATGGCCGTCATGGGTAAATATAACCTCCTCCACATTCCCGCCAAGATCGTTCCCAAAGAGGCAAAACGCGAGGTTATTCAGCATGCCTGCAATAGGAAAAAAACCCTAACTTCCGAAGATATTTTTTTTTAAAAAGCAACAACTCACGGATGGTGTACCTATCATATCCAGAGTAGAGAAGAGCGGCCAGAGGAAGCCACATCTTCTGCCAGCTATAATGCGCAGTATTCATTCTCGAACTCATAAATAAACTCATAAAATTACAGAATAGAAATTCCAAATCATACTTGTGATTCTTCATTTTTGTAAAACAACTCACAACTCCGATCGGATTTCTCGTCCTCTCACTTGCTGGTCTGCCATTAGTCCGAAATGCTTGTCGGGACACTTAAAACTAATCTAATTTTTTTTTAAAATAGAAAAGTAAATGGAATAGGAAGGTACTGAAGCGAGAGATTCTGACAACAACTCGTTAGAAATAATACATAATATTATTCTGATATTCGTATCACCTTTATTTAACGAAAACAAGTCTAGCTTAGCAATAAAACATAACAACGAATTTACAACGATTAGTAAACATTCTTATAACGACGAAACAACAACGAGCAACAAATAACAAAGGAATGTCACAGTATGAGTACGAGTAATACAGTAAAACGTAGCCCGTAATCATATTACCGTAACCTTCGATTACTGTATCAAATTTATGGGAGTAATTCCCAGCAGTGGAGCATGAAATAGCCGGCACCCAGCGCGTACTTGATGTCATCCACCTTTGTCGATATCGTATCTGCGAATAGTAATCAATCGAATACAGTATCCCCATTCAATCACAAAGTCACTTAATTATGAATAAAAAAACACAAACCATCAGAGACGATATCATACTTCAGCAGCAGCCAGATTCCAAAGAATGCCGAAGGAAGAACTATGAGGATGAAACATTTGAGGATTTCGGTGGATCGGCGTTGGTATACTTCTGCAAGTACAATTTTTTATGATTGAGCACCAATTTACTGATTTTATATCTCAACATCTGTCCTAACCAGACTGTCCTAACCTTCACAGCATCTAATTCTTTTCTTTATGAAGCATAGACAATGCGGGTGAAACACGAGTCGCCATACCCTTTCCCATAATTCCATACTAACCGGGATAGAGCTGAGGAATGCAGGAGAGAAGAGCGACGAGTGAGGCAGTCTTGAAGTAGACGACCAGGCTCTCTACAGAGAGAAAACAATAAATGAATTATCCATAAGAATACTGCTCCTGTCGAATCAATGTTTCATCAACACTGTAAGCCTCACCAATCTCCACCAGTCCATGATCTGTTGCGCTGAACAACACGCCTGTTGTGCTGCACATAAGGACGAAGTAGAGCCTGGAAATCATCACTTCCAAGTGTCCAGATTTTCGAAAGTGTGGGTGTGGACGACGACGTTTCTCACCAAGGAATCGGGCACACTTTCTGCCTCGCTGTGAAGTGGAAGTAGATGGGAATGAGGTAGGTCAGTGCAGCAGAGATGATCACCTCTTCCCATTCATCGATCGGGCCTGAAGCGAAAGTTGATCTACAGTATAGGCAACACAGAAAGCAAATGATGAGTGACTTGAAACAAAGTGATTACTTTATTACTCACAAGTCTCGGTCGTTCCATCTACGATACACACAATCCACATCACTCGATACAACTCCCTGGGAAGGCCGATCACCAGAGCAGCAAAACCCACCGACGACTGCAATGCGAAATCAGTAATGCATAGTAGGCACTATCCTGTTTTCTGGCCCACACTATTCCTTCTCTTCCCCACCCCTCTCCACCTAATCGTTCCTCCTCCAGTCGCTGTTCGTGTAATCGTGTCAGATTGTGTGGGCCAAAAAAACAAGAATCCGCATAGCCTAAACTTCTGATGTGTCCAGGTGGCGATATTAAAAGATTTTAATCTTGATCATACCACGAGCGAAGCGAAGATCGATCTCGGGAGGTCGTCGAGCTCGAGTTGCAGTAGTAGAGGGCCGTCGAAGTTGATGTTCAGCTCGAGGGTCTCGCCGATCGAATAAAAGAAGAGGTACCACGCAAGCGAGAACAGGCGGCCTGACAGTGATAATATCCATGAGCTGAACCACTTATCCTCATATTTTAAATTCTACCCGGTCAAGTTGGTAAACTCGCCGCAGAAAGAAGAACTTACGGATCATGGCGATGTTATAGTTTGCGAATAGAAGAGCTGCCAGAGGAAGACACATCTTACGCCAGCTGCAAAACGAACGCATCTGATCTAGTATTTACGGCATAATGGAAAAAAAACTTGCAATTCCAATCGGATTTTTTGTCCGCGCACTTGCTGGTTCTCCATTGGTCCGAATTGCTTGTCGCAACCCTAAATATAAAAAAAATGTGAAAAAAGCAACAAATGACCTTGGTCTAGACTTAAAACAATGGTTTATGTGAAGAGAATATACGCCAACAAGACAACATGTGTTCATCTCTTCAAACCAACCAACTCAATTTATTTACCAGCAACAGTCACATGATCAAGATAGAGTAGCGAGAGATTTGGCAATCAACTCGTTAGGTAAATTAAGTTTAATTTTGAAAACCTTCCCGAATCTTCTTTATCAAAGCAGACAATTAGTAACGCAACATTGAAACGTAACAGAAAACAATAGCAAGTGGTTCGTAACAGAAAATACAGAGCGGTATATACATGCAATATACATTAGTTAGTTACATTAGTTATAGTGAATCGTGATTAGACTTCGGCAACGCCATCGATATTTTTCTTGTTCACATAATCGATAGTCCAGAGGAGAACCTCCCAGCAATAAAGCACCAGATAGAGCGCTCCGGTACAGTACTTACACGTATCCACGGATGTGATTATCGTATCTGAAGAATGTCGATTATGTACCAATCGGAAAGCACCAAAAATTAGATAAAAAACTAATTGCTTTCCTTCTTCGGCATGAGTACAGATCATACCTACATTACTCAGTCACAAAAACTCGCCATTCGAAACCATATCATACGCCATCAGAAGCCAGATTCCAACTAACGCCAAAGGAATGATAAATAGAATGAAGAATATGACGACGATGGTTGATCGACGAGGATTGAGACCTGAAAAAAACAGAGCTGCTTCGTTATCCCAAGAAAACAAGCAACCGTTGTGTTTCAGTTTCAGGACAACACTTCACAATATTCCACAGCTAATGCAGTAACTACTGACCGGGATAGAGATGGGGCGCGCAGCACAGGAGAGCGACCAGTGAAGCAGTCTTGAAGTTGACGACCAGGTTTTCTGTAGAAATCAAAGAGCATTATAAAAAAATGATTATTCGAAGTATAAAGGATGCTTTCAAATCTCACCAATCTTTACCAGTTCCGCTCCAGTCGCATAATACAGAGAAATCGTCGTGCAGAGCATGAGCTCATAGTAGCGCCTGTAACAATCACAATAAAAATCATATATATTTTTTTGTTCTTATTCATTGTTGGTTCACTTTCATCACATCTTCGTAATCAATATTAGAGTTGTGTGGACGACTTTTCTCACCAAGGGATCGGGCAGTCTTTCTGTCTCGAAGTGGAGAGAAAGTAGATCAGGATGATGTAGGTCAGTGCAGCAGAGATGATAATTTCTTCACACCATTTATCTCGTCTTTCCATGTAAAGCACAGACCTGAATTGTTCATACTTTAACAAAAAACCAATGTTAAAAGCAAATCGTGACCAACTAGTATTTCGATTGCATACATCATACATTATCGCACATGACATAATCCAAACGGCTCGAGCCGTCACCTTTTTGGTATGGTACTTAAAAGCAAATTGGAAGGGTATTCGCCTTTACGAAATGTGTATCTGTGCCTAACAACATTACTCACTCTTGCGGTCAATATTGAATCTGTTCGTAGTTCCATTAATTTCTTCTTTGATAAGCCTTACACAATCCTTCATTGCCTTATCAATGATGTTGCCAGTCAGAAGTGAGTTACACGATCTCGTCAGGTAGAAACAAATGCTGTACGCTTGGCAGATAACATACATTGCGAAGCCCGCGCACGACTGAAAATATTGATGTACTGAATTCCCAAAACCCTTCAGTTTCCCGAATTCCAAAGAATCCCCCCATTCCCATATGAGTCGAGAATGAAACTTGAACTTCTCAACTTCATTGATAAATACCGCATCTAAAAGTGAAAATGCAAACCTGGACAGCGATACGGAACGCTCTCTGGCATGCGGCGAAGCTGCATTCAAAGTTGTATACAAGAACGATGAAAGAGACGAACGATGTGAGATTGAACATCCAGTCTGAAAATAAATATCCAACTCTCTCAAATGTCCATGCTATCTAGCACAACATAACATCAGAGATTACCTGCACATTTATCATACTTCACTATCAGTGATCGTTGCCGGGATTAAAAACTCAGAAGAGAAAATAAACTCACCGATAGCTTTCAGGTTGCCGCCAGCGAATAGAAGAGCGACCAGAGGAAGAAACATCTTACTCCAGCTAGAATATTTTATGCTTTTAGAAACAAATTGCACCAATCTGCTCAAAATCAGTATTGAAAACTAACAAATCGAATCGGACTGCTCGCCCGCACACTTGCTGGTCTTCCATTGGTCCGAACTGCTTGTCGAAACCCTCAAAATAATTATATAAATCTAAGGAAATAGAGAATAAAATGCGAAAAACAATTATCTACGCGCCTGATCAAGATACAGTAGCGAGAGATGTTGAGATCAACTCGTTAATTAAAACAAGAAGCATTCTGCAGTCCTTTTTAGTATCTTCTTTATCAAAACAAGAAATTAGAGGAGCAACATTGAAACGTAACGAACAACAACAACAAACGCGAAACGAGAACGAGAAATTAAGGAAACTTCACAGAAGGGCACGATTAGATTACTGTAGTTAATAGAGTAAATCGTTATTAGACTTGCGAAACGTCATCATCGATTTTTCGCTCAACATATTCGCAACATCTTATGAGAAGCTCGAAGTAGAAGAGCAACAGATAGACCAGTCCGGCACAAAACTTGATGATATTCACATTGGCGATTAACACTCCTGGTAATTATCGATTGAATCTCATGTTCCACAATATTTTTAAACATCAATAACTATAAATATTAAATAAAAACTTGCTGTTCGAGTAAACATCGAACTGAATCATCATCCAGATTCCAACCAATGCCAAGGGAAGAACAACCAGACCGTAAATAATGACTGCTAAGGAGGATCCACGATGAGTGAGGCCTGAATATAAAATTTTGCATTTTATTCAAGCTGAACAGGGCCAGCTCTTAAATTTTGCAATCGATACTTTAGAATTCCAAAAGGTTGTACATATGTGTCGATGGGGAAACTTCCGTAGAACTGTGCGCATACAAAAAATCATTCATTTCTCACCAGGATAGAGGTGGGGCATGCAGCAAAGGAGAGCGACCAGAGAAGCAGTCTTGAAGTAGACGACCACACTCTCTGGGGAGGTAAGAATAAATTTACAAACGACTAAACTCTGAAGAGTCAAGATTTGTATTATACCTAGCTTGGAAGTAAATAAAAAGTCGTTCAAACAAATGCCTTTTTTTGCTAAACACTGCACAAAAAAACTGACCAATCGTCACCAGTTCAGCTCCGGTCGCGAAATACAGAGAAATTGCCGTGCCAAGCATGAGCCCATAGTAGGACCTGCGTATGAACACAATCAACATATAGAAAATGAACCAATAATGATGATATGGTGTATAGCTATACAGAGCCTCGCACAGCTGTCCAACTAAGGTGGCGCCCATCTTTCACATTAGGGTCCCCCCCCCTAATGTGAAAAAATGTCGCCAGTGGCGTGGACACCTATGGTACCTCGTGACGACGTTTCTCACCAGGGGATCGGGCAGTCTCTCTGTCTCGAAGTGGAGAGCCAGTAGATGAGGATGGTGTAGGTCAGTGCAGCAGAGATGATCACTTCTTCCCATGCAGTGATCGCCTTTTCCCAAGTAAAACACGGTCCTGAATGATATATAATTCATACTTTCGAATATCAAAGGCAGTGTGACAAATAAGCGGGTACACCATATTTATTGCAAACGTGCGCGCAAGTACGACACGTCACTGTAAACTTGAGATGTGAGCAACCTTTTCGAAATATGTGCCCGCATCCTGGTTTGCTATTTTTTTACCAAAAGTGCTGCTTGTGCAACTTTTGAGGGATTATTTGACCCCTGTGTGTCCGTGCTTGAATAAATAGAAGAACGAACTCAAACTAATAAGTGATAATAACTTACTGTTGTAATCCGCGGCGGTAGAGTTCGCACTCGAATTGCGTTCTATGAAATACATTTCCCGATCCTCAATCGCCCTTTCCATGATGTTATTCTTCACAGGGGAAAGATCCGATGTCGTCAGAAAGATGCGCATACAGAAGGCGAAGCCGATCACTTGCATTGCGAAGCCCGAGAACGACTGAAAGAAGATTTGAGAGGGCTGCACTCCAGAAAGCTTTCCTTATTCACCATAAGGCATTTGATTTGCAAAAATGCAAAATATTTTTAAAGTAAGAAAATACACAACATACAATCGCAGAGAAAGGAACTCTGACGATCGATATCACCATTTAGGCACTAGGTCGGATGAGAACTCTTTCGCAATATCGTCCCTGACATGCCAGTTGTCTCTCTCCCTCTTGCGGTTCTCTTCCGGTCTAGTACCCACATACACCGTGAACAATACGTGAACTGCATTTATCAACACAATCATCCATCGGCTTGGAAGCATATCACTGGCCCTAATCATTCTCACAATACAATGAGAAAAGAGAAAAGCAACGCACCCGGAACGCGATTTGGAGCGGATTGAAGAAGTTGTCGCGGTTGCCACGACTGTGCCATCCAAGAACGAAGAAATAAAAGCAACAGGCGGCAAACAAGAAGAACCCTTGAAATGTATTGTCAGACACTTTCCCAAACTCTCGAGCGGAATGAGTATTGCCATGAGTAGTTTTCGGCCCGACTACTAGAACCGAATAGTTCCCCTACTCATTCAGTACAGATCCACTTCGTTTCGATAGAAAGCAAAGGAGTAACAGTACAGAAGTGAGAATATGCTCACCAATGGCGTATATGTTGCTGTCGTTGAATAGAAGAGCGACCAGAGGAAGCAACATCTTAAACCAGCTGCAATAGTTTTATTCACGTTTTTTTATTATGTTACTAGAAACAATAAACCAATTATGCTAAATTCGTTCACACGATAAAAAATAGGAAAACGTACAAATCGCATCGGACTGCTTTCCCGGACACTTGCTGGTCCACCATTGGATCGAATGGCTTGTCGTAACCCTCAAAATAATTATTAAATGCCGGGAACAATACGAAAAACAGATTTACTACGCCGCTCTAGTTCGGCAAATGACGTTACCGCATCATCAAGATACTGAACCGAGAGATTTCGAAATCAACTCGTTAATAATCTGAAGAAAGATTCCGCGATCTTTTGATATCTTCTTTATCAAAACAGATAATTAGCAACGAAACATTGAAACGTAACAACAACAATAACACACACGAAACGAGAACGAGAAATAAAGGAAACTTCACAGAAGGACACGATTAGATTTACTGTAGTCAATAGAGTAAATCGTAATTAGACTTGCGAAACGTCATCATCGATTTTTCGCTCAAAAATTTTAATCTATGAATCATTCGATGAGAAACTCGCAGTAGAAGAGCACCAGATAGACCAGTCCGGCACCAAACTTGATGACATTCACGTTGAAGATTAAGACTCCGGGTAAGTATAGGTTGAATCTCATAATCAACAATGAATAACTAATTATATATACAGGGTGCGCCAAAATTATCCGGACTAATTGAATTGATCACAGCTCCTTCAAATGTAACACCTGTGATTCCAACTCTTGTACGAATTTAGAAGTATATTAGTGCTTACGAATTATCTTGACCAATTGAGTCATGATCGCTTAGTACCTTTGCTGGAGCAGTTCAAACCATACTGGTCCGAATATTCGATTCCCGGGTGAAAGTCAAACTTTGAACAACTGATGCTCGTACATAAACTTTTGATCAACTCTCAAAGTGGTATCATAGGAAGGGATTCCAGCCGTCTTAAGAATGGTGTATACTAGAATATGGAAAGAGTTCACTCGAGCGAATAGCAATACGTTTTTCAAAAGTCTATTTTGATACACCACTCGCGCTTTTCGATATTTTTCAGTATTTTTTCAAATAATTTTAAAGTGACTTTATAATTTGACTTCTATGTCAAATAAACATGAACATGTATGTCTCTCAAAATTATTTCTGCCTTTGAAATAAATTTATCATTGCTCGATTTTCGAAAATCTCGAAAAATGATAGCTCTGACGCGTTTTCATCATATTTCACTGTAGGATTTTCAGATAGAGATTCATTGATCTACAAATTTTATGTTAAATAACATTACTTCCTTAGTGAACGGTTCGGCAAGTTTGCCATTGATTTGAGGGTCAACTCAAGTCGCAAAATTT
Source organism: Pristionchus maxplancki (assembly GCA_900490775.1). NCBI lineage: Eukaryota > Metazoa > Nematoda > Chromadorea > Rhabditida > Neodiplogasteridae > Pristionchus > Pristionchus maxplancki. The sequence goes on along the minus strand of LS566215.1, from coordinate 372,651 downwards.
TTTTAAACCACCAGGGTTGAAACGCGCGGACTTGAGCCATTCGGACCAGTATCATTTGAACTGCTCCAGCAAAAATACTAAGCGATCATGACTCAACTGGTAAAGATAATTTGTTAGCACTAATATACTGCTAAATGTGTACGAGAGTTGGAATCACAGGTGTTACATTTGAAGGAGCTGTGATCAATTCAATTAGTCCGGGTAATTATGGCGCACCCTGTATATATGTTAAATAAAAAAACTTACTATTCGAAACGACATTAAACTGTATCAGCAGCCAGATTCCAACCAATGCCAAGGGAAGGACAACAACGACGAAAAGAATGACGGCAACTGAGGATCCACGATGACTGAGGCCTGAATATAAAATTTTGCATTTTATTCAAGCCAAAAATGGCCAGCTCGCAAATTTAAAAAAACCGCTTTTTCAGAATTCCAAAAGGTTGTATGCATCGGAGGAAAAATATACGATTGTAAAAAAATCATTCATCACCGACCGGGATAGAGGTGGGGCATGCAGCAAAAGAGAGCGACCAATGAAGCAGTATTGAAGTAGACGACGAGACTTTCTGCAGCGGTAAACATAAGCTATAACCGACTAAATACTCTGAAGATTCAAAATTTGTATATTATCCAGCTTGCAATAAATTAAAAAGTCATTCAAAATGCTTTTTTTTGCTAAACATCGCGCAGAAAAAACTGACCAATCTTTACCAGCTCAGCTCCGGTCGCGAAATACAGAGAAATTGCCGTACCGAGCATGAGCCCGTAGTAGTACCTGCGGATAGGTACAATCAATTATCAGAATATGAGTCATAATGATTGAGATGGTGCATCTACAGTGCCTCGTGACGACGTTTCTCACCAGGGGATCGGGCAGTCTTTCTGTCTCGAAGTGGAGAGCCAGTAGATCAGGATGATGTAGGTCAGTGCAGCAGAGATGATCACTTCTTCCCATGCATTTTTCGCTGCTTCCCAAGTAAAGCACGGTCCTGAATGATGTGCAATTCATACTTTCGAATATCAACCGTCATCAAATTCATCAAAGGCATCAAAGGTGCGACAAAATAAGCTTGTACACACTATTTATCGCAAACGTGCGCGCAGGTACGGACGTGAGCCACCTTTTCGAAATATGTGCCCGCATGGGTTAAACGGTAATGTTGAGAAATGCCAAAATGTGGGTAGCCATACGCGCACGCATGGTGAGTTGCTTTTCTATTATTTTTTGCCGAAAAGTGTTACTTATGGAATTTTTGAGGCATCATTTGACCACTGTGTGTCCGTGCTTGAACTAAAAGAAGAACGAACTCAAACTAATAAGTAATAATTACTTACTGTTGTAATCCGCGGCGGTATAGTTCGAACCCCAATAGAAACACTTTTCCCAATCCTCATCCGCCTTTTCCATGATGTTCTTCTTCATGGGGAAGAGATCCGATGTCGTCAGAAAGAAGCACATACAGAAGGCGAAGCCGATCACTTGCATTGCGAAGCCCGAGAACGACTGGAAGAATGTGACAGTACGGCACTCCAAAAATTTTCCTTATCCACTAAATATCAAAAGGCTCCTAGCAATTTTTTTAAATTACTAAAAACTTGGAAATTTGCGCGTCGCACACAACATCCAATCGCAAAGAAAGCGACACAGGCTATAGATAACACTGAGTTCTGCAGATTTTCTACTATTACAAAAAATAGGCAATTTTTAAGTCCAACTTAGTTATTAGGCATGTGGTTAAAAGTATCGTACCCGGATCGCGATGAGGATTGGCTTGAAGAAGTTGTCGCGATTGCCACGACTGTACCATCCAAGAGCGAAGAAAAAGCAGCAACAAGTGGCCAGCAAGAAGAACCCTTGAAATTAAATGTTACTCTCTCAAATTCCCACGCTTTCTCACACGGAAAGAGGATTAAATCCGAACAGTTTCCCTACTCATTCAGCAAAGATCCACTTCGTTTCAACAACAGTGATGAGCAACATCCGCAACAAATGAGACGAAAATCGGGGCTCAAATCTTTGAAATTCGGGGTTTAAGACTCAAACTTTGAGTGCATATACCGTTGAATTCGCGGACAAAAATCGGGGGTACCCTCCGTTATCCGATCTTTCGCACATTACTGCTCTACAAGGATTAACAATACAAACGTGAGAAAACACTAACAAATGGAGCCCATGCTGTGGCCGTTGAAGAGAAGAGCGACCAGAGGAAGACACATCTTAAGCCAGCTGCAATATTTTAATTCATGTATTTTTATTATGTTAATAGAAACAGAAAACCAATTCTGCTAAATTCGATCCCACGAAAAAAAAGGAAAACGTACAAATCGCATCGGATTGTTTCCCCGGACACTTGCTGGTCCACCATTGGATCGAATGGCTTGTCGAAACCCTAAAAATAATTATTAAAGGGAAAAAAACGAAAAACAGTTTACTACGCCGGTCTAGTTCAAATGACGCTACCGCATCACCAAGATACTGAACCGAGAGATTTCGAAATCAACTCGATAATAATCTGAAGAAAGATTCCGCGATCTTTTGATATCTTCTTTATCAAAACAGAAAATTAACAACGTAACATTGAAACGTAACAACAACAATAAGATACGCGAAACGAGAACGAGCAATTAAGGAAACTTCACAGAAGGGCACGATTCGATTACTGTAGTGTAGAGACCGTCGCGGGTTGACGAAATGGATATATTTAAATGATTATCCGATTGCCTGAATCGTGTATCCTTTGTAATCCGATTCACGTCCCCTCCCTCTCACTCTGTCAATTGTCGCGCGCACTCTCCGGTGGTTGCGAAGGACTGAGGGAGAGAGAGGGGACGAATATTGGAAAATTCAATTAGACTTTTGCCCAAACGGATAATATTCAATCGGATATTTATCCGTCTATTTCTTCATCCGATGGGATAGAGCGGTTAGACGGTCTCTACTGCAGTGAATAGAGTAAAACTAAATTCGACTTGCGAAACGTCATCATCGATTTTTCGCTCAAAATATTTGAAACAATCGTTGAGAAGCTCGCAGTAGAAGAGCACCAGATAGACCGCTCCGATAAAATACTTCTCGAAATTCACAATGCCGATTAACGCATCTGGAAAACATTGATTGCATCTCATATTCAAAAAATAAGAAATTATAATAATATTAAATAAAAACTAGCCATTCGAGACGATATCGAAATGCATCAGCAGCCAAACTCCAACGAATGCCAAGGGAAGTTCAACAAGAACGAAAGACATGACGACGGCAACGGGGGATTGATAACTGAGGCAACGGAGGCCTGAATACATTTTTTTGCATTTTAGTCAAGCCAAACAAACTCGGAAATTTAGAAGTCAAACTGTAGAATTCCCAACGATTTTATGTGTCGGGGGGAAGCTTATGTAAAAAAGTGCGCATATAAAAAATTTATCCATCGCTCACATCGATAGAGGTGCGGCGCGCAGCAAAGGAGAGCGAACAGTGAAGCAGTCTTGAAGTAGACGACCAGACTCTCTGAAGAGGTAAACATCAATTTACAACCGACGGAACAAAAAACACACACAAACATCGCACAAAAAACTGACCAATCTTCACCAGCTCAGCTCCGGTCGCGAAACACAGAGAAATTGCCGTGCAGAGCATGCACCCATAGTAAAACCTGCGGAGAGGCACAATTAATTTTCAGAATATGAGCCCATAATGATTGAAATGGTGCATAGCTATATCTCGACGACGTTTCTCACCAAGGGATCGGGCAGTTTGTCTGTTTCGAAGTGAAGAGAAAGAAGACCAGGATGACGTAAGTCAGAGCAGCAGAGAAAATAACTTCTTCCCACGCAGTTATCGATCCTTTCCGAGTAGAGCACAGACCTGAAAATAAGTAATTCATGCCTTCGAATACGAACCTTTTTCATAGCCAATGCGACAAGGCAATGAACTGCGAACGCGCTAGCAAACGGAGCTAGTCCGCACTTTTTGGTTTCTAAAATTAAAGAAGTACGAAGCGACTCACTGAAATCAACATCGAAGGCATCGGAAGAGTTCGTACTTCCATTGAGTTCTTTGAATTCTTCTTGAATCCTTACACAATCCTCATCCGCCTTTGACTCGACGCTATTTCTCACAAAGGCAGTATACCATCTCGTGAGAAAGAAGCAAAAGCAGAAAGCGAAGCCGGTCACTTGCATTGCAAAGCCCGGACACGACTGCAAGGATATTTCAAACAACATGAAAAATTCAGAAACATTAAAAAGATCCAAAACGGTGAATTTTGATGAATTTAAGATGAATTTTTTTGCAGATTGAAATCGAGAAGATTTATGTTGGCTCTAATTTAGCTATTCGAGGCGAAAGTAACCTACCCGGATAGTGATCTTTAACGATTTTAGGAAGTTGTCGTCACGGTTGCCCTCACAGTACCATACGAGAAAGACGACACAGCAACAGCAGGTTGAAAGGATAGAGATGTAACCTTAAAATACGATGTTCGACTATCTCAAATTCCCACGCTAACGGAGTGATTATGCCGACCACCGAATACCCTACTCCTCCAACAAACATCCGCATAGCTGTCTGCTGTCGATAGGAATATAATGATTTACAATACAGAAATGAAAATAAACTCACCAATGGCTTTCAGGCTGCTGTCGGCGAATAGAAGAGCGGCCAGAGGAAGAAACATCTTACACCAGCTGGATTATATCATGCGTATTTAATATGATACTTTAAACAACAAAAATGTGCTAAAAAATTAGATCACGATAAGCAAAGCTTACAAATCGCATCGGACTGCTTTTCCGGACACTTGCTGGTCTTCCATTGGTCCGAACTGCTTGTCGTAACCCTCAAAATAATTAGTAAATGCAGGGTAAAATACGAAAAACAGTTGACTATTCCGGTTTAGTTCAGTAATGAGGTATGATAACTCGAAATGGTAAAATTTATCACATTATCAATATACTTGACCGAGAGATTTTGAAATCAACTCGTTAATTATCTGAAGAAAGATTCCACGATTTTTTAGTGTCTTCTTTATCAAAGCAGAAAATTAGCAAAGCAACAATGAAACGTAACAACAACAATAACAAGAACGAGTAATTAGTCATAAGGACTTCACAGAAGAGCACGATTAGATTACTGCAGTCAATACAAAATAATTAGACTAATTAGACTAATTAGACTGCCGCAACGTCATCGGTTCTACGATTGATATATTTGATCATCCGGTAAAGTGTCTCGCAGTACGCAAGGATCAGATAGATCGCTCCCACACAATACTTGTAGATATTCGCCTTGTCGATTATTGTATCTGGAAAAGGTTGAGTATCAACACGATAACCCATCCTTAACAATGAATTAATTAAAACAAACGAGAGGTTCGTATTTGACAAGAACAAACAATATTAATGACAAGAAATAGTATCTCGCTTGCTAATCATCAGTCAACTGCTTTAATCATCCCTGCTGGCTCTCAGCTGCTCGCGCATTTAAATATGCTGCGATAAAAGATATACTTAGTACCTTACCGAAATCGATAACGGATTTCATCTAAAAACTTGCCATTCGAGACGATATCGAACTGCATCAGCAACCAGATTCCAATCCATGCCAAGGGAAGGACAACCATAACGAAAATAACGACGGTTACGGAGGATCCACGATGAGTGAGGCCTGAATTTATTTGGCCGATCAGGTCTTGAATTGATGGATTCAAGACCTTAAAAAACGGATCAGAGATAAGACCAGACCCGCTGGTCGGAGACAAAACCGGAAAAAAACAATATGTGCGAATGAGAGAAATTCATTTCTCGCTCACCGGGATAGAGGTGGGGAGCGCAGCAAATGAGAGCGACGTGTGAAGCAGCTTTGAAGTAGACGACCAGGCGATCTGCAGAGGTAAAATAAATCTACAACAGTTCTGCATAGTAGTCACAATTTGTGTTTTAATTAAAACATTTTAATTAGCCTAAACCTAAACCTCTCATAAAACACATACCAATCTTCACCAGTTCCGCTCCAGTCAAATAATACAGAGAAGACGCCGTGCCGAGCATAAGCCCATAGTAGAGCCTGCAACAATCTCAATCGTCGCCAGCTTTGTCGCCAGTTCGACATCGTAATATCGTGATTATTGTCCTCATTCTAGCTAAATTCACTCCTTTCCACTTATGAATACCCCGCACTGCGCGATAAATATATTATTATTATAAAGATCGATATTATTAACATGTTATTCGTGTATTCATTGGGACAACGTTTCTCACCAAGGAATCGGACACGCTTTCTGTCTCGAAGTGAATAGAAAGTAGATCAGGATGACATAGGTCAGCGCAGCAGAGACCATCACTTCTTCCCACGCACTAATCCCGTCTTTCTGCTCATTGACAGGGCCTGGATGTTGCTGGATGTGTGTCCGTGCTGTAAATAAAAGATGTGCAAAATAACTAGCAAAATACTCACTATCGGAATAGTACGCAACGTTGACGCGGCCATAGACATAGTACGGAACTGCAGTGGTACGTCTTGCTCTCTCCGCCTCCATCTCCCTTTCGGATGTGAAGTGACGCAGACCCCAGCACAGAACACGAGCGAGTCCGATTACTTGCATTGCGAAGAACGGGCATGACTGCAAGGATTTTAAAGTGCACTGAATTTCCAGCCGCCACTATTTGTATTCTTCTCACACATTCTTGGTTCTCGGGACCCTGCTATCCCGGGAAGCGTTACATTTCAAACTATACTGCTCATTAAAAATATGAACTTAATAGGTATATCGATTACCGCACCTGGATAGAGGGGCGGAAGATATCCGCGAAATTGTAGATGCGGTAACAAAGACCGATCACAAAGAACACACACGCGATATAGAAAATAAATTCTGAAATGAAACAGAACAATAAATCACGACCATTAAATAGGTTTAAATCACAAAAGTCAAATTAGATCACCAATAGCGCGCAGACTGCTGCTGGCGAAGATAAGAGCGGCCAGAGGAAGACACATCTTACGCCAGCTGCAATATTTTAATACGTATGTAATATTTATTATGCTAGTAGAAGCAACAAGATACAAAATGAAAGGAACCCTTACAAATCGAATCGGACTGATGTTCCAGGCACTGTCCGTCCGGCAGTTTCTCTCAACCGTTGCTGGTCCTCCATTGGTCCGAACTGCTTGTCGAAGCCCTCAAAATAATTATTTAAATCGAAGGGATCGCAGGATAAATACGAAAAACAGTAAACTACGCGCCTGATCAAGATACATTTCCGAGAGATCTTGAAATCAACTCGTTAATACAAGCATAAAATCAAAATTCTACCTTTTTATATCTTCTTTATCAAAAACTGAACATTATCAACTTCAACATCGTAACATAACAAAACAAGAGCAACAAAAATGAAAACGAGATGAGTATCTAATTAACCACAAGTAAATTTCACAGAAGAGCAAGATTAGATTACTGTAATCAATACAATAAACAGTTCTTAGACCATCGGAGTTCTTTCCATCTCTTCCTCTTTATCGATCGCCATGAAGACTATCTCCCAGCAGTAAAGCATCAGAAAGACCGCTCCGGTATAGATCTTGAACTCATCAATTTTGGCGATTATCGTATCTGAAGCATATCGATTGAACTGTACCTCACATTATACTAAAAAAAAGGAAAACAAACCATTCGAAGCGATATCATACTTCATCAGCAGCCTGATTCCAAGCAATACCAGAGGAAAGACATAGAAGATGAAAATTCTGATGACGGCGGAAGAACGACGAGCATTGAGACCGGAAAATAACATTTTATTTCAGGTTTCAGTTTCCAGTTTTAGGGTCGGCAGAGAAATTACGATAGAGTAATGACATAATATATTTTTAGAAAGGGCAAAGCCCGGCGGGTTCTTGTTTCAGAAAAACACAGAGCATGCGAAGAAAAGTTCAGCACATAAAGTTACCCGGATAGAGATGGGGCGCACAGCAAAGAAGAGCAACCAGTGAAGCAGTCTTGAAGATTACGACCAGCTTCTCTGAAGAGATCAAAGATCATAGCAGTCAAAACAATTATTGGCGCGCCGAATATATTTCTGAAATCTCACCAATCTTCACCAGCCCAGCTCCAGTCGCGAAATACAGAGGCACTGATGTGCAGAGCATCAGCACATAATAGGACCTGGAACGCCAGCTTAAATATTCAAAGCTGGTGCACATCATGCTTGAGATGGCGCATAGTAGCCTACTGTTTCTAGTGTGTGTGGACGACGTTTCTCACCAAGGGATCGGACAGTGATTCTGTCTCGAAGTGGAGAGACAGTAGATGACGATAGTGTAGGTCAGTGCGGCAGAGATCATTACTCCATCCCAGGGAGCAACCAATTCATAGATACAACATAAAGGACCTGAATTAATAGACAATTAAACAAAAAAAACAAGAAAAATAACTCACACTCGGCGGTCTCGGAAGAGTTCGCAGTTACATTAGCAAGTACAATCACCTCCTCCGCTGCTCTGTGACAGACGAACACTCTCAGAAAGATGCAGACAGAGTGAGCGAAGCCAATGACTTGAACTGCGAAGGCCGGGGAAGACTGCAATCATTTTAAAACATTATTAACAAATCAATTATTTTAAATTATTTTTAAAAATTACAAATATCGTACCCGATTAGCAATATGGAACCATTTCAGAGCAGCAGCGAAGTTGCACTCAAAACCGTAGCCAAGAACACATCCATATAGGCAGGAAGCGACCAGTCCTATCCACCCTGAACAAACAATTGTTATGCTATCCCAATCGCAAACTATCTCACCCCATCTATCGACACTTTTATCGGTCCGCAATATTCCCAATCATTCATCCCTTTCGCTCTTAGAAAGGAAACTCACACAGGACGTTCAAGTTGTTGCCGGCAAACAGAAGAGCGGCCAGAGGAAGCGACATCTTACGCCAGCTGGAATATACTTACTTTGATTTTAGATAATTTCGAAAATGAAATTCTCCAAAAAAATGCAAGATAAACGCACAATTCGAATCTGACATCTTCTCCGCGCACTTTCTGGTCCTCCATTGATCCGAACTGCTTGTCGTAATCCTCAAAATAGTTATGCAAATTGAATAACATGAAAATAGCAGTCGAAAGTCAGATTCTGTGAATGGTATTTGTGAAGCCAAGATACGCCAGCGAGAGAACTTGCGTTCAACTCGTAACAACCAACCAATCTCGACTAAACATAAATACTCTTTATCAAAATCGTATCTCAATTCGAAAACATACTCAATCTATCGCAACGAAGGAGATATACTAAAAGTACACAAACAATGAAGTCATAGCACATTTCTACAGAAAATTATCAATACAGTAATCAATACAGTACACCATACAGTCTACGGTCTTCTCCAAATAATCCAAGCAAAGATGAAGTCATGAATGGAATCCGTGATCGCCAGCCATAGACCTACAGATGATAATATTTCCATTCCAATACCATAAGTACGGAAAAGTCAGCATTTCTTCGAGGAAAAAGGAAATTTTAATTCATTTACGGCACACATCATACTGATACTGAAACATCAGCGAGGCTCCAAAGATGAAACACAAACCTCTCGGATTCACATTACCATCGTATAGATAGACTGCCTAGCCTCTAGCAACCTCTCGACTACCGTAACCCACTCACCCATCGGGAACACTTCGCCGGCATCCAGCGCGAGTACGGTAGCGATCGTGGCGGGACCCAGCACGGCGAGCAGGGCGATCGATCGACCAGCGTACTGAACATTCTCGATCATTTCATATCGCAATTAGCCCCACAACACATCCTAGAAACAGCAACCCTTGGAACTCAAGCTATTTTCATTTTTAATAAAATGCTACAATCACGAAAGTCATCTATATCCATACCTGTCCGAGGGAGATCCTTGCGGCGACCCGTCCGCGACGCACCGCCCCCTCTCCTCCCTCTCCCCCGCCTCTCTCTAACCCGGCGCGTCTAGAGCACTCTCTCCGACCGCGACGCGGCGGGCACCCGTACGAAGAAAACGGTTCCCCGCCGCGTCGCGGTCTTCCTCAAGGGAAAGCGCGGGCAGGTATGTCTATATCAATTTTTTTACCAATAAATTCGCAATAAAAATCAATATCCCTACATGTGCCCTATCGGAATGTAATTTTTTTCTCGGAAATGATAATCTCGGAAGTTTTTGAACAAAGGATGTTCCGGAACTCCTTTGTTCCAAAAGTTCCGAAATGAACGATTTCGAGAAAAAAAAACTTTCTAACAGGGTACCTCCCTACCATGGCCGGGAGGAGGAAGCGGGTGGCCTGGAACAGCAGCGAGACTGCGGCTGCGACCGCCAGCGAGTGCGTCGCAGTGTCTGAAAGGAAACCTGTTTAAATAAAACGGACAAACTTCTGTCAGACTCTCTCTCTCTCTCTTTCACGCACTCTCTCGTTTTTATAACATTGCAAACAGCATGCGGGCTCGACATCGCTTGTAGATATTAATCAACATAATTGATTAGCATACCCATCTCCGCCCATCCGACGCGCACGACAACGATGGCTGCAGTCGTGGCAGCGGCGATGAGCGAGTAGTAAACGCTGAATTCGGTCAACAATTTTTCTCAGTAATCATATTCCTATTCCTCACACGAATGCCTTGAACGTCCTCGTGACTCCTCTCGTCATCAGCAGCTCCGCCGCTCTTCCTATCTGAAGTGGAGAGCCTATTTCGTGGAAATATGAAGCATAAAACAGATGTATAAAGGAGAAAACGGTAAAAGGATATCAATTAACTCCATTTTAAGCAAAACGCAATAAATTCCTTACCACGAAGATCGAACCCGCACCGAAGGGGAGAGTGAGGCGGAACAGAGGAGCTGGGGAGGCTGGAAATATAGTTTTTTTTCGCGAATAATTATTTATTTTATCCATTGTATCATCCTCCTCCTAAATCGCCCCTAAAGGGGCATGTCGTTCCTCCTCCTCCGTCGCCCCTAAAGGGAGGGGCAGGTCGTTCCTCCTCCTCTTGTCGCCCCTAAAGGGGCACGTCGATCCTCCTCCTCTTGTCGCCCCTAAAGGGGTACGTCGATCCTCCTCTTGTCGCCCCTAAAGGGGTACGTCGATCCTCCTCCTCTTGTCGCCCCTAAAGGGGTACGTCGATCCTCCTCTTGTCGCCCCTAAAGGGGTAGGTCGATCCTCCTCTTGTAGCCCCTAAAGGGGTAGGTCGATCCTCCTCTTGTCGCCCCTA
>LS566215.1:332884-346733 GCA_900490775.1 Pristionchus maxplancki | reverse complement strand
ATATGTGCAAAATGTGAAAGTGTTGACCACGTGAAGGTGTTTAGTGTATCACACGAGCAATTTGGTTGAGAAAGCGCTGAAAACGGCGCGAAAACGAATTTCGTCATATTGCGTAGTTATGACGAAATATATCTAATATATGAAAATTTTGATCACATGTTGTTGTTTGGTGGCTTGCATGACCATTTTGGTTGAGTTATTGCTGAAAACGGCGTGAAAAACTGATTATTGCATAGTGATGACGTAATATTGCATAGTGATGATGAAATTTTTTAAATTGATTTTTTAGCTTTAACTTTTCATGAGAAGTCGATTGGTACCGGTCCTGGGCCTGTACGACAACGTTAAAGTGGTTTTCGAGTACTTTTTTTTTTGGAGCGTGACGGACAAACATACAAAGAGACAAAGAGACAAAGAGACAAAGAGACAGACAGACGTCCCGAAATTTTATTACTAGTCAACTATAAAGCATAGTTCCTCACCGTCGTCAATGTCGAAGGTCTCAGAAGAGTTCGTACTCTCATTGCGTAGAAATTTGAGAAGCCTACACTCCCATCCCGCCTTTCGCATGATGTTGTCCCTCACGAAGTAAGGATACTCTCTCGTCAGAAAGGAGCACGAATAGTAAACGAGGCCGATCACGTACAATGCGAATCCCCAGGAGGACTGCAAGGATTTATCTAGTTACCAGAAGAGCGTCGCTCCCCGCCTACGGCGGTGATTTCGTCATATTTCTACACGATTTCACACGTTCCACCAATATTGTAATCAAAGATTTCATCATATTTCGTAACATTAATGACCGCTCAGAACCGCTACTTGAACTTTCCCCATGGGACCTTTCTAAAAGCGGGTTACGGTAGTGAGTAGGGTATCTCGGGTTACGGTAGCGGGGTACGGTACCTCGGGTTACGGTAGCGAGGTACGACACCTCGGGTTACTGTAACGGGGTACGGTACTTCGGGTTACGGTAGTTGGGTACGGTATCTCGGGTTACGGTTTCTTAAACTCTGGGTTCCGGGGGTTCTCGAGGGTGTTGAAGACTATAGGCACTATCATTTTGCATATTGATCGTCCGATGGTTTCAGACGACTTTTTCACTCTGCCAGAATCCTACAGATTTGTCCGATTCTTACGCGAATGGGCTCTTATTTTGCATCATAAAAACTCCAATTTATGACGAACGATCGAAGATTCGATAAAAGTATTTCCATCGATCAATACCATAAGCTACTAAAACTCAATTTAAAAAAAAAAATTAAATCATACCTCAAAAGCGACTCCGTACCATTCGAGGGAACCTTCGCGGTAGCACTTAACAATGCCGTAGACAAAAACGATTAGAAAGAAGAAGAGAGTGACCAGAAATATACAGGCTGAAATGTCGTGGTCGTGGAATAGAGAGGGCGATCGATAATAATAAACTCACCAATAGCGTACATGTTGCTGCCAGCGAATAGAAGAGCGGCCAGAGGAAGCAACATCTTACACCAGCTAGAATATATACTTATGAGAGGGATCGCCAGAGAATCACCCACCCCTGTGCGATCCGCCAAAAGTTTTTCCTACCGTCCCCCAAAGTTAACCCAAGGTACTTCGAACGATGCTCTTTTAAACTACGCTTCAGGAATTTTGATATTGGGTCTAAATTTCGCAATACGAAAGATCAAAGATCAAGTATACAACAGGTTTTCGCAAAATGCTCGTCACGAAAATGGCCATAACTCGGCTCAAAATAAAGATATTGACTCGATCTAAGTTGCATTAGAGAGATAAAAGTTCGAACAACAATTTGAAACACTAAAATATCCTCTGGCCAATGAAAATGCCCTCTGGCCAACGGGTGGGTAACAAGAAGGTGCCACTATTAGGATACCGTTTTGGCCGGCAAATAACTATGATATTTTCAAAGTACCTACGTATGTCTAAGAAATCACCAAAAATTAGAAAAATCTGAGAGGGAGAAAAAAATGGGGGCCAAAAATGTCAAAAATGACTTTTGGAAACAATCACTTTCACTGCTCTAATTGTATGCATTTGTGCTCAAAGTAATTAAATATTATTAGAAACAGTCAAAAAATTTCATTGGAGCACTTTACAGGTCCATTAAAGAGAGAAAAATCGATATTCTGACCCATGGTGACCAACATTTTCAAAGTGCTCTGAAATAAAGCCCATTCATCTTTCTAGTTATTTTAAAAGTGCCCTAAGGGTAACTTTTTACATAGAACTCGAAAATCGACCTTAGGAAGTGGTACCATCAAACCCGACCCAGAGCCCATGGTACCCACTCCGGAACCACTGGGTATGTGGTACCTCGGGAATTTTTTCTCAAACCTATACATGTGATAGTGAATTTTTGTAGATCTCGACGAGATAAACATTTTCTGTGAAGAAAGTTAAGGTCTAACTCTTCTTAGAAAAAAGTTGCATAGGTCCGAAGAATTTGCATAGGTCCGAAGAATTTTTTTGAAATTTTCGGAACGCTGGAAGATCGGAATTTCCATATTTACAATGAATTTTTGTGTCAGAAATGATCAATCTGATTCAGAAGTATAATTCCAGAAAGTTTGATGAAGATTGGACTAAAATAATTTTTTTTGACTTTTTTCAAATTCGGGTTTTTTTTCGAAAAAATATTTTTTCTCTCAAAATGTCCCAAACGTTTCAAAAACATTATTTATGATCAGCTAAGTAATTTTCAATCGAAAACATAACGATTTGAATAGAAAATCCGATCTTACAGCGTTCCGAAAAACATTTTCTGTGAAGAAAGTTAAGGTCTAACTCTTCTTAGAAAAAAGTTGCATAGGTCCGAAGAATTTCAGAGTGAAATTTTTTTAATTTTCGGAACGCTGTAAGATCGGATTTTCTATTCAAATCGTTATGTTTTCGATTGGAAATTACTTAACTGATCATAAATAATGTTTTTGAAACGTTTGGGACATTTTGAGAGAAAAAGTATTTTTTTCGAAAAAAACCCGAATTTGAAAAAAGTCAAAAAAATTTAGATCGAGTCAATATCTTTATTTTGAGCCGAGTTATGGCCATTTTCGTGACGAGCATTTTGCGAAAACCTGTTGTATACTTGATCTTTGATCTTTCGTATTGCGAAATTTAGACTCAATATCAAAATTCCTGAAGCGTAGTTTAAAAGAGCATCGTTCGAAGTACCTTGGGTTAACTTTGGGGACGGTAGGAAAAACTTTTGGTGGATCGCACAAGGAGCTCGAAAATGGGTGATTCTCTCGCGATTCGTCTCTTATTTAAAATATGATTTCCAAAACTCACAATTCGAATCTGGCATCTTCGCCGCGCACTTTCTGATTTTCCATTGGTCCGAACTGCTTGTCGAAACCCTTGAAATAGTTTATGCAGTAGAATGAGTTGATAAGAAGAATACGAGAAGAAATGACGACTGCACTCTAGTCCATTTTCGAAATTTATGAAATGTGAGAGAAAACGTTATTTTTTCAATGTCCTATCTAGACTATACGCGTGGTCAAGATACATTAACGAGAGATGTTGAAATCAACTCGTGAATCAAGTCCAGTCAGATTCCGTTGCCCTTCTGATAATTATTTTATCAATACAGTAAATTAGCAAAGCAACATTGAGACGTAACAGCAACAATACAATACAATACAATACAATATAATACAATATTTATCAGTGTCGCTTTCTGGGCGCTGATCAAGATGGGGTGTCAGAGGGTCGTTCTTCTGATTTCAAGATAGTCATTTCGAGGGGTCTCGAGTCAGAAGATTGGTCATCTTTCCTTGTCACAGTCGCAACGACTGGAGAGAGTTCCGTTCTCCTGGTTCCCGATAGGACGTTTGATGGCATTGCATACTGATAGATCCCACTGTAGGTCGAAAACGAAGCCTTGTGTGTTCTGGATTCTTCAGTGAACGCGAGTCCTCCAAACTCGAATGATCTATCTTTGAGCGAGAGAATCGAGCCTAGGTTCTGAGGGACCAAACATCTTAGACGGTATACTCATCACACGGCGACCAGTCCGGCTTGGATGGGGATTCCGATCTTGTTGAGTCGTTGACGGAGACGAGGGGAATTAGAGGAAACAGCTCTCCATCAGAGCGAATGGAGAAGGAACCGCTCGCGACGACTAACAGAATAGGGAATAACAGCAACAATAACAAACAAACATCTAACGAGACTCAAGGTGTCAATGAAATTCCACAGAGGAGAATGATTAGATAGATGAGAACGCGTAACTAATCTCAAGGACATTTCACAGAAGAGTATTAGATGAGAACGAAAAAATTAATCACAAAGTAATTTCACAGAAGAGTAAGATTTGATTATACAGTAAAGCATGATGAAAACTTGTCAAGGAAACTTCACAGAAGATTGGACTGCTGTACTCAACAGTCAATCGCAATTAGACTTTCGAAACGTTGCCGATTTTTCGACCGTTGCGGTCATCAATCATCCAGAAGAATGACTCCAAACAGTGAATCATCAGATAGACCGCGCCGGTACAGTACTTGAACTCATCCACTTTGGCGATTATCGTACCTGAAGAATATCGATTGGGACACGGATGTGAATACTTAGAGAAATATTAAAAGGAAAACATACCAATCGAAGCGATATCATACTTCTTCAGCAGTCTAATTGCAAGCAATGTGACTGGAACTGCATAAATGATGAAGGCTTTTACGACAGCGGAAGAACGATGAGCATTGAGACCGGAAAGTAACTGCTTATTTCAGAATTCAGATCCAAATGATAGGCCCTGCACATAGCATGAAAAACATAATCTCCAATTTCGTAGCACAACAGTACAAACGAACGGGATAGTAATTCACCGGGATAGAGATGGGGTGCGCAGCAAAGGAGAGCGACCAGTGAAGCAGCCTTGAAGTAGACGACCAGACTCTCTGCAGAGATTAAAAATAATAACAGCCAAAAAAATGTCGAGCGCAAAAAAGAGAGATTTAATCAAATCTCACCAAACTTCACCAGCTCAGTTCCGGTCGCGAAATACAAAGGCACTGCCGTGCAGAGCATGAGCCCGTAGTAGGACCTGCGATGTCAGCTACAAATAATCAGGAAAAAATTACACTATGGATGGACAGTACCCGCGCGAAAAGGGACCATTTTGCAGACCCGAAATAGCGAAGTGATTTTAGCAAAGTGAATGAAAGCAGTGGAACCCGCGCAAATCCTAAAATTGGGGATGGGCACTCATTGCTGACTGTGACGCGCCTGATTTTTATGTGCATCAATTACGCTTTATATTGTGCAAATAGTATCCCCATACGCATACTGTGGCGAAGACGTTGCTCACCAAGGGATCGGGCAGTCTCTCTGTCTCGAAGTGGAGAGACAGTAGATGAAGATGATGTAGGTCAGTGCAGCAGGGACGATTACTCCTTCCCAGGCAGCAGCCAATTCTTTAAATGCAGAGAATGAACCTGAACATTAAGCCAATCAAACATATAACACGGACGGTTTCTCTATTGTAAACAGCATTCGATTAATTGTAACTATGTACGTGTTTTTCGAATATTAATATTCCTAAATACCGACCAGGTCTAAAAAAATGAAAACAATCGTTTCGGGATAAACGTTACGAAGAATAAGCACAACAACATAATAATCAAATTTTCTCACAACCGGGAATCTCGGAATAGTTCAAAATTCCATTGGCGAGTATTTTACATGCGTCGATCTGCGAGTTACGCCTTAGACCATAAGCGATCTGCAGAAAGAGACACAGAAAGAAAGCGAAACCGTTCACTTGCAATGCGAAGCCCGGGCACGACTGAAAAGATTTTTATAGGTCATTTACTCCCTAATGTCACGATGTTATGCATTGGTTCGGCATTGCGATGTCGCTACGAGAGGGCGGTCGAGAAATGAAGAGGATTCCATCTCTCCCTTGATGCAACGTCGCAATCAACGAAATGCCAACATTATAATGTTATATATTGCACTGTTCATAAAAAAGTAGAATACTAGATTGACTCCATCGTACAAATTTTTTTAAAAAATCGTACCCGGTTAGCAATATGGATCCATTTCTGAGCAGCTGCGAAGTTGCACTCAAAACCGTTACCAAGAACAAATCCATATAGGCAGTTAGCGACCAGGAATATCCAATCTGGAATGAATGGACTCTTCGAATTTAGTATATCACGCCGTCTACCGATTGTTTTTTGGTGTATGCATTAATTCCGCTTATTTTTCACTCTCACTCTCAGTGTCGATAGAAAGGAAACTCACACATGGCGTCCAAGTTGTTGCCGGCAAATAGAAGAGCGGCCAGAGGAAGAAACATCTTGCGCCAGCTGCAATATACTTATTTCGATTACAGAATAAAAATAAAAACAAGAAAATCTAGATCGCATGAAATAAATGAAAGATAAACTGACAATTCGAATCTGGCATCTTCTCCGCGCATTTTCTGGAACTCCATTGGTCCGAATTGCTTGTCGTAACCCTAAACACAATCATTGCTCAGAAGAATGCGAGAGGCAAATTACTACTGCTTAAAGTTGGCTATGCGTTCGTAATATTGCGGGCTCGCAACGAAAGGATGAAGGCCGCAAAGGTTTCGAGACCTCGCAACGAGGAAGAGCATAGTGGATGAGAAAGTGTGCGAATGGAGAGGGGTGCGAGGGTATTGCGAGCCGTCATCCCCCTCCCATCGCCTGCCGTTGCGGGCTCGCTTCCCTCGTATTGTCAACTCCACTACTGCTGTCTAACCGATTTTCGCAAATCAAGAAACAAAAAAAAAATTAAATGCGAGTTTCCTAACAAGATTATCGGCGTGATCGAGATACATTACCTTGAAATTAACTAGTGATCCAAATCCAAAAATAGTTGCATTTCTGGAGAATTCTTTATCACAACAGGAAATAACCAAAGCAACATGAAAATGTAACAGCAACAATAACAAGAAAAGGGAAACGAAACGAGTAATTAATCAAAAGGTAATTTCACAGAAGAGCATGATTAGATTGATGTAGTTAATACAGTAAATTGCAACTAAACTTCCGAAATGTCATCGATTTTTTGATCGAGATAATCATCCAACCAAAAGAATGCTTCCCAGCAGTGAAGCATCAGATAGACCGCTCCGATACAGTACTTGTACTCATCTACTTTAGCGATGATCATATCTGAAAAAAAGGAATAAATCAAATGAAGAAACTAGAAATCGATATTTCGCTTCGACTACAGTGGCACATTACAATCGATAACTTCTGATATGAAACACACCATTCGAAGCGATATTATGCTTCATCAGTAGCCTGATTCCAAGCAATGCCAAAGCAAGGACATACAGGAAGAATTTGACGACGGCGGTGGAACGATCAGGATTGAGGCCTGAAAATAACATTTTATTTCACGTTTGAGATTCAAATATTACGCCCTACTCATAATTAAGACATCATAAATACCCATTCACGCCAACCGTTATATTCTTTTCATCAAATGAAATAATTTCTCATTGCAATTTAAAAGACAAAACCCGATGATTTCCTGATACGGAGCACAACAACACATACAACGGGAGAATCCACAAACCGGGATATAGATGGGGTGCGCAGCAAAGGAGCGCGATCAGTGAAGCAGCCTTGAAATAGACGACCAGGCCCTCTGAAGACATCGAAAATCATAACAATTTTCTCTCGAAAATCTTACCAATCTTCACCAGTTCAGCGCCGGTCGCGATATACAGCGAAAGTGCCGTCGAGAGGATTAGCCAAATGTAGCTCCTGCAAGTAGCGGACACAATATCGACAATTCATCCTTTCAGAGCTCGTGATTTTTCAATAATATACCCCTATTATATTTCTGAAAGCGTGTGAATTTCCACCATGATGTGCATCCGAAGTTGCGATGTTGCCTGTGGTACGAACCGAACAAGGATTCTCACCAAGGAACAGGGCACATTTTGTGTCTCGAAGTGGAGAGACAATAGACGAGGATGATATAGGTCAGGGCTGCAGAAATCATCACTTCATACCACGTAGTAATCAGTTCATCCAATGAAGAGAACTGGCCTGAAAATTTAGTCAATCATATAACACGTTCTCTATTCGCAAAGACAATAGATTAACTACGTATGTGACGATCGATAACTTAGGAATCATAATTTCGAAACCGCCTTTTAAGAACCAGTAAAATAAAACCGTATATAAGGAACTTTTGAACTACAAACGATTCTTTAGACACCGTCGAAATAAGTATTTTTGTTTCACTCGTTTTCATTCTGTCACTATGGTAGAAGAAACGAAATTTGAGAAACGACGGATTGTAACCGCCGATCGGGAAGGGAAGGGCCTACAGTCGATCGATACGTAGGGAGAGACTAGAGGGAGGCGAGAGATATGCTTTGATCTACCACGGTTCCAGGTCACCGGTTACAAATAGTCGTTTCTCAAATTTCGTTGATCTACAGTCTGTTACGAAATCAAATCGATCATTACGTCATTTTTATTTTCTCTATTCCCTATCGAGAGGTTTTAAAGTGGGGCGGTTCCGTTAAGATGTTTTAAAATCAAATTTCCTAAAATGTATTTCCCAATCGTAGTTTCCGATTTTATGATTCCCAAGTTTTCGATCGCCATGTCTGTAGTTTTTGAATATGAAAATTCCTAAATATCGGTTAAGTGTCGAAATGTTAGCAATCTTTCCGAAATAAGTGCTAGAAAAAGAAAAAGTACCCACAAGAAAATAACAAGTAAAATATCTCACACTCGGGGGATTCGGAATTTGTTACTGTTCCATTCTCGTATATTTTACAAGCAGCAATCTGCGAACTACGCCTTCTATCGAGATGATCTCCCAGTCTGTAGCACAGAAATAAGACATAGCCGATCACTAGTATTGCGTAGGCTGGGGCCGACTGGAAGGATTCGTGTACTTCGATACGTTTTCAAAAACATGATGGATAACATTAGACACCGTAAGCGAAATTCACCTTGAGACCGCAAAATCCGAGGGGAGGGACTCGATTGGCGTGAATGAGGACAAGGACGAGGAAATAGAAAACACAGGCGATCACGAGCACCCAGCCTGAAATCAAAAGGAATCTTCTCACGAATCTTCTCATGAAATGACAAAAAACAATTTAAAAATAATAATATATGCCACACCAATGGCATCCATGTTGCTGCCAGCGAATAGAAGAGCAGCCAGAGGAAGCCACATCTTACGCCAGCTGGAATATCATGTTTTAACCAAATCATAAAACCAATGAACCTGGAAATGCCAAAATAATCGAAAGAATGCAGCTCACAATGCTGCTCGGGCATCTCGTCCGAGATCTTGTTCCTGCGCCGGAATCACGACCGCCGCAGTCGTCTTAGGATTCACTGCCGCTGCAGGCGTCTTAGTTGCAGCCGCAGCAACTTTAGGAGCAGTCATCGGTCGGAAGCGACGATCGGAGCACTCAAAACAAGCACAATAATACAAATAATGAGAAAAAAATGCGGAACGAATGTTCTATTTTGAGGAAGAAAATGGGAAAAAAGTGCAGCAAGATGGAAGAGATTGTGTGGGCTTTATTGCTCGCGAATAATCAGAATATTTTGTATAACGATATTAGCCCAAACAAATAGACAAAAACAAAATTGTGGCGACCTAACGTGTAAAATGGGGAAAAAAAAGAAAGTGCGCGGGAAAAAGAAGTCAATAACGCAAAGCTACCGTAATTTTCGCTGACCTGAGCATCAAAATATTTTTTGAAATTTATATTTTTGACTACTGTATAAGTCCAAATTGAAGTCTTCAATCATTAATCAAACAATTTCATTATTAATATATTTTTAAATACACTTTCTTTATTGTTCTTTATGATGTGCATAATAAAACATTTCGACTAATTAAACGTGTTTGGGCATCAATTCTTTATCAAAGTTAGAGCAATTGTCGAAGAAAATGTTTGATTTTCAAGAGGCACTGCTAGAGCTTGATAGACGATGAACTTATTCCATCTAATAATGATGACGTTCTCTCGTGAGTATCTCCTCCGATCAAAATTATACAGAATTACAGCACAAAATTGGTACTGAGTTTATCGATTTCACTGGTACTGAGTTTATCGATTCCACACAAATACTTTCTAACTTGGAAAAATATAATGCTTTTATTCATTCTTAATTCTTAACATATTATGGTAATCAGGCACGACGGCAACTCCATAGATAGACGAGAACATCCCATCCAAATAGGGCCAGATAGATAATCGGGAGTTTGTTTGTGTATCCGTCGATCGCTGTTGTCATCGTATCTGAATTATGTTACAGTATGAATTATATCGATAACTGATTTTTAAAAACGTACATATTTCGCTCCACATTCGAAATGCTACCATTAGCATGGGAAGCACACCAACAGCGAAGCTCACCCAGAGTTTATCAACTTGACGATGGCTGAGGCCTGAAACATTGCACTCCACCGTATTCTTGCTGAATTTCGTAACCCCACCACTTGAACACTGTGAAACTGAGTCTCACCTGGGTAGAAATTGGGTACGCAGAAGATTAGCGCAGCGAATGCTGAGGCTTTGAAGAAGGCTTGAAGAGTACCTGAGAAGAGATCAAAGATCGCAACATAAGATCGCAACGCGATAACTATGGAATTCTCAAATTTGATCTGCTAAGCGTATTTTACAGAACAGAAGTTAAAATCAGCTCTAGATCACTTACCTATCTCCATTAGTCCTGATGTCAAAGAAGAATATGTTATGCACATAATTGCCATCATGAGCCCAAGGTATCCACTGAAATGCGGTGCGTGGTGATCAAGGGCGACGTATCCCAGTCATGTTCCTCCCACACTCACAACATCACAGCAATAGTTCCCTCAGCCGTGTCTTTTCGCCAGAGAAAGAGGAAGTAGAGCGGGATCATATAGGTAAGAGCAGCACTGAAGAACGAATCCTCCAATGACTGGAGTGTATCTCAATGGGAGAAAATGAGAGCTCTCATTTGGCGATGCTCCCTCATCGGTCAGAAGGATCGAGAGAGCATTTCGAAAAGAGAGAAGCCGGAAAATTTTGTACACCTCTGAATGGGACTTCAAGTCGTTTCTCAAATGCTCAAGAATGATTTTGATGAGAATGATTTTAAAATTCTAGCACTTTTCCTCGAAGAATGGAGTATCAGTTCACTTACCACTGTCTGGACTGTACTTGAACCATTGTATGAGGCGGATCATTAGGTTTGGTCCTCCAGTCAGCACGCAGTTAGTGGAGTTAAACCATCTCTGAAGGGTGCGGTTCTTTTCGATCGCATTTTCATTATTTAGACACTTTGCCTAACAAAAATAGCGAATTGAAACTCACAAAGACAGTTCTTCTGAACGGGTCCTCCTGTTGGCGGTAAGAATAAGCATATTGAATGAACGGGTAGAAGAGAAAAATCCCGATGACGTTGAAAAAATCTGAATTTTTTCGACTTTTCATAGAGTTTCTGACCAATACAAATAACTCACTAATGTAATCGATTTGCCTGATAAACAGGAAGGAGAGCAGAGGCATCCACAGAGCTGAGACACTGCAGATGGAGTTGAATAGAAATGATTTTGGAGCCCGTCTCTCCATTTCACACACTATCTCGTCACTCGGACAGGCAGTGAAAGTGTATAATGAAGACACAATTGCACTCGTTTTTCAAAAATACTAATCACAAATTGATCTTGGATGGTCGATGAATCAAGAAAATGTGAGACATAAAGGGTATCTTTAAAATATGTATAACTCACAATTCCCATCTTACGTCTTGACCTCGAGCTTGAACGTCTCTCATTACTCTGGAAATGTGAGTAAAATACCATTGAAAATATCAGTAAAGCGACCAACAAAGTAAGAAAGTATCATATTTAGACGAATAATGAGCTTGGTCTGGCTTGCGTGCGAGGTTATTCGAGGAAACAGTCATCTCTCTCACTCTTTGCCCTGACCTAGCGTCCCTCTCCCGTAAAGAGAGAGAGAGAGAGGACTCGAGAGGTCACCGCGTCTCTAGGTTTAGTGACAGTCTCGGTCCTGTGAGATCGATCACATCCTCTCCCCAGAACATCAATGTACCTATGTGTGTACGCTTTCAAAACCACATCTCTTACAAATAGCGTCTACCCCCCGGCCGTGCTCGTACTGTATGCGATGGCATTCAGATAAGGAACTCGTACGAAAGCACATTCAGCACTGTGCATGACTTTTATCCTCGAACATTTATCGAATTAAATAAATTGACAACAACGAACATATCCGTTGTGAGTAAATAATAGTACATAGACGAGAATGAGAGACGCTCTAACAATGTTTGTTAAAGCCGGCTTGAAATTTCTTCATGTTAATCACAGGACTCGATAGATTCTATTTCATCCTCGAAGAGGGTTACGTAACCACCCAACGCACTGCAGTCCGGGCAGATCTTGTGGAACTTGAGGTCAGGTATGCTATCCACGCACACGCGGCAGACCGCGTGTCCGCATGCGGCGAAGAAGACGCGACGACGCGGCGATTCCTCATAGCAGACGCGACAGGCGCGTGAGAAGCACAGCGCGTCTTTCGTGCTGCAACTGAACTTGCTTCACTCTTCTATGTTTTTATCGAGAACGAGTGGAAGAGATGTCCTACTAACCTTCTCTCATTATCCGCTCTCCACTCCCTGGTCATCTGCTGCCGCGCCGTGTCTGCTGCAGCAGCTGCAGCCTTTTTAGCGTCGAGCCCCGCGTTATGCACAGTCACGGTACGAAATATACCCTTTCTGACCAAATAATTGTTCACACAGATTGCTCTATGTGCAGATTTGTGCATGGCAGCGCAGTCATTGGCGGTTAGTGCTGCATTGATGTCTTCCAATGCTTTTGTGGTCGTATCGTACGCCTTTCCTATGTCCTCTTGCACTTGCTGCAAGGCAGAAACCGCTTTCTCGAATGCAGTTGCAGCAGCCGCAGCTGCAGCAGCAGATTCCTTCCGGCATCGAGATCAGCTTCGGCACTGGAACATGAGTTCTTTCAAAAATCTTTCAAAAAAATGGGAAAACAACTGAAAACCATTAGAAACCCACCAATTTCCTCTAATCAACTCTTCATGAAGCTCCACATAACCGCTCACTCGTCGACAGAACGGACAAGCCAGCGGCCGTTTCGCCTCGGACGCGCCCGCTTTCAGCTTCTCCGCGCACGCGCGGCAGACCGCGTGGCCGCACGCGGAGAAGACGGCGCGGCGACGCGGCACATCCGTGAGGCAGATGCGACAGGCGCGCGAGAAGCGGAGAGGCGCACATTTGAACTTCTCGTCTTCTTCATTCGTAGTTGCAGCGCTATGGTCCTCGATTGAATTGTCGTTGCTCATAGTTGACGAACGTAGATAGTTGGTCAAGGCTGCGTATGTACTGGATCAGATATAAATAAAAGACAGTTAACATAAAGAAGACATTTCTAATTGCCAAAAGCAGCATTGACTCTAATGACTCTAGCCAGTCTAAATTCATTTCATGCATTTCAAGCACTGCCAGTAGGCAAGGGACGAAGAGAAGTCATTCAAAGAACTCACTTAGACGCACAAGCCAGCCACCAACTTAATTTATTTCAACTCTCTACCCTCGATACTTTTGGATTATGGACAGCGACGGTTTACACGAAAATCTGAATGCAATGTCTCTCGATGGGACGCAGGAGAAGTAATTATCTTCATTTTTCTTACTTCAACCTGTTCAACCAGTCAATGCATTTCAGCCCACCACCCCGCTTCTCACGCGCCTGTCGCGTCTAGAGCATCCCCATCAAGGATGTTAGGCTAGAGCATCCCCATCAAGGATGTTAGGCTAGAGCATCCCCATCAAGGATGTTAGGCTAGAGCATC
>LS566215.1:289962-308383 GCA_900490775.1 Pristionchus maxplancki | reverse complement strand
CGCGATGTCATTCTGTTTATTGTCGCGTTGTTTGTTGTTATCTATCCTTATCTATCCCATCCTTTTGTTTCCCACTCACAGTGAGACGTCGTACTGACGAGGTCCACTCACTGTGAGGCGGGTCGGGTGTATACGACCTACGGACCGAAACACCCGTCCGCTTATCTAGGAAGTTGTCTTTTCTTTCACACTTATGCGCATATCATGTTAGATACTCCAATTTTCCGAGTCTTCAACTTTAATTTGACCTACCAAAAAAATTTTTCGGTGGAAGTTTCCTTTAACCCTAGGGGTCTTGTACCCAAAGTTTGAGCACCTAGCGACCACTTTGAAGAGTTGTGCACTGCTCCTTTCTATGCACTGCGCTCTTACGGAGAGTGTGTTTTAACCGCTGAACTCACCCCGATACTAAGGCCGATGATCACCCAGAGACCCCTCGTTGAGTGAGGCGTGGAGTGGGCAGAGTACATGATGGAGAGGACACCGTAGGAGGAAAGACAAGTGGAGATGAAGACGATGAGTTGGAAGACTGGAAAGGATAATGTTGACATCATTGGAAGGGTAAAGTGGAGACAAGGGTGAAGTCTAGTATTCATCCAAGCCAGAGAGGAGACGATCTAAGCGTGGACTAGGAAAGAGCGGAGTTCAGATACCATCTTACCGTGCTTGTTCTGTTCCAACTCATGTGCAAGGACGCTCATGATGTATCCGATCAGGCCCATGAAGGGACAGAAGAAGGAGAAGAAGGTGTGCACTTTACGAAGGAATTGCATCGTTTGCCTGAAATGGGGAGGAGTCAAGAAAATACTATTTTTAAAAAGCAATAAAAAAAATAAAGAAACGACAGTTTACGACTTATAAAAACAACAAGACTGATTTTAAATTAAACTCGATTCGAGTCCCGCCTTCTCTCCCTGCTGGCATGGTTTTTCAAGTTGAAAGGCGGATGTGCTCTCTCTATTTCGTATGATCACTAGTCGGAATGGGAGATCAAAGCGTGCGTTTCGACCCGAAGGCAGACCTTCATCAATGAGTCTTTTTAACTGCGCCTTTTCGCACGAAGCCGCCGAATTTCCATTGTCTCATGATTCGCCTTTGGTGAGAGAAGGCGGCGCCTGTTTTACTGCACTGTACCGGATTCAAATTGTTGAGATACTTGGGTGAACTTCGAATTTGTCATCTTTTAGTAAAGGTCCGAATGTTGCTTACCTGATCGCTCTACGATGACCACTACGATGAAACAGATAAAATGTAAAACAGATTTATAAGAAAAGGAAAGAAAAGAGCGCGCCAGACAGTCCGAAGGGTTTCCAGTAGAAACTTTGGCACAAATATACATTCGCGATTTCTGAGAAGTCATGGACGAACGAAGCCCCTACCTTTTTTCTCTAGATACTTGAAATTCAGCTATGGCGGATTATGAACTCGAAACAGTTTAAGCCTGATTCAAACTAGCCACTATCATTTAGCACAGGTTGCTAGCAAAAGAAAAAATTGATTGCGTGAACCGGTTTGGGAGCGCTCGCGACAATTTGGATGGGTGTTTGCGAACTCGATTTGAGAGCATACTTTCACTTTCATTGGAGGTCACCTAGAACACACACGAAACATCAAATCAAATAATTTGATTTTGTTGGTGATAGGATAAACTGTAGAGAATCTTGCAAGAACCATTCTCATTCCTAGTGTGAATCTATGGTAGTCAAAATGTTGTCTTGTCGAATATGTGAGATAAAAGGGAGAAGAGATGGCAGTTCATTTAAACAATATACATCTTGATTTTTAATGTTTTCTGAAATATTTGTTTTTAGTCATCTGGCAGTCTAAGTACACTATGCAATACTATGCGTAAAACAATCGGGAATGATACATTAAAAGCATTTCAATTTGTACAAACGCTGTACTAACAATTCGAGCTCAAGATGCAGTTCAGCGTTTCTATTATTTCTCCTATCTACATACCAGAGCGATGAAGATAATAAAAAAGGGCCAATGGTATGTTGAACGACAATATTATTTACAATATTTAGGCAACATTATGTCACAAAATATACATTTCAGATACCATAGAAGTCATGGGAAACATTTAGGTCTCAAACTGGTCAGAGATCAGAGATCGCTAGAGATCATGGTAAAAGGAGAGATCTACTCGCTCCCCGCATGTTCCAGTCTCTCCATCCAGTAGTTCATCGCTGTGAGCGAGATACTGTGGCCGTTCATCTGAAATAGATTCAAAAATCACGTCTGTTCATTCGACACCCTATCGCTGATCTGACCAGTGAGCTACTCATCACTATCTCTACGCTCTCTCTCTCTCTCTCGATCTTTCTTATCAATTAAAATATTTTTTCATATGTAATGGAATAGACAAAATAATGATTTTGGAATTTTTCTTACAGTCGAAAAGGATTTTTGAAAAAAAACACATGAGTGTGCCGTCATCATTCTTACCTTCGCAACATGAACCTTCGACAAGAAGTGGTAGATGATCTGCACCCCGTGCGCCTCCTTCTTGCACAAATTGCATCGCGTTTTCTTAAATTTTAGAATTTAATAAACGTTTTCATCCATAATAATATTACGAATATCTAAGTAATTATCTCAATTTTGTGTCTCTATTCACACGAACAACCGAAAATCTCCTTCTCAAGTCCTAGATACTCACGAAACTTCCATTGTAATACATAAGAGCCATCAGACCAACCTACCCTCCCCCGTTCAAATCCTAAACGGCACTTGTTGTGTTGGTGATAAAGATGCAAAGATGTAAGATGTAGAGATGAACCTTGAGCCTCATGGGTTGGAATACGGCCAGTAGCCGGGAATGGTCTTTGACCATCTCGAATCTCGACCGAATTCGATGACTCGCGTAGTCGAAGGGAACGGCTGCAAGGGAGAATAATTTCTCTGAGAAAGTGGAAAGGGTCTATGGCAGTTTTATTGTTCTCATCCATTGTTTCAATTCTGACATCAAAACTGGAACGTGGCAGGTTGCTAGCAATAAGTTATATGAAAATACCCTGCCACAGGCTAGTTTTATTTTTTTAGAGTTGTCAATAAATGGACTATTTTGCAAGCACTGTCCTTATAGAGCGGTTAGAGATACAGTACGCAGTGAGTAATTTCTTGCTGGCTTTCTTTACATGTGGTGGGGATGGATTGACCAGAAGCTGCTGGTTAGTTCAAGTGTTATCTCTTTCAGTAAGAGTGCTTGGCGCTCTTTCCTGTGACACGTGAATGAAAAGTAAATGATTTTCAATAGTTCCCTAAATGCTGGTCGGTGATGGAGAATGGTATTGGGGCAATTAGTCAATACCCGGAAAAGTGCCAAGTGCTTGAAACTAAGAGACTCACATTCAGGCGCGGTTATCGGAAGTAAGGCGAATAGGTCAGTGGACGCAGCATCATCGACAGTGTTTGCGTTGCAAGTCCTGAAAGATCATTGATCGAACCGGCTCGTTTTTAGGTTAAAGAAGGTCCATCAAACTCAAATTAAATTTACTTTCTCATATTGTCGAGATCGACCCTGAGCTGATCGTTCTCACGTCTGAGCGCTCTGAAAATTTGAAGTTGGCCATTCAAACGTCAGCTTTCGCTGATTTACTCATTCATGATTCTCTGCTCGTTATTCTTTTTCATTTCAGCTTCCAATTGCGAAGTTAGCTCATCCAATCTGAAACAAACTTATTTGCTGTCTTTATTAACTTTTATTAACTTATTATCTAAATATTTAGCATGATTTTTATTTTATTCTAAATAAATAAAAATAAAATAATAGCCTTCGCTGCACGTCATCCGATGCTTGAACTGCCGATTGTTGAATGACGGTAAAAACGTGTTGCTTGGAGTCTGGAAGAACGATAAATGAATTTTTCTTCATGATATTAAAAAAAAGGGAACTAAAATAATGTTTCACCGAGCATGTTTTCCACAGTCTCGGCGCGCTTTTCTGCCTCTCCAGCTGCTCGGCAAGCATTCTTCAAAATAGAAATATACAAAAGTGAACCGAAGCAGTGTTTACCCAAAAAAAAGATAAAGAAACCTTCACTCCAGTCATTATTTTTTTCGGTGAGGTAAACAAGGGCACACACCTTAAAGTTGTTCTCGACCTTCGTCAATTGATGCTGAAGCTCAGCAATTTTTGCCTCGCTTGCAGCTGGACTATTTGCCGATGCGTTCCTCCTCTCCTCCTCAAGTTGGGAAGTGGCCTCTTCGACCCTGAAAGAAGATAAATGAAAACTGTGAGTTTCGACTTTTTTCCACATAGATGCCACAGCGTTCTGACCCCCTTTGTTCTCTCCAGGTAAGGGTGAACAAGAGGTTTATTTTTTTAATCTTCCCGCGTTACGGTAATCGAACTGCAACACTAATTCGCAATATGAGATATCTCTGAAACACATAGCTATTCTCCAGTTCAGAATGAGAATTGCGATATGTTTCAGCAACCTTTCAAGTTTCCAATTTGCAGTTCGATATGTAAAGTGATCCCACTTTTCTGTAGGTGTAGAATGCTGTGAAGCGCATGTAAAATGCAAGTAAGATCTATTTTTGACTCCTACACAGCTTCTATCAAATGGAGAAACCTGATTACAACCTTTTTCGAAGTTCCTCCGCTGTTCTCTTCGCCACATTGATCTCTGCAGCAGTCGCAGCCTCCCTCGATGCATTAATCATGAAGGCGGCAGCTGCCTCGGCTGCTTTGTGGGCGGCTTTCTTTCGCTCTTCATCTAACAATGCAGAAAGATCCTCGAATCTAGAAGAGGAATCATAAAAATTGAATAGATTCATAAATCCTCTACCTTTTCTGCATTTCCTTCTTATCGTCCTCAAATCGAGCAGAGGCTTCGTCAAGTCTACAAAAAGTCATTGTAGCTCATCAACTAGTGATGACAATTCGGCTCGCACCTCGCCTCATTTCGCATACTATCTCGCCCGTCTGCCTGACGAGAGAGCACGCTAATTGAGGAGAGACGGATGCCGAATTGTCAACACCATCATCAACCACAACAACAACCAAACGGCAACAACAGTACATCTCCTGCAGCTCCTCCCTCGCCCGGATCGCGTCCTCGATTTCTGTAGCACACGCACCAGCTACTGCGACTGCGGCGGCTACAAATTTGGTGATAAAAATTTCGAAATAAGTTTAATAAATAATTTAATCAATAACCGGAAATGGCAGCCTCCCTGCCCTCCCGCTCCTCCTCCAATTGCTCTAACGCTTCTTCCAGTCTGCAATACATCACATTTTTTTACTCAATGCCAGGATTGAGGTCTGGTAATGATCATAGAGGGACTGCGTCTACACATGCATCCATGCAGCCGGTCTTGTCTTGAGTCATGAAGCATTACTAATTCTCACCTGCTTTGCAGATCCTCTGTAGATTGAAATGAACGCGCGTAGGCTTCGCAGTTGGATTCTGGTATTGGCAATTTATCATTCTCGGATCTCTTCTCATAGGTTGACATACCCATAAGTTCCTTGGTCAATTTCGCTCGATGCTCAGCGTCTTCTGCCGCTTTTAACGCTTTCTGTAATCATTTCGATTTACAGTACCCCTGGACTACAGTATACCTCCAGCTTCTCCTCCAACCGCATCACTCGCTGCTGCAGCTCTCCGATCTGTCCTGGCTCTGCAGCTTCGGCTGCGGCTGCAGCAGCTGCAGCTCGTGCAGCCAACATGGTCGCCTCTGCTGCGCCCCTCATAGCTGCAACGGCTGCTGTGGAGAGATAGGCAGCGAGGGCGGCGGGGGTTTGAGGCTGGAAGAATAACACATTCAAGTTCTCATAAAGTTCATAGATGACTGAGAATCGTACACATTACATAGTTGTATAAGCATAGTGTATCATTAAAGTACGATCGGGAGGGGAATCGGACAAAACATCCATCCTTTCTTACGAATCGTCTACTGAGCGGGAGAAAAAAGATAAACTCTCATACAATGAGTAATGCGAGCGTGCATATGTAATTAGCAAAATGATGAGACGCAAATATTATCCTTCAAGAGTAGATACAATGTTTACTCACCTGCTCCATCGGGAAGCATGGAGGGTCTTGCGGCGAGGGAAGAGGTGAGACCGGCACCTGTGATGGATGGAACATTTCAGTTTGTTATTTAGTTTTATTTTGACAAAAATACTGTCAATCACATCAGAACAGCAGTCGCTACTCTGAACCTCTGAACTACTGAGCGTGAAACTCTTTCGGTTGATAAGCAATTGTATTCCACGTCAATCACCTAAACCGTTTAAAAGCAAGTGGACAAAACAGAATAACCCCAACTCACATGTGACCCGTGCACTTCCATTGAAGAAGCGGGAGTGAAGGAAGGAGAAGAATGGAGGTGTGATTGAGGGATGAGTAATCTCCCCGTACTGATGATACGATCTGAATCAATACATTGTAATGTTACACTTTCGTTTTTAGCGATTGAAAAAGATGGTTAAGTAAACAAAAGAAGCTAGGATTCAACCGTTCATGGTGCAATGCCTTTGCAAGAAAATATGGAAGAGCGCTAAATAAGTAAGGGTCATTTGATACATAACTGTGCTTTCTAGCTTCTTCTGGGAGATGGAGAAAGCAGAATCTTGACTGATCAACCGTCGGTTGCGATCTGTTGCAAATCTACGATTGAGATGACGAACTCTCCTAGTTTCGCATGCTCTCTCGCAGAACAGTCAGTATGAGAGATTGGGCGTAATGAAGAGACCCAGAGAGCGAACAAATGGGATGAAAATAAAATTGCAACACACTCTTTCCCTTCTCTCATAACAAGCAAAAATAAAGCCACGATAATATACGATCTGTCAATCAATGATGCGACGAGGGCAAAATCGTACCGTTGGAAACCCTAGACTCTCCCATTGCTTATGTTTCCAAGGCAATTCAATACGGGACGGGCATAATTCATGCCTTCCTCACTTCAAGCCCCTCCCGGCACTCCAAACGGGGGAAAGTGAGCACGAAATGGGAGTATCGAATTATACTGAGTATCGGTGATCAGCAAAAGCGAACAAATATGTGGAGTAATAGAGGATAATAGCGGATTGAAACGCCTGGAACGTCGAGATAGCAAGAACATTTGGCTCAATCTTGCGTTCCTCTTCCCTCTGCTACTCTCACGAGGGAAATGCAAAAAATAACTGGATAAGCGAGAAGGAAACTGCCTTTGCGCACTCTTTGCGCACTCTTCCAGACTGACTAGACAGAGATAGAGCAATTAGGATCGGTATCACCCTCCTATCCCCCTCCCATATCTTAATGCTTCCTCGATGGTCAGACAGAGAGTGAGAGAGCATGAGAACTTGATAGAGTATGACGAACGTCTATGAGAGAGGAGACGGAAAGGGCAAAAAAAAAGTGAGTCGATGCGAGAATGTTGCGATTCTCTCGCTCGTTCCCTTCGCTTCTCTTGACTGACAGCAAAAAATTGCAGGAGGGGGGTGAGACTCTCTTCATTCCGAATGCTCTCACCGATCAGATAACGGAGAAGCAATCATATTGTTTGAGAAGAATGCAACAATTTGTCGAACCTTCTACTAGAGCTTTGATATTGATGTACTTCTTTGGAATGCAATGTAAAATTGTGAAATGGATGGAGAAAATTGAAGAAAAATTGAAGACTCCTGAATTTTATTGTTCTTTCTCGAGTTTTTCAAGCTGAAAACATTGTTTGGTTCTTATTGTGATCATTCTCTAATGTACCATAAAGTAATGTATAAAATATTTAAAAAATAAATAAATAAAATCAGTTTTCGATTTCAAAACATCGACGTGAGGAAAGTTAGAATACCGTAACTTTAGGCGTCTCGAGACCTTGCTTTCAATTGTTTTCAATCGATAAACGCTGGTTTTTCATCGTTTTTCTTTAATTGTCTCATTGCTACATCGGCTCCTTTTATTTTAACCGTCTCGTGCCACTTGGTTATTTACTTTGTATCATTATGTTAACGCATTGCGCGACATCGATTTCTTCGTATTTTCGCATGCAATTCAAATTTTATTCAGTTCTGATTCGGTGATGCTCAATCTCTAGTAGAAGCAAGATGGATCAATTTAGTCACTACCAGGAAATGCCCCACGGGCAAGGTACGTTTTATAATTTCGAATTCAAATTTAGCGGGTCGCGAGTGTTTTTGTCGGAAAGTGAAATGCTATTTTCACTTTTGCTAGTGAAAACCTCGTTATCGTCCTTTATTGCTTTATTTAATTTAATTATAATGCAAATTTTGCAGTCAATTGGGCGGCACTCGCTCAGCAATGGATCCACCAGCAGGAGCCAGCAGGGATGTCTCACGGAGGCCCACCGTTAGTCGATTGCCTATTCTTTGTTTTGAATTTCATGTTTTGTTTTTTATTCAACCGTATTCGATAGTTTTAATTTAAAAAAAACCTTTCAGAATGCCGCCATCCTACAACGGCAACAACGGGTACGGCGGTGAGCCGGGTCGCGGCTACCACGACGGTAGTGGTGGTGGTTACCACGACGGAGGGTACCGCGAGGGCCCCGGCGGGTACCCGCCACCGCCGCACCAACAGCAGCAGCAAGGCTACCACGGTGGCCCGCACGATGTGAGTCGTTACATTTTTTTTTATTTACTAAATTAGAGTCCTCTTTGCCATCCTATTCAATCTGTGCTTGTCCTGTGCAATTTAACGCTTTTTAGCTTAATTATTTAAATATTCTCTCCAGAACTACGGTGGTCACCACGACGATTCGTGGCGACAGCAACAGTCGCACAATGGAGGAGGAGGGGGCTACCACGCGGAGCACGGTGAGTTTGGGATGCAGTGGCCAGGTATAGTTGCGGTTGATGATGATACGTCCGTGATAGTCTCTTCCAAATCAAAATAATGGAAATCATTCGTTAAATCCGCTTATTAGTTACCACTGATTATTTATAATGAAGAATTAGTCTTATAAATTTTCCGTAGCTCGGGGCGCATCGCAATCAATCTCCTCTCTTTTTTATAGTTTGTTATCTCATTATCAGTTGCTTGATTAAAATTGGTGGAGTTTGGACTAGTCTATTCGAAAAAAAAGCTGCAAACTGCGTTTTGCCCCGTAGTCCGGGGCGCGTCCAATCAATCGTCTCGTTGCAGATCAGCCACGCCGCCCTCACCAGTATG
Organism: Pristionchus maxplancki; assembly: GCA_900490775.1. Lineage (NCBI taxonomy): Eukaryota > Metazoa > Nematoda > Chromadorea > Rhabditida > Neodiplogasteridae > Pristionchus > Pristionchus maxplancki. Next base: position 299,252 of record LS566215.1, on the reverse strand, counting down.
AGCAGGTAGACGATGGGTATGGGGCGCACGGGGGATGTAAGTGTTTAATTAATTATGTTAATTAGTCTAATTAGTGTAATTAGTTAGAAAATGTAATTGGTGGCTCCACTGCTGAAGCCCACTGCTTCCTAATTTGTTTTAAACTGGACTAAGATGATCTTGGGCAGTGGAGTCACTTTCCTTTTCGTAATCTACTTGAAATCATGCCGGGAACATGCAGTTATGAGACACATATTTCATTTAATTGTTAATTAATACTAATTAGTAAGTTGCAGACGGCAACGGGGACGCGCCGCCACAGAAGCAGCAGCAGCCACCACCCCCGCCGCCAATGGCGCCCAACCTATTCCCGTCCGCCGCCAATACGGAGAAGACATATCCCAAGGTGAGCAATCAGTTGATTAGATTATCCTAAATTGACTTTTTTGGCGCCCGTTGTTTCGTCGTTACGCGCATTTCTTATCTTGTCATGGTAGTTATGAGATCTAATAGATGGTGTGGCCATATGGAAAAATTGAAATAAATTTTCAAGTACTTCAGCCGGGATTGTCAGATGAATTAAATACATATAATCCATGCAGCCGTCAATTCCGATTGGTGGCGAGTGGGCGGAGTCGACGACGTCCTCGTCTTCGTCGCATTCACTGAATGGAATGGGAGGAGGAGGAGGACCGGGAGGATTCTACCCGCCACCGCCCCATATGGTACGGTATTGATGTACAGGGGATGAAACAGTGCTGGTTGACATCACGGGTGTGCAAAATTTCCCGAACTCTCTCATTTCGCAATGCTCTCTCGCTCTTTCTGACCGCCGAGAGGAGAGCATTGCGATATGAGAGCTCGGGAAATTTTTGCGCACTCATGATTGGCATGTATGGTGGTAGGAAAATTGATTTGAACCTGGTGAACTGGACTTTTATCGCGTATACGTATCCGGCGTTTGAGAAATTGTGTCGATTGTTTCTCACTGTCTGATACGCCGAATAATAATTGTTCTTACTGAGGCTATGGCGGTTCTCGCTTCACTTATTTACCATATGCGACAGTTGTGCCGGAGCTACAATTCCATATTTGGGGATTGTGCAAAACAAACTAAACATTTCTATATTACTTCTTTATGTGTTTTTTGTTTAACGTAATTCAGATGATGCCGCCTATCTGGCCTCCACCACCCGGCTTCCATCCCGGCATGGGCATGATGCCGCCCCCACCGCATATGCTTGGTGAGTACGGCAGATTATAGTCTATCTAGTAGAATACGGGCGTTTATTCTCGATAACCGAAGCTACATTGTTGTAATATGGGCTGCATTGCCTAAATGAATATAGTGAAGCGCAATCGGGTCTACTTTATGATAGTTGTCTATTGCGTTTCTTTGTTGCGTGCGATGTTAATGTTTCGAACTAAAATGAAACTATTCAATTCTTCCCTAATAGTGATCGATTCTACCGCAGTCGTCCCTGAAATCAATCGATAATTTTCAGGAATGGGCCCGCCGATGATGATGGGTGGCGGTGGAGGAGGAATGCCGCCGATGAGGGGAGGAAGGGACGACGAGAGGGAGAGCAAGGTACAGTAGATATTGGATACTGTATTGGATTTATTGAGGGGTACGATCACTACAAAAACTCTTTGTAAAGTGGTTTTGATGAGGGAGGTGGCTTTGGATTTGAGGTTGCACGAGGTGATGATGAGTAGATGGAGGGACGAAACCTTTGTTACTCCACGACTGACAGTATTTAAAAAAAAAAGTTCGTGATTTGGGAAATAGGAGTAGTGGGATTTCAGCTGCAGAAGTTGGTGAAGAATGGATGCAATATGAAGGTTTTGATTGTAGGTCGCGATCGAACACAAAAAAATAAAAATTGCTTATAGCTTCTGCTGGTTTTCGTATGTTATCTATTAATTACTGTACTTGTTCTCACAGGGCTACGACGGATGGCGCGGCGGGACCACCGACCATCACGCCCACTCGCATCACTCCTCGCACCACCACTCGCAGGTATCGATCGATTACAGTAGACTACAATGAAAATGAACTATCTTCTAACAATTTCATTCGCATTCTCACGTGAATTTGGTAGAGGGTGGAATGTGAGTGATTTCGGGCCATTGAGCTCAACGAACTCATCTATTTGCAGCACCACTCGCCCTCCCCGCCCTGGGGCATGGCGGCGCCGACGATGGAGCAGCGCAAGCACCTGCCCGCCTGGATCCTGGACGGATTGGAGAAGGTACGGTAGCGGGTGGGGTTGGGTACAATATTATTGGGATCGAGAAATGACTACAAATAAAAACGGTGGGGGGGGCTGGTTTCAGTGGGTTTACTAGTGAAACTCTTTGTTGATGGTCCGATGTGACAGAGCCAAGCGACGGGAACCAGTACTGTTTTATTCTTACGAGACTGTGTGGAGTGAGGTTGCAGTGGTAGTTCTAGACACCACTTGGAACTGAGTTTTTCGATTTTCGGAACTTCTCCTTTGAATAAATACTTATTCTTTCGCTACAGAATGTTGTCGTCAAAATTGGGTTGCAGCGATACCTCTAGAGACGGGGATGATGATTGTCGCTTAATCTCTTTCACTCGGCGATTATTGACGGACATCTCTGGTTTATAAAAATGTTATGACACTCGAATTAGATTTTGAGGACATAATATGAGTTTCTTACTCGAGTAATGAAGATCTTGAGACAACCATGTTGTTTCGCGTTTCACCAAGTTTACTAGTGCAACTTGAGCATGTTTGATTTGCTGCCACGACGTCCTCGTTTTGAAAATTATAAATCGTCAATACAGATGGTCTAGAATATGATCGATATTTTTCAAATCAACAATTATCTAATCAATATTGTTCAGGCTGAGCGCGAAAAGGCGAAGGCGGCCGAGAAGGAAGCTCGCGTGCGTCAGATCGAGGAGGAACGAGCGAAGAGAAGGGCCGCCCAGGGCAAGGGCAAATTTGTAAGTGCGATTACCGTATTTTTGAAGGGGCGGCATGATAAGGGGCGGCGTGAACGCGATTTTTTGTAAATGCGAGGTCAAAAGGGTAGCAAGTTGGTTTGCGGCTGCATGGCGTTGGCTAGTAACAAGTTTTTTTTCTTTTTTCAATTGTACTTGCGCTCTTAGCTCCCTGTTAGTTTACTCTGATTACAGTATTAATAATTAATTACAATAATTAAAAATCATTGCAGGACAGCAGTGACGACGAGTCCGACGCGGAGAAGGATGGAGCAGGAGAGGGAAAGGAGGGACTGCTGGCACAGGGACAGCGGTACGCCAGCAGCCACAACTCGGAGGCCGATGATGAGAGGTGGGAATGTCCGCTAATGCTGCACTATCGCGTACCTAGGAATTTTTGGAATTCGTGGGGAGCGTGAAACGGGAGGGTGAGGGGTGGGGTAGATGAGGGACTGATATGCGATTAGTCACAACTCGGAGGCCGATGATAAGGGGTGGGATGTACAACGAACGAGCGGATCATTGAATACCTATGGTTGCTGTTTGTGGGGAGCGTGAAACGGGATGGTGATGAGTGAGAGTGGTGAGGTACAAGAGGGAATGCTATGCGAGTAGTCACAACTCGGAGGTTGATGATGAGAGGTACGGTTGGGGTTACACAATCGATTCGTCACATATTGGGTAAAGATGCTCGGCTTGCTTTTGAGGGTTTGTGGAAACGTGAGAGTGACGGGCACTAGAAATTGTTGTTTTTTAGTGGACCTAGAACGTTCGAAGAGTACCTAAATGGTACAGAATAGGTTGCAGCAATTAAATTCTTAAGCAACAGAGATGTAGTGTAATTTTAATATTATTATTGCAGATCGCCTCGCGACCTCGAGCCAGAGGAGCCCGAGCCGATGAGCGAGGACGAGAAGAGGGACCAGGCGGTGGGGATTTGTTTATATTATTCAATTATTGAATTAGTATATTTAAATTCCTGATTTGGATTTTGCGACTTGAGTATGAGTTTCATAGTGCTGACTAGAACAATTGTGTTATGATTTGCCCAATGTGAACCACATTTATATGTCGCGAAAAAAAGAAATCTTTCAATTGCACTTTTTGACATTCGCGTTTCTCAGTGTCAACATGTATAGAAAGAGAGCTGTTTGATTGATTATTCGATAGCAAACAACATTAATAAAACTCTAAAAAAAAAATTTTTTTCTGTTAAATTTTTTAGTTATTACATTAATTAATTTATTACTTAATTGCAGCTCCTGCTCGTCCGCCATATGCTGACGAGGATGCTAATGGAGACGACGGACGACCTGATCAAGCAGCTTGCAGAGGGACAGTTGGAGGAGAAGAGGAATGGAGGCAAGAAGAAGGGTGAGCGAAACGGGAATCTAACTGACAGGGGGATAGTAGGTGTTTCACGGAATCGTAATCTTCTCGATTAGTGACGCTGGTTTGATTATTCCCCGAATCTCAGGGCATCACAACAATTATTTATTTGGTAAATTTGGTCGTCTATCGGGCTTTTCAATTATTGATTAATAATGACGCAATTCCTTCCGCATTGCAGCGGCTCCGAAGCTGCTCGCCTCCAGTTCGGCACTGGCCGCCATCTCTTCACTTGGTTTGTGTTTAAATTTATATTTATTTCATTAATTAAATTAAACATTAGATGTTTATCAGAAGATTCGTAGGGGCACACATTTTGTAGGACAATTAATCATCGTTGTAGTAAGTTTTTCCAACAAAAATATAAGTCACTGTTAGGTTTCAGCAGTATCATACACAGTGATGAGCAACATTCTCGGACATTGGACAAAAATCGGGGGTTCGGCATGAAATAGGACAATAATCGGGGCTCAATTCTTAAAAATTCGGGGGTCTGAGCGCATTCGCCGAGCAAATTAGCGAACCAAAATCGGGGGTACCTTCCTATTTCCGACCTCGCTCTCATCACTGATCATACAGCAGAGTAATCATCTAAAAATATGATTTGTAAGGCGCAATTTGTTGAAATAATTAAATGATAGATTTTCAAATCAGAGCCACTGCTCTTCGGTTTCATCACTATTGCTAGATATTGAAACTATCAGAGGGCGGTGCTCTTGGCTTTTTCTTGCCAAAAATGTTACCAGTTACTCCTCGGTTTTGCTGCCATTACTAGTTCATGAATCCTGCTGACGCGCAATCAAGCTCGGCTCTCGATTGCAAAAAAATAATTTCTCGTATATTTTAACCTGCGGTTGCTCGGTCTGCGCTCCTTTTAGGCTGAAGTGCATGTGCTCTGCTTTGACGAGGAGACGCATTTCAAGAAATAAAATAAATATTCTCCAGGAGCCGACAGCGACGACGACGACGATGACGACTCGGATAAAGGCGGGGCGGATTCCGAGCCGGATGTGGGCTTAGCCAGAGGAAGCCCCGCCCCCGCCAAGGACGACTTTGTCTTCAAGGCGCCGGCCCTTCCCATGGTCAAGCCGGCATCCCCGGCTCCAACCCCAGCTGCAGCTGCTGCCGAGCCAGTGAGGATAAGTGAAAAGGAGAATGAGAGGAAGGACGGAGGTAGGTCAGGGCAGAGAATGGTGGAGGAGGGAGAGAGGGGATGTGGGGAACTTCTTTGCTGTTTGGCCATACGAGTCTAGCACTGGTGTCACCAGTGGTGTGGACACGCATGCTGTTTTTTTAGCAAGAGAACATTATTAGTACTGTGATTGCGCTAAAAAGTGAAGAAGTTCCGCAAGCCAATCCAAGTTGTGAGAGTCGGGTGCAGTTGTTGAGCCCGCCTAATCGCTGTTTCCTTTTCAGATGAGGCTGAGGTCGTGAAGAAGGACAAGAAGAAGAAGAAGGAAGAGAAGAAGAGTCGCAAGCGCTCCCGAAGTCGAAGCAAGAGCAGAGGTATGGTAGGATTACGGTAGTAGTTGGGCACTTCCTCGGTTTCTGGCTCTTCAACTCCTATTACATACCGAGTCGGAAACCGGAGAAGAGCCGCTAGGGTACGGTAGGGAAAGGAAAATCGATAATGGGTACGGTAGCGAGTACGGTACTTCTACGACCACAAACAGAGCGAAAGCGAGACCGGGCATCGCCCTCAAAGGAGACGAAGGAGAAGGAGACCTCACGCAAGAGTGAGAAAAAGTCGAGAAAGAGCAGGTACGGTAGCGGTTATCGATTTGGGGTACGGTAGATATTACGGTGGACGAGATATCGATTAATGATTTTTCCTTTTATATTTATTGATCGTCTGAAACTCAATTCATACGGCTTGTTGAACCTGATAGTATTTTTGGGTCATGGTAGAATCGGCACTAGTTGACTTATTAGAAGTCAGCAACGGCCGATTGATAGGCTACGGTACTTTCACCGTTGTTAGCAATTGATCACAAACTGATTGCAGGTCCCGCTCCAAGTCGAGAGATCGCGACCGCAAGGACCGGAGCCGCAGCCGGGATAGAGACCGGAAGGAGAGAAGCCGGAGCCGTGACCGGGACAGGGACCGAAAGGGGCGCAGTCGCAGTCGTGACCGTGATCGCAAAGATCGGAGCCGGAGCCGTGACAGGGACAGAAAGGATCGGAGCCGCAGCCGTGACCGGGATAGAGACAGAAGAGTTCGCAGTCGCAGTCGTGATCGCAAGGAGCGGAGCCGTAGTCGCGACCGTGACCGCAAGGACCGGAGCCGGAGCCGTGAAAGAGACCGGAAGAGGGATCGAAGCAGAAGCAAGGAGAGAAAGCGCTCCCGTTCTCGTAGTAGAGAGAGAAAGAGATAAGATCTCCCATGTTAGCTCATATTTTATCGTTCCGGTTGTGAAGCAATCCCGAAATTATCGATTTTACACACACTTTTATACACCAGTTACAGTACACCCCCGATCTATCCACAGTACCTTTTATCCTCGTCTTTATTGTCGTCTCCCAGTATTTTGCTCGATTGTTTATGAAGTTTTGTTGACATAATAGCAAGTGCAGAGATCGGAATACAATGAACGGTGAACAAAAAAAAGTAGTTTTTGAAGACTGAAGAGGTTGGAAAATATGAACAAATGGAATTTCAATGATTAGTATATTGTGAAAAGGGCCTGGGAGGTTGATGCTTCACGTATTGGCGGTCGTTCTCGTTTCTTCAGTGATATTCCATTGATGAATTTGTATCTTGGTCTATTGTAAGATTTTCTGTCGTCTGATCGATCTTTGGTCTCTAGAAGGATATCAGGGAAGTATTATTCTTGCATTCCATGCCTATTCAAGGTCGAAATTATTCAGAATGTGCTTCAAATGTGAATGAAACGTTTATTACAGACCATGAAATTTTTAAGAAACCTTCAGAAACGAGTTCATTAACGATAGCGTGTGTATGTATTCCCCTTATTGGGTTGACTAAGAAAGTTTATTACGCACATTTTAAGATACAATATGTTCATAATCGCTCATAATCATCGCACAGATCATAATTGCAATAGCAAGCGCGTCTTCCCAATATCGTTGGCCCCATCCACGTGAGGGTACTCCCGGACTGGATGCACGCAACAATCCTTCACACCTGCACTCGTTTTCGGCTTCACTTCGTACAGTACAGCTTGAATTTAAGAGCTTGCCTCCTGCGTGTTTGCCCGTTGCCTCAACGCTTTTCTGCAAGGAATAACTGTTCCAAATAAGTTACAAGAATGACCTGAGGAGACAATCGCTGAATGAGCATTTTTCACCTGGTAACTTGCCTGATAAGTGTTGATTGAGTTAGAAAATCTGCCAAAGATGAAGCATCGGCTGTAGAGATGACGTAGACATCTAGAAATTGTTAGTTCAGGAACATCATCATCAAATCAGCATCCTACTGAGTTTACATGAACGCGAATGGGTGTATAGATCAAAATATACAAAATGCACTCCTTTTGGTGAAAAGGAGTGCATTATGAAACGTGACGAAAAAAGAGGGGCAGGCATGCTATACGAAAGGAAGAAGTGTCCAACAAGAATGATAAGATACTGATAGGAGGAGGAGGAGGGATGGAAAGGGGAATGTGAGGGTTGGGGCTATAGTCTCTGTAATGAAAGGAATCTTGGACCAAGATTCTTGGTTGTTATCTTCGAAAAACACCGTGGGGAGATGAAAAAAAAATGAAAGATTGCTCTCCTGTAAATAATATCTTTTCATTTGATTGGATTATCCTCTTTCTTTATTCCTTCTTCTCTTCCCAATAATCTCTTTTCACTCTCTTATTCTTCACACTCTCTCACCTAATCCCTCCCAATCGATCGATCGATCCATCGTTCTCCTTCCTCCATTCCCTCTTCGTCCTCCCATCGCGAGCTGTTCGGCCTCCTCTCCCTCTTCTTTCCTCTTGTCGCAGGTGAGGATCTCGAGTACCTGGGGTTCCCAGGATCCTGAATGATGGGTCCTGGGACCCTGGAATCCTGGATTCTGAGAACCCTACCGTATCTTACCATTTCCCAGCTGCTGCACTCGTCGCTCATCGCCCCACGAAGAAGATCGCGCCAGCAAGTATGGTATCAGAAGAACAACAGTCTCGTCCTCTACCGTACCCACAGGTACAGTACCCGGGAGTACCGCAACCCATACCAACTTGCCGTTACCATAGCTACAGTACCTCGCATTGTGAAGATCGTGAAGATAGTGAAGCTCTGGCCTAACTATAGCTACAGTACCGCCCGTCTACCGTACCCACAGCTACAGTACCCGCTTCTAGGCTATAATTCCTGGAATACCGTATCCATGATATCACGAGTATATAGATATATACCGTACCTCACAACTATCGTATCGCATAGCATAACTGGCCCCTTGTGTAGCCCCGGTATACCATACCCACTTCTTCCGTACTATGGCCTACCGTACATCTAAGAAACACAACCAGATCGTTACAGTATCCCTGACCTACCGTATCTAGAGTAATCGATATCTGACTATTTTCATTGCAGATCTTCACGTCATCGTCCATCGTTCGCCGCCGTCGATACTCAATGAGGGACGATTCAATCTGGTCGCGCGCTCGCGGACTACGGTAGTCTACGTGAACGTGAATGGGGATTACGGTAGCTATGGGGTACTGTAGCTTTGGGGAACTCGGGGTACGGTTGATGGTTGAGGTCCCTCACTGCCTGGGCATGGGTTGTGTGGTAGTGGAAAGTGGTTTGATTAGTGGTTAGATCCTGAAGAGAGCAAGATGCAACCCAGTAACGGGGGATTGACAGATTGAATTGAAATTAACGGTGGGGTGAAAATCAATGGAATTGTTGGATTTGTTCTAGACATGCTCCCGGAGCCTTCGTGGATCGTTTGCATGTTAGTTTAGAGGTCCCTCACTGACTGGGCATGGGTTGT
>LS566215.1:216342-272989 GCA_900490775.1 Pristionchus maxplancki | reverse complement strand
GTGGTTAGACCCTGAGGAGAGCAAGATGCAGCCCAGTAACAGGGGATTAACAGATTGAATTGAAATTTGAAATGAACGGTGGGGTGAAAATCAATGGAATTGTTGGATTTGTTCTAGACATGCTCCCGGATCCTTCGGGGATCGTTTGCATGTTAGTTTAGAGGTCCCTCACTGACTGGGCATGGGTTGTGTGGTAGTGGAAAGTGGTGTGATTAGTGGTTAGACCCTGAAGAGAGCAAGATGCAACCCAGTAACGGGGGATCGACAGATTGAATTGAAATGAACGGTGGGATCGGAGTAAATTCAAAGGTTCAATCCAGTAACTGTGCATTGAATTAAAATTAATAGTGTGGATGTTCTAGTTGGGCGCAATCTCATTTTTTTTCTCACTCGGTCTTCACATCTCCTCCGATTGGTCGACGACGATCGTCGCTTCTCGTGCAACGATTCCGTCCGTGCCTCGCTCGTCCAAGGTAGATGATGTCAACGTCGAACTATAATTGTTATCTAGGTTATTTGCTTGATTGGAATAAACACTACTCATCTTTTTTTGCTTCTCCAAGTACATTCGGCATTCGCTGTTTTCCATTTTGTGGTCCATTACTTAAATTGTTCCTATTGTCTGTAGCCTTGTTCCATTCAGTAAGGTTCAAAATAAATAGTCTCTGGTATTACGTTGTTAACATTAAAACAAAAATAAAATAATCAAAGAAAATAAGAAAATGAAAAGAGAACAAATCATAAATATGACAGAAAGTGACGCTTCAACGCAAAACTACCGTAGTTAAGACACCGCCGAGCTTCGTTTGACTCGCGAGGTTTTCGCGCATTGTTCCTTCGTGTTTTCCCTAGTAACCTTTGTTTATTATTGTTTTTTCCAGGTGTAAACCATACCTCGTGAGATGCCGGAGACACTAACTCGCGAGGGAAGTGCACCACTGTCGGAGAAAGTAAGTATATTCCTCCCTTTTAATGCGCGAGTCGTAAATAGCATCGCATGCATTTCGCAATGAGCTCGTATAGAGATCGATCCCATTTATTCTCACGAGAGTTTTAGGTGTGTATGAGTGACTAGTGACGACTGGAAGTGCATTGGCTTCATTTGAATGTAAATTGGCTCTCTAAACACGACTTTGGGCCGAAATTTGTTTATCTCTGCGATTATTTCGGCTAGATGTGCGTGTTATCTCTATCTCCCGCATAGATGACGTCAGTTCCTCGTCTTAGGAACCATCGATAGACCAGCGACAACACCAAAGCAAACACCTTCGTAGTTTAGAAGTGCGGGAAACCGACACTTGGTTGTGTTTACTTGAGTGCAGTTGTGAGTCATGCTAAACGTCCCGTACCACCTTTCATGACAGACTGCGCTATCTTTCCTATTGCCGGAGGTGGTTAATTGTTTCTATTTAATTAAATAATAACTTAATTAAGAAATTTTAATTCAGGGTCGTCGCACGAAGCGGCCGAACCGACGGAAGCGCGCCAAGCAATGGACGTTCCTGATTGAGAAGCTCAAACTGGCGGTATTTATTACTTAATTTTCTTATAAAATGCATCATATTACGATTGAAACGTATTGGATGTAGAAGGATGTGATTGCCATGATTATCAAATAGCACAATAGTGAACGAATATGGATTGTGAAGTAGTGAACATTCCAATTTGTGATGAACATTGAATATTATCAATTCAGGTCGACGGCCTGTACGAGATGTGCAGGGAGGAGCAGAATCTGAACGGGTGCAAGGTGAGGATTGCTAATTGGATGTATTAGTTGGCTGTAATCTAATGACGCCGTAGCCAAAACTAACACTACAACGCACTGATTAGGCAAGACTAGTAGAGCCAACCTTTAGAACGTGGTGATTTTGTGTTTCACGTGCTGTCCATAACGGAAGCAATACTTATTCCTTCGATTCGGATGGCTTATGCAGCTTCACACAATAATTAGAATCCCATTTTCCTTTGCGCTATATTGAGATGAAACTGTGTGTTCACTTCTTCATAAAGTGTAGGTGCCCGCTCAACGTTCTAGTCGTCACTGCAGTTCGGTGATCCACCAAATAACGCTCATGCTTGCTTTAACAATATCGATGCAACCGATATTAATAGGGAATCTCCTTTAAGACTAATTCATGTTAGATACTTAATTGACTTTCACTACTGCGAGGACTTCTTTGATGAGAATCGTATCATCGTCCAGTCTAATATTCGTATTATTTAATTTTCTTGCAGGAAGCGCTGATGTACCTGCAGAACTCGTCGCGCGACTTCGAATCGCTCATCGCGTCCATTCATGTGGAGATGGAGTGGGAGGAGAAGGAGAAGTGAGTCGATTCAAGAATTTCCTGCCTGTTTTTTTTTAAATTTCAAAAATGTCGTTTTGACTTGGCGAGGTTGCGTTTCGCATTTATATAAAGTTGAGTTGTTGAGCGGGCCGAACGATGACATTGAATGCAATAAATATACATAATTCATTGCCAGTAGACATTATGTCCATCGTTGTAAGCGTCTGGTGTTTTACCCTCGATTACAGTTCCCTCATTTACCGTACTCTCGATTACAGTACCCTTAGTTACAGTACCCCCTTTGCAGACCCCAAGCGGTCGCGTGGGAGATTCGCAAGTCGATGTCGTCGCCGGCGCCCGTGGCCCTGAAGGACGCCAGCTCGATCATGAACCAGATGTGAGTCAGTTGGTGATTGGAGGGGATTACGGTTGCTGAGGATTAGCCAAATGTGAGTCAGTTGGCGATTGGAGAGAGGGGTACGGTAGGGAGTATTGATTGATAGATACGATAGCGAGTATTGATGAACAAAATTGTCGATATTTCCGTTGTATGCTTTATAATTTTTGTGATTCACTTCTTGAATCTCAGTAATTAATAACCGCAAGAGCTCAAGAGAGTAGGAAGTGCGAAGCATGAACTTGTTGGATTGTGAATTCGTTTACGAGTGTGTACTGGCTTCTTTCTCGCAATTCAATGTTCTGATCTACCTCTGAAACTAGAAGCAAACGCTTTCTTGACTTCACATCTGTTCCATTCATCCGTTTCGTAACTGTCGAGAGAGATTGAGATGCTTAAAAAGTGTGCCGATTTCGCCACTTTGTCGCCACTCTGACAGGGGATAGAGATAGAAGTTAGAGAGGAAAAGGAGAGTGGGGAAAGGGCATTCATTCTAGTAATGCCTTGCAGCACGCCACTCATGTTCTCCGAGGTGGTCAAGGCGGCGTCCGACAGGAAGAAAGTGGCTGCAGCCCCTGCAGCACCTGCAGCTGCAGCGACCACGCCCCTGCTGCAGCAGAGTCCAGAGGAGAAGAAGCAGGGTATTGATTGCTTGCCTGAACGTTGAGTATTGATGTGAACCTGAAACACAGAATAGTGGATTTTCATATATTGAAGAAAAGCTGAAGCGAATCAGGCTGAATATCAGGCTGAAATGTAAATGTTGGGTGGCAAAATAGAAGAAAATCATATTCCCTAGCCATTTTGAGCCTGTTCCTGAAACAGCGACTCGGCGGATGTGAAGCTATAGCAAATATCGATAGAAAAAATACCCGAGATGAATTATTGAGGTGGTTACGGTAATTTGTTGATTATCGATTTTGCAGACCCCGAAGAGGCGGACGACGCGGCGAAGGACGAGTGGCAGGTGAGAGAACGTGTCTGACTCTCTTCATTTCACATTATCTCTCGCACTGTCTAACGGACGAGAGAGCGCGCGATACTGCGAAAATAATTGTTCAAGTTATATTCGGGGAAGAATTTATAACCTAATTGAGATACGGTCGCGAAGGTCTTATCGCTTGTCTCCCCGAACATCGGGTTTTAGAAGGAGAGCTGAAGCGCGTAATAGCCGGTTGAAATGTTTATTAGAAAAAAATTTAAAAAAGTTAGTTGTAGCAGGCCTTCTACATCGCGAATGATCAGACTCTCGCTCGCAATGGTCTCTAGTGATAGTATTGTAGAAATAGTACCTAAAAACATCGGCACAATAACTCTCATAAAGTTTATTAGTAGTCAAAAGTTTAAAATAGCATAATTCTCCCGTGATTTTCGCGGCAAATTTTCAATAAACCATGGGTTTTTAGAACGACCTTATATTTGGTGTTTCAACTCTGGCTCTAGTCGATCAGAGAAGCGAGAGAGCACGTGAAATGGAGAGAGTAAGAGGAATCCTTGCAGGTGGTGCTGCGCGGGCGGCGGAAGAAGAGCCTGTCGTCGATGACGTCCGAGTCCCGCGACGACCTCGACCAGATCGAGCATACGGTAAGGGTTTTTTTATTTATATATCGATGGAGTCAATTCCTGGGCGGCATTGCTCTGTGGGGAGACCGGGATGGTTGTAGTACTGGCGAAACCGTGAAGGGGTTGGTCAAACCACTTGGTAGATGATAAGTTTGGTTGTTGGTACACACTTTGTGAAATATATTGTGCCGAGAGGAATTCAAGGAAAATTGTAGTACTGGTGAAACGTGAATGATGTTAGTAACCATTCTTTGAGTTTCGCGAAGGATACTATTTACAATGTTCTATAAAATTCAAAATAATAATTCTCTCGTTTGATAATAAAAATATAATACTTACAGGACTCGGCGCGACCGTCGAATGTGTACGAACGACTCGCCTCGTCCGGCAAGAGATACCAACCGCCCACGATGACAGGCAGAGGTACGGTAGGGACGGAAGAAGACTGTATTGTACGGTAGGGAAGTGTTTGTTATGCCAATGGGGCAATCGTTCTCACTGCAGGCAGTGAGATTCCCGTCGTTCATGATCCTCTTGAAACGCCGACTCTTCGTGATATTTTTTTGCCTAATTGGGAACCCCGCCTTCTTGTTTGACTGCAAGCACTCTTTCCTATAGAATTTCCTCATGCAGTAATTTATGAATTCTTTAAATTATAAAAAAATTGTTAAATAATTAATCGCAGGTCTGATCTCGGCGTCGTCGTCGGCGCAGAACAGCAACTACATGTGCCCGAAGAGCGCGATGGACCTACCGCAGACTAAGGTTTGATCTTTGACCTTTGGTCTTTGATTTCTGATCTATAATCTTTTGATAGTCGGTTGCAGGTCGTAGGTGTATTTTGATTTTCCATCCCAAGTTTTATTAGCCCAGGTCCCGCACGGAACCATGTTAGCTTGGCGATGAAACCGGAAACTTACAAGGGGGTGCAAATCTGAGCACCGAGTTTTCCTGTAATCTTGGCTAGTGGAGACAGTGTGAGATGAGGGTACCTAGCAGATTTGGGATGCACTGTTTCTTCATTATCACTGTTTCCATTTGCGGGCAATAGTCTCGAGAAAACTTCTTTTTAAAATAAACAATATCTATAACTAGCAACCTACGGTTGCTACGTTGTTCGCCGGGTGGCGTGCAACGGTTAAAATGCACTCGCTTGCGGATGCGCATTGGCATCTTCCCTTGTAAAAGGCTCGTGAGGCTGAGAGCGATCCGAAAAAGTTGCGATGTAGCCACGAAGTGGCGGAAATTCCGCCACTTCGTGGCTACATCGCAACTTTTTCGGATCGCTCTCAGCCTCACGAGCCTTTCACAAGCGCATCGCAGGCTTCGCGTGTTTTGGCGTGCTCTCCACATGTGCTCCCGACTTCCCTTTGCTTTTTACTCACATGAAAAGTAGGCTCGTGAGTCCTCGAGCGATTTTTTTCCACAAGCGCATTGAAGGTTAGGCTGTCAAACGATGCGGATGCGCATTGGCATCTTCCCTTGTAAAAGGCTCGTGAGGCCTCGAGCGATCCGAAAAAAGTTGCGATTCCGCCACTTCGCGGCTACATCGCAACTTTTTCGGATCGCTCTCGGCCTCACGAGCCTTTCACAAGCGCATCGCAGGCTTCGCGTGTTTTGGCGTGCTCTCCACATGTGCTCCCGACTTCCCTTTGCTTTTTACTCACATGAAAAGTAGGCTCGTGAGTCCTCGAGCGATTTTTTTCCACATGCGCATTGAAGGTTAGGCTGTCAAACGCTGCGGATGCGCATTGGCATCTTCCCTTGTAAAAGGCTCGTGAGGCCTCGAGCGATCCGAAAAAGTTGCGATTCCGCCACTTCGTGGCTACATCGCAACTGTAGCCACGAAGTGGCGGAATCGCAACTTTTTCGGATCGCTCTCGGCCTCACGAGCCTTTCACAAGCGCATCGCAGGCTTCGCGTGTTTTGGCGCGCTCTCACATGCAAAAAATTAAAGAAATGAGCGAGAAAACGCTGAAAATGGCAAAAACAAGGTATTTCGTCATATTGCGTAGTGATGATGAAATATGTGTAAAAAAAAAAAAAAAAAGTTTTTATCACGTGGAGTTGTTTGGTGTATTGCACGTGCGATTTGGTTGAGATAGCGCTGAAAACGGCGCGAAATACGAATTTCGTCATATTGCGTAGTGATGATGAAATATGTGTAAAAATTGAAAGTTTTTATCACGTGGAGTTGTTTGGTGTATTGCACGAGTGATTAGGATAAGTTAACGCTGAAAACGGCGCGAAAAACGGATTATTGCATAGGTATGACGCAAGATGACGTAATGATGACGAAATATGTATTGATTTTTTAAGTGTAACTTTTCATGACAAGTCGATTGGTACCGGTCCTGGACCTGTGCGACGACGTTAAAGTGGTTTTTCAGGCTTTTTTTTGGAGCGTGACAGACACACAGACAGACAGACAGACAGACAGACAGACAGACAGACAGACAGACAGACAGACGGACAGACAGACGTTAGGACATGTAACTTCTCTTGCAATATTTGAAATGTATTCTGGGTTACACAATGTAGTGAAATTGTTTAAAGTTTAGTGTTATTATTTAATGTTATATTTGATATTATAATTTTTTAAATATTTTCAGGCCTCGATGGCGAAAATGGCGTACTCGCGGCAGCTGCTGTGGCAGCGGAGCCAGTCGACGCTGCTCGAGAAGATGAAGGTACGGTAGGGGTACGGTAGATCGATAATTGCACGGTAGTCTGATGCTGTATCGATTAATCAGTACGGGTGAGTGATGAAAGCAGAGGGATTGCTTGTCGATTACAATAGTATACTGTATCCATTTCCAGGCGCGCCAGGTGCGCTCCCGCAACGCCGACTTCAATAATGGAGGAGGAGGAGGGCAGCGACCGCGAGTGCCCTCGACGGAGGGAGAGAGGAGGGCAGGAGGCGGAGGAGGAAAGACGGTGAGGATATGGGGGGAATTGTGTGGGATAGATTAGAAGGGTTTAAGGGGGATTTACGGTGGGAATATCGGACATGCATGAATGCTATTGGAAAAAGTGATGGTGGGATTCTCAATTCATGTGAGTTGCACAGATTCACGGAGTGAGAAATGAGAATTTTTTGGACAAGAGAGATTCTCAGTGCTCTTAGACATCCCGAACCGCCTAGTGAAATTCTCGTGATTTTACCTTCAAATTTTATTTTTAGTATTGCACTTGGAGCGGACTAGGTGATATCGTGATATTGTGCGTAATGAAAACAGTAGCTGTTCCGATTCCCATAGTACGTGGTACGAATAAATTAATAATTTTAGAAATCGCCCTCCGACGGCGCATCGGACACGAGCAGGAACCTCACCTCGATCAGGGAGACGCAGGAGGATGAGAAGGTGGGCTTGTTTTATTTAATTAAATTTATTTAATTAATATATTTTTAATTGATCGAAACCAGTTAATTAGTTTTTGAGTAGTTTTTTTACAGTGATTTTTGTGTTGCCGCGTTGTGTCATATCTCTATAGATCTAGGAACAAGAATGCGATCTCGGGTGATATTTTTTAAAGAACAATTAAAGTTGACTAGGTGATTCAGTGCGATAAGTTAAGTTGAGATAAGTTGGAAGTTAGTTCGTTTTGGCAATCATTTCCAGCATTCTTTCGTAGAATAAATATATTCATTTTCAGTTTATCTGTTATGAATTATCGATTGAATACCGTAATAATCAGTTCATTTTTCAGGGCGAGATCATCCCGCTGGACCCGAAGCCGTCGGCGGAGACGATGGGTGAGGAGAAGGAGGGCAAGGAGGTGAGGGAGGGGATACGGTAGATCAGGGAGAGGGGTAGGAAGATACTGTAGGTCTGGATTATCGTTTAGTAGTGTGTTCATAGTGCAGAGAAGGAGGTGAGGGGGATACGGTATCGTGAGATAGATAGGGGAAGTTGTTACACGAGGGGGGAGGATTTCGCGCTCCATGGCTTTCAAGTAAGAGGAAAAGCATGATTCAAACAGTAATAGATATGGTCAGGTTTGTTAAAGATTGTGGAAAACTACCTAAAATCCGTAAACGTACCCGGTTTTCCAAAATATTACCCATTTTCGATGTTTTTTTTGCATAACATATCCGATGATTCTGACGATTTTATCACCTGACTTTCATCATCAATAACAACGACAAAAATAAAAAAAACTATTATCAAGTTAGTTTCGCGCATCAACTTGCACTCTAAAAAAATTACTTCGTTATCGTGGTAATAGATAGTCTATTCCTTTGTCAAAAATATAATACTCGTCCTCCTTGCAGGCACTACTATCTTCTTCATCCGCCGCCCCGCCCACTCTGCGACTGCAGCAGCAGCACATGGTAGGCCGGGGATACGGTAGTATTGATTAGGGTACGGTAGGTGATGGATATTGAACATCTCTGACCTACCGCAGCCGATGTCGGAGGGCTGCGCGCGCTCTCCCCGGTCGCTGGACGAGGACTGCCTCTCCTTCCCGCTGTCCAATCCGGAGCTGCTCAATCTGGAGACGGATAGGTACGGTATTCAATAATCAATAGTTTAGGCTACGGTATTCTTGTTATACAATAATGTTGCGAGGCTTTGGGTACAGTAGGACTCGGAGCTGCTGAATTTGGAGACGGGCAGGTTCGGTAGAATTGGGCAAGGAGCGGGTTCGGTGCACAAATGGGAACAAATCGGATAAGATTTGGCTGTGGTAAAAATCAATTGAGTATTGAGATCCGTTAATGATACAAAATTCTTTTTGCATTTAACTCCAATTTCGATCATTCATGCAAATCAATAATTACGCTTACGGTGCTCTTGATTAAAATCGATAATCTTGCCTCAGAGAGTGGCGCGAGATGACGGAGGAGGAGGAGTCACTGGCCTTCGAGGAGCGCAGCCTGAATATCGAGATCGAGCAGGTACGGTAATCAATAATTGCGATGGAGCTCCGGTATTTCTCTGTGTAGTGTGGAATAATATTTTGTTGAAGAAGACGCTGCTCTACGATCAAATTTTCGATCAACATCAAGACTGTATACCAGAGTTGAAACTTCAAACTCCCCCCGAATTTTGCAATTCGAATTTCTCACCTATTATATTCTTTCATCAATCATATTAGTTATATACCCAATCAATACCGTATCCCATATCGTTTCAGGAGAAGAGTCTATCGATCGATGCGGAGCTGGAGCGACAGGTGGCTGCGGAGGCGGACGCCCTGGAGCGAGAGGAGGTACGGTAGAATGAGGGGATTGATTGATGGGGCAGTAGATTATTGATTTATGGAATGGAGAATGACTCTTCATGGAACCGAGATGGGGAAGAATGATATTACATTTTTGGTTGTCATTTTATGAAACAGAGACGACCTTTCGAAATTGGGCACGGTTACATCGCACAGTTTGTGAAGTGCGGTTGAAACGAATATTTGGCTTGACTGTAGTATTCGTTTTTCTTTACTAACATGCGCCAGAGAGATTACTAATATCGCAATGTAGTGTTTATGAATTTCCCGTGAGACCATGATCGTGCTAGTTGAATTGACAAATAATTTGGAATTTTTTCAGAAAAAAAGTTCTTCCAGATTAACCACGACTTTCATTGAGCTGTCTCTGATACAGAAACAACAATGGCTTAATTCTTTAAAAAAACTATAGTAATTGCTGTACCTCAATCTCCACAATCTCTTCCAGGAGGAGCAACGCGCTCGTGAGGAGGCCGAGGCCGAGGCAGAGATGGAAGAAGAGGAGCAGGAGGAGGAAGAAGTGGTGGAAGAGGAGGAACCGCCCAAGCTCAGTCCCGAGGAGCTGGCCATCCACTACGCGAGGTGGAGGGGTGAGTATTGTGGAGGAGTTGAAACACGGTGTATCCGGGGTTAGGGAAAGATAGGGGCATAAAAGTAGTCCCTGGGGGATTACTGTATTGATTTATAAAAGAGTAGCTGAAGAAATTTAAGGTATTGATATTTTTGTTGAAAAGATTGCTAAAAGAGGAATTCCCTAGTATGCCATGTGATAGGAGTGGTGAAGCGCGAAATCGTAGGTTGAATGAAACGTAGAGATGAAAGGGTGAGTGGATAGGTAGATGTTGATACTTTCTTGCAATTTGACGCGGTAAGAACGGAGTATTGGATTCTGGCTGTGCCGAGGCGTCTGGTAGAACAGCAGAAGCGACGAGTGGCCGGGTTCGATTGCGGGATGGAGGAGCATTGGTGGATGTGCACGAGAATCGCGATGAATTGTTAGCCTGTCGGCACGAAATAACAAGAAGGAGCGCTGAAACACACCTATAGCGGGTTATTGTGTGTGAATTTTCCCCCTATGCCCAAGAAAGGAATTAGTATCTGCCGTCCAGTGATAATGTAAGTTGTACCTGAAGCAGGGAGTTGAAGGGTGAAAACAGCTGTGGTATACAGTCACCGGCCACGCGTATTTTGCAATGCCAACTGGTCACCCTGATAGTGAAAACAGGCTTTATCTTTGGATGACACGGCGCGTTGAGCGAGATGGCACAGATGGGAACGGGGTGAGGCGAGCAAGGAGTGATGGACCGGATGCCAGCGAAGAGTATGTGTCTTATACATGCAGATCAGTTTTTTTAACAAGGAATGGCGAAGAAGTATTGTCTTCGATGCGATATCTCTAGATTGTATGATACTCACGAATCTGTGATTTAACGGGTAGTTTGATTTACTTTTTTATTCGATCTCATGCTGGTGACTCATTGCCCACGCTGATACAGTCATGGTTCATGGTGTGCACGAAACATAATTTGGGCGGGTGAAATATTCTCGAATGCAATGTTGTAACCACATACTGTCTTGCTGCTTTCCTACGTCTGACGAAATTGGATGCTCAATGGAGAGAGAGAGAGAGAGAGAGAGTCCCGCGCAATTCGTCAGAGCTAATCAGAAGGTCGCGAGAGAGATAGTGAGGAGTACGAGGAAAAGCGTCTGACCCTCTCCATTTCACACACTATCTCGCCCCTGTCTGACAGCGTGGTCATGCAAAAGGGGCTAAGCTGATAAGAGGTGTAATCACTGATAGGAGCCCTCTGGTAGTCTTATTCTCTAGAAATTGCCTGATCTCTAGCGTGCTCTGACTGATAAGGTAGTACACAAAAAAAGAGAGAGGAGACCCGGGCTCCCTACTCTTGTCCTTCTCGGCACCCTCGGTCGCGAGTTTTATCACAGGATTAGTAGTGTCCGCGGTGTCTAGAGAGGAGTTGCGTGCTTTTTTCCTTCTGATTTCCCTTGTTTCTAAAGTAGGAAGATATTTGGCATTGTGATTCTAGGTTTCACGGCTTCGCCATTAGAATGGAAGAAAAAAAGATTTCTAGAATATCTTCAAGTTTGCATTTATATTTTGTACTTTTGTGGTCAATTCTCGCGCGCTACTGCGAGCGAAATTTGGCAGTGCGATGCTCGGTTTCAAACTTGTCTCATTTGAATGAAACAGTGTCTTGACACTGATCAGTCATCTCCATCGAGTCCAAAAAAATCCCTAGAATATCGTTTGCCTTTTCATTTGCATTTTTTGTGGTGAATACTGGCGTTTAGTAGAGAGAGATTTGGCCCTGTCATGCTAGGTTTCACGGCTGGCTCATAATTGTGGAACTGTGGCCTGGTGTTGATGGTAGCTACGAATAAGAAGGAAACTAGAAGTAGTCATCGAGAAAAGGTAACAAGGTTCTGTTTTCAAGGCATCTAGTCATCATGCACTGCATTGAGAGAGGGCTCGGATTTAAAGTTGTATCATTAGAATATAATTGTGTCCTGGCGTTGATTTTACTCTGGTGTTGAATGCAAACAAGAATCTGCACATTGACTTTGTACGAAAAGGTCACAAGGTGCCGTTCTCGAGGTATCTAATAAACATGCACTGCATTGAGAGATGCGCGTGAGTGATAAAGAGAGGCGAGCCACAGATTAGATCTGGTATCTAATATCCAGTTATGAGATGGTCGATTTCTCGCTTTGTGTTTCACGGTTGGTTCTAGAAGCGATCCGTTTGATTTCGGGAATGATCTAAGGAGTCGCTCTATAATAAGTTTGCTAAAGTTCGATTATTACCGAGACATGTGCTCGTTTTCACGTATTTCACGATTGGTTCTAGAAGCGATGTGCGCTCTTTTTCTGGAATATACCGTGATTGTCGTCTCTAAACATTTATTAAAGTACGATTATGCATGCAAGATGCGCATTTTTGATAGGCAGCGAAGGTTAGACCGATAAGATCTTGTACCTAATATCCAGTAATGCGCTATCTGCCCCGTCGATCTGACCTGGCTGACCGATTAGTGTACCTCTTTGAGGACGTATAGTTACTGCTAGGCCCTTTTATGTGCAATTTTTTCGAGCCAATGAAAACGTTCTTGCTTCGTGTTTCACGGATAGTTCTAAACGACGCACGCACTTTCGTGAATACTCCCATCTGTCGCAATCGAATATTGAGCGAATCTCGTATGAATAGGCAGGGAAAGTACTTTTGATCCTCTCTCACGCTCAATTCCGTCTTGCAAATCGTGTTGAGGAGCAATTCTCTCTGCTTTCCACGCACTCCCTCGTCGATTAGGCAGATCGAAAGATCGTGGCTCTAATGGACTATCGCCATAGGGTTAGTGACGATTAGGGATAGGGATCGAAGGGCGAGCACTCTCTCAGGTTGGCATGATCTCTCGCTTCCTCTGATCTGCATCACAATCAGATCACTTGTAATATGGAATGAGTGGTAGTGCCGATTGAAGGATGGAAGAGGAGTGGAACTGATCTGAATCACGCATTTTTGCATAATCTCTCTGTCTGGGAAATGAAATAGCATGTGAAAGGGGGAGATCCTGATGGGGTTAGCAACAATAGAGGCTGTGAAAGATTGCATGACAATGCAATATTATCTCTTTCATGCTTATGCATCCTCTCAATTTCGTCATCGATTGTTGAATGCACCAGTAATGGAGAAATTCGAAACTGGAATATTTCTGTTTCGCGGTTGGCGCTTGAATCGGGAAGATCGCTTTCGCCAGTAACCCATCGTCTATCAGCTCCAATATCAATTTTAATTCCTATTCAAGAAAAGATTGATAGTTGTGTTTATTAAATATACGCCAACTGCACGAGCGCACCTCTCGGAAACGAGTTTCAACGAAGCCACTTAGTTTTTGCGCAGCGGCCATAGCGGAAGAGGGGGGAATAAGAGAGAGGAGGACGAGGAGGCAAAAGTTGTGCCTCCCTGCCGAACTCCAATCGCTCTTCTCTCTAACAATCTCTAATGGATTGAAGAGGCACTCTCTCGATTTCGCACGCTATCTCGTCGGCCAGAGACGAGGAGGAGAGGGGAGGTAGAGGGTTTATCAGGGTGGATAGAGACTCTCATCGCATGCGGGAATTGCATCAGCTGTTAAGTTCGCGGCGGGTTTTATCATCGAATTTCGAAAATTGCTCTCTCCCTTTTGCGTGCTATCTCGTCGGTTCTGGCATAGAGCCAAGTGAAGATTTGTTTATCCCTCGCTGTGCTTACCCCTGCGCAATGTCGTGATATTGTGAGGATCGCTGGGTTTAGAGTAGGCAGAGGGAATGACGAAAGTAGATGGTGACTCTATCAGTATTGTCGAGTCGCACGATTTCTGGTATTTGGCTGATTTGAGCGTGGTTGTCAATAGGGCCATCTCATTCTGATCTAGAGTACGTGAGTTTAATATGTTGTGATTTGCTAGAAATTGTAGGATACCCTATTCCATGGATAATCAATATATTACCATTCTATGAAATTTGTTCAGACATGGAAGCGATAAAATAGCTCATAACAGGTTTCCTTTATCGTATTTTGTATTGAAGGGTGCGTTTGGTTCATTTGCTATATTCAAAGTGTCTAGAGATGAAGTTACACCGAAACGCAAATTTGACAGTACAAATAAAAATCATGCAGCATTTTTTTAATCGGAGGGACATCAACAATGTTGGGGAATTTCTGGAAAACTTGGGTTGTGTATCTGTCTATCTCTTCTCTTTATTCACGGTTTCCGCTTTCCCGAAAGACGATCAGGCGCTGAAACGCGAAGGTGACGGGAGAGAGAAAGGCGGGTAAAAGCAACAAAAAAGGGTGAAAGAGAAAGAGTTTCCGCCATTCCGCCGCCCAGTGAAATTCACTTGATCTCCTCGTTTCATACACTCTCTCGCCTACTCTGATCAACGAGAGAGCGCGGAAAAGTGAGAGACGGATCACCGGCGGGGGAAGAAATAAACGATACAGTCAGCGCTCCGATGAGTAACGTGAACGAGAATGGGGAAAGAGGCGATCTCCTCGATTCGAGTGCTATCTCGCCTGCTCTGACTGATGAGGGAGCAGGGGGAGTGAGGAGGGCCAATTCGCCATAGGGAGGAGGGAGAGGAGGTGAATGTACTGACTGAATGGGGTGTTGTTGTTCGCTGTACACCGTGTATTGTTCGTGCCAGTGGTGGCTAGGTTCTGGGATTTCCTGAGTCTGGGAGTTTTTAGATTCGAGCGCTGTTTTACGTTATCTTCTCCCCAGATTAGAAGGATTACGCCCACTATTCAAGGTATTACTAGCCAAGAGGGAATAGGATGTACTTACTGGAGGGCTTGAACAGGGAGTGGCAATTTGCCAGAGGGAAAAGGACGGAAGGGAGAATGTACTGACGGAATGGAGTGTTGTTGTTCACTGTACACTGTTGTTCGTGCCAGCTAGGTTCAGAGATTTACTGTGGATTTTCTATTTTTTGTATCCTTTTATCTGGTATGTGCCCTAAATTAGAAGCGTTATTTGGACGGTGGAGTAATGCACGGACTTGATGGAGTGTCGTTGTTGCCTGTACTCGCCAGAGTAATCGTCCGACTCTCATTTTGCAATACTTTATTGTCGGTTAGACGGTGCTAGAGAGAGTCAGACCATTCCTCTACGCCAGAAATCGCTGGTTCCTCGTGACTGCGATTCCAACTGCATTCCGTTATTGTGTGCTAGACACGACGGGTTAGAAAGACGACTAGCAGGAGGACACTGCAATGTTGTTGCCCACACTGTGAATTGTGTGTTGTTCGTGACGGCAGTGGCGAGTCGCCTGACTAGGTGCGGCTGGGATTCACTGCTCCAAGGAATACTAGGACTTTTTGCGTGAACCTGATATTTGTCTTGATACTGGCGGTGATACATGTACGAATAGAAGTTTTACTTTTACTTCACCTGTAAAAACTGATATTATTGCTATTTTCCGAATTTATGTGATATGATCTGCCGACGATGCGCAAATGTAACAAGAGAAATGCTGGCTAATGAGAGCTAGCCCAGACACCAACTCGTTGTTTCTGACTTGCAGGGGTGCTTGTTGTTCTGTTTTGGCTAACTGGTGACTAGGTGCTTTCGTCATCTCCTAGCCATCCCTGATCCCGCCGGGTTCGCGTTGCTTTGGTGCCTGAACCACTCCCTGTTTCCTTATGCTGCGTTGGTTGATCTATGTACTTTTCAATAAGAACAATTTGTCGTTTTGTCGTGATCGTGCGTGCTTTTCGTCGTGTGAAGCTGAATTCTGCAGCCTTCAAGACAAATGCTGCAAGAGAAGATGGATCGAAATATGCAGCCGACACAGCAGCAACCGTCGCCCCTACTGCAGCAGATCCTGATTAATTTGATGAAAAGTAGCGATTTGAGATAATGAAATGACTGAAAATTCGAACAATATGGGCACGGTGGGCTTGGGTTTCATGAAGCGATCACCTGTTTGAAGGAGTGATGCTGTTTCAATCGTTCTGGCGTTTCTGACTTATAAATAATATAAAGGAAGTACCCGGCTCAAAGGGATTACCGGGTTTCACGAGGTTTACTTGTTCCCGGCTGTCCGCTGCATGTATTAAGTTCACAGTAGTCACTCTACGAAAACATAACCCAAATATTACAGTTTGGGGTCACCGTAGTATATTTTGATAAGGCTGATGAAAAGTAGCTATTGGATTGGCGGAATTAAGGGATCTAGACGATTGTCGATTGATCATTGAATCCCTTTGCAGACGAGCTGCTGGCCGATCTCGCCACGGCGAACTGGAGCGAGATGGTCGAGCGGGACCTGGCCGCCGCGACGACGACTAATCTGAGGTATACGGTAGTCCGGGGGTAGTTATCATTTACGTTTACGGTGTTCGTTGGGAGTACGGTAAGTGTGAAACCTGGCCGCGAAGACTACCAACAGGGTCCGAATACTACGTGAAAAATCACGTACCCTACCCGCATTTTTTTTCTTTCGAAGAAAAACCTACCCGCGCTTCAGAACTTTTTGCTCATCTCGATGTCCTCTATCCAAAAATGTATGTTAGAAAAAAATTATTTTTTTCGACATAAGGGTCCCCCCTTACCTGAAAAAGTGAAAATTTTCAAACTTGAGAAAAACCTACCCGCACTTCAGAACTTTTTGCTTATCTGAGTGTCCTCTATCCAAAAATGCATGTTAGAAAAAAATTATTTTTTTCGACATAAGGGTCCCCCCTTACCTGAAAAAGTGAAAATTTTCAAACTTGAGAAAAACCTACCCGCACTTCAGAACTTTTTGCTTATCTGAGTGTCCTCTATCCAAAAATGCATGTTAGAAAAAAATTATTTTTTTCGACATAAGGGTCCCCCCTTACCTAAAAAATGAAAATTTTCAAATTGATCAAAACATAGAATTTTATACTCAACTCGTTGCCCTTTATTCAAAAATTCAAAGAAAACCTAAAAACAAAGAAAAAAAATTTTCACGTACGTATTCGGACCCTGACTACCAACCTTAGGTATACGGTAGTTATCGATTACGGCAGTAGCGGGAAAGGGAGTAGCTTTTATGAGGTGATGTAGCGTATCTCGGACGTAGGAATGTGGTATTTGTCAATTTATCATTAGGTGATAGATTGCGATACTTATTGATTTTCTTCCAGGGAACCGGGCGACGCGGCGCTGCGTCACGAGCGGATGATGTCGCCGTCGAGGAAGAGGTACGGTAGGGGTATCGATTGGGGGAGGAGATCGGTAGATGGATAGATAAGTGACATGGTTGTTTACAGAAATTGTAGCAACGCGACGCTGCAAATTTAGGGTTTCACAGCGGTGACTAGTGACGAGCTTGTGGCTTATCTATGATCATCAGTTTCCTTTGTGGATATAAAATACAATTGCATTTTCTGTAGTTCTTCGTTGCAATAGACACCAGTAAGGTTTGGGTCTCGTCGATTTGGGAGAATAGAATGAGCGTGCCGATAGGCGATCGGAGGTGTTGAGTGAAGGAAGTATAAATTTATATAAAAATTGCTATTTATGTAAGTTAGCGCTTGTGCATTCCTTTATAGAGAAGCTCACTTTTCGGGCCGAAGTATTGGTCAAAATTCTAAAATGTTTCTACTACTGACGCATTCCCCCCGCAGGGAGGAGCTGTCGGAGGCGGATCTCTGTCTGCGACACGAGCAGAAGCAGAAGAGAGCGGACGAGTTGAGGGAGAGACTGAAGGAGGAGAAGGCGGCGAGGTTGAAGGCGTTGCTGCAGAAGGTGAGTAGTACTTTTGTAAAGTCCCGAGGTGGTTAATGATCGCATAGTTTTGATGATGGGTAATTAGAGTAGTAGGTGAAACAGGAATGTGAGAGGAGAAGGCGTTGTTGCAGAAGGTGAGGAGTGAGTATAACGTCGAGGATGTCGAAGGATCGCATAGTTTGGATGACAGAGAGTTAGAGGGGTAGGTGAAACTGGAGAGCTCCTGCCAAAATATTTGCACAATTTGGGAGGAGCTGCTGATTGGTGGGTTAGGTGATAGTTGAGGGAGAGATTGAAGTCCTTGCTGCAGAATGTGAGGGAGTGGAAGGGGGGAGGGGTGCGAGCTAGGAGCGACGGCTTATTGTTAGAGTACTGATGGTTGGGATATAATATTTTTGAAGTCGAGGTTCAGTCGATCGCATGGATGGGGTGGTTGGTGATTAGAGTAGTAGGTGAAACAGAGATGTTGGAGGAGAAGACAGTGAGACTGATGGCGTGGAAAAATTGAAAGGAGGAAAACACGCAATATATTTTCCTCCTTGCGATTCACAAGGAGGAAAAAGGTGGAAACTTTATAACTCGGTTTGCAGTCATCTGAAAAATCTGAAAATTTTGGGGACGTTCCTGAATAGTTTTACACCCCTCACTCCAAATTTCAAGTCGCTAGCTCATCTAGAACAAAAATGGCAACAAGGAGGAAAATATATTGCGTGTTTTCCTCCTTTCAATTTTTCCACGCCATGATTGTGGAGGTTCTGCAGTAGGTAATGAGGGGTGGTTTAGAAAATAATGACTACAAAGGCTGACTCAGAGATCACATAGACTGGATTGTTATGGATTGGACGGGTACATGAAACATAGGAGAAATATTTTTTTGGTTGGGTTTGGCTGTGGATTGATGGGCGCTTGGAACGACAGGTTAGGGGAGTTGAGGGAGAAGCTGAATAAGGGGTGGGAATTGCTGCAGATGGCGAGTCATGGAACGATTGCATAGTTAAGATGGCAAAGAAATAGAGGGTTAGAAGATACGCTGTGTGATAACCATCGAACAATTTTAACGATTTGTGTTTAGAAGACAGCGTGAAACAGAGGTAAGGCTGCTTCCCTACAATAATTCGCCCGTATCTATTGATTATATGCGGATAGATAAATGATTTTAGGGTATTTATGACGACGGAGAATCTGTGTAATATAATTTTTAAAAGTTTTGTAAGTAACCGTGCCCACGATCGCGTAGACCAGATTTTTGCGGATTAGAGGAATATGGGAAACAGAAATGTAAGAGGAGAAGGCGGCGAGACTGAAAGCAGACAGTGAGGGGTAGGGCGATAGAAGTGTTGGTGGAATTGGCTTTCTTTATTTTCTCAAACAATGATACGATTGATCACAAGAGCCGATCGGTTGGGGATTAGAAAACCCTCTGAAACCGCGTAGTTACTGCTTGATTGTGGCTTTGGCAGTGTTGTTGAGTTTCTCAAATGGATTGCCTCCAGGATCAAGTAATCACATAGTGATCGCATGTTACACTCATTGAGAAGCAAATAATCAGCTGCTGAAATTCGATTTCCTGAAATTCGGTTAATTAAAATGTTAATTTAATAAAAACACGTAATTAAAGGTCGAGGAAGTGCGCGAGAAGCGCGCGGCGCTCATCGAGAGGAAGAGGGCGCTCATGGAGAACAGGTGAGGTTGTTGTTGTTATTGTTATTGTTTTGACTAATTTATGTGTGGACAATGGAATTAAGACTGGCTGGGTGAAATCTTGTTGCAACGAATGCTCATGAAGCTAGATGATGATGTTCTTCGATATTTTCCGTTTTTTGTCTTTGAATATCATGAATTATTTCTTTTACACTGCGCATCAAATTCCAGTGTTCGCGGTCTGTTTGATCGTTGATCATTGATCTTTGATCTCTCCACTTGAATTTACTAGTGAATGTATTAATTTTATATCTGATCTTCCATTTCATCACTGATCTTTGATGTTTGATATCTCTCCCTCCTTGCAGACTCCGGACGGCGAATGCGAATCGCGAGCGCAACCTGGAGGAGATCGTGCGCAAGGCGAGGGAGGACGAGATGAAGGTGCGGTGTTTTTGTTATTATTGTTATTTGTTTAATGCGTGGGGATGGGCGAAGTGGAGAGGTATTTTTGTGCACTAGTTGATTTCACACCGCGCCGATTCTTGATCAGTCTCGAAATCTCGTCGCTATAGTCGGTCGGACAAACACGGTGAAAAAAAGAATTACATATCGATGAAGTCAATCGGTGTCAGGTAATGGGCGCTCAAATGAATAACACACGCGATTGCCAAACATGGCAATTTATCGATGCACATGTTCCTTATCCTCCTCGAAGAGCAGCTAGGCTAGTAGATATGGGGATATCCTTGCAAAAAATAATATAATTTGGAAAAGAGACTCGCTGCAGGTGGCGGAGACACAGTAAGAACTTGGAAATAAATAAATGAAACAATGGAAATTCTTACACGAGTTCTCTATCACACTCGGATTTTGTGATTCCACTGTGATTCTCTGGTACATTCGGCGCGTTTCCACAAACCTAGCAATTTTTTGCCCCGCAAATTCCTTATAGTCATTTAAGCCCATCTGCGCTAGTGTTTCTGCGGTCTATCTCTAAAATACAAAATGAATAATAAATTCCCATCACATGCTTAATTTGTCTCAGAAACAAGCACATTTCACATTTGCCTCTGCAGTTTCATGGGACTTGCAGGTTTTGCAGCACATTTTCAAGTCTGTTTGTTTTTCAGGTAATGGAGGCGCAGTTCATCCATACACTCGAGAAGGGCAACATGCGGATGGACCAGCAGAAGAGGGAGCAGAGGAACGAGAGCAGACGACAGGAGATGAAGGAGGTGCGTGCTAGGAGAGCCGGGTTAGAGAGTGGGAGGATGCGGGTCAAGAAGAAGAAAATAAGAGATGAATGCGGTAAAATGGGAAATTTGGTAGTTTCGGTCGTAGGCGAGCCTGTGTTTCAACAGTGCGTCATAGCACTGGGTGAAGATCACCGGTTGATGGGTCCGCGTGTTCCCCATTCAAAAATAAAATAACTCTTGCCTTTCGGGGTTTAGGAAAGTAGGCGAGTGGACGTTTCAAATTTTCTACATAGCGTTAAGTGAGCAAATCCTGCGATCATACAGTGGTATCTATTATTGAATGTACTATTTATTCATCTTTTCTGCGGTAGGCAATAGGATGTCCCATAGCTATGTGAGCAGACTTTTAAAATCATATTTTCTGGTGATTTCTTCTTCTCTCTTTTAAAAGACCAAAAACTTCTATTGATCTCGTTGATTATGATAATTGATAATTGATTGATTCAGGAGCGCGTCAAGAAGCACGAGGAGAAGGCGGCGAAGGAGGCCGCCGTCGAGGAGAGGAGGAAGATGAATGATACGGTGGGTTGAGGGTACGGTAGGTAGATCGATCGATTACTGATTTATTAGTAAAAGGATAACAGTGCACTATCAGTAATGGATATGGCACCGGATAATTTGCGGTTTTTAGTGAATAGAGCGATACCATACTAATGAAGAGCTATGAATGGTTTGTTGTATTACCGGCCTAGCCGTAAAGTGGCGATTATTCGTGCCAGAAAAATAGAATTTAATTTTTTGGAGAAAATGACTTTCCCGAATCGTTGCTCTCCCTTCATGTTACTCTTATGATGCTACTGAAACCTGCATTGCTCAAATTTGTCATTTGTAATGGAGAAGAGACGCGATTGATATCGACATTGCGCTGTCTCTGGTGACTTCATCTTCGCTTGAAACCCATTCGCACTTATAGCAGCGTTTCGAAATTCGATGCAAATTATGATAAATTAGGACTATCGGGTAAAGCAAGTAATTTTTAAAGCCCAACCTCCATCCTTTGCAGCGTTCCGACTGCTCGGCGATGTCCGTGTGCGACGAGGCGATGGCGGAGGAGGAGCAGCGAGTGGAGACGCCGCCAGTGACGATTAAGGAGGAGGAGGTGAGTCAGGATTCTGATGCCATAGCGTGTAACCCCAGTAGCGAACACGATACAGATACAAGTTTATTACTGGAAGCGATACATAGCGAGACAAGCGAGCATACGGGTGAGAGGTGAGAGGGAGAACGAGTGACTCATACACAGGGGAAACAGGGGAAGAGATCGAACGGAGAAGGGGAAAAGAGAGAGGAGATAGGGAGACGACCGGTCGCTGGGCTCCATCCTCTGAGATCTCTCTCTGATCCCGGTCGGCGGCTCTCCCGCTCGTGGCTCCGCCTCCCTGAGATCATTTGATTGCACAACCTGATGCCACTATACCAGAGACCAAGGAGCCAAGCTCCTTGACAGGTGCGTGCTAGGCGCGACGGGTTAGAGGGTGTGTACCATGACTTTCTTGCTGTTTCACCTGTTCGTCATAGTTGCAAAATGGCATTATTTACGACAATGTTCTTTAAAAATAAGATTTGGTGTTAGGCAGGATTGAATCGATGATGCAGGCTTGAGAACACATATTCAACTGAATGTGTTGTTGATGTTTCACAGGATCTTTGTAGTAGCAAGAACGAAGTACTGTTGATAGGCTCTTTCCGTCGTAAATACGTACATGTTAGATATCAAATTTTTGATAAGCGAGTTACACGAATTTTTATGTGGATGGTATGTGATAGTTGCTGTGGGTTAGAGCGGTCAAGTACTGAATCAAAACTGATGAATGGTGAAAAGCGAGATTATGGTAGTGCGAACAAATATTCATCTACGCGTATGTTAGAGTTTCACTCGATCTAGATAGTACTGAGTGTGATGCACTTGATTCGCGGCGCTTGAACGCTTTAGTATATTCCAATCATCGTTTCAGGACCTCGACAAGACGCTCACCGCGCAGCCTGAGGTGCAAGAGGTGGCGACTACGGTGGAAGTGAAGGAGGAAGAAGAAGTGAGGGATGAGAAGGAGAATGAGGAAGAAAGGGAGGAAAAGAAGGAAGAAAAGGAGGAAAAGAAGACAGTGAAGGAAGAGAAGAGGGAGAAGAAGAGGAAGGGAAGCAAGGAGAAGAGAAAGGAAGAAGTGAAGGAGGTGAAGAAGGAAGAAGTGGAGAAGAAGGAGGAGGAAGAGGAGAAGGAGTACGATTGGAAGGCGGTGAGTGCGGTGGGATTACGGTGGATTACAGTAGGTTATTGATTGCTGTAGGTAGAGGTGAGTAGTGCTTGCGTACTAAATCAGAGAGGATCCAGTGCGAGTTGGTATGCAAGAAATATACTACGAAGCACCATTACTGCTCACTTACGAACACGTTTGTATTCAGAAGCAGTGACAGGAATTCGGCGAGACAGTTTGAAAAAAACCCTGTTTTCGTGATGATACAGCATTTACAACATTGGATAGGCTTTCACAATCAAAATAAGGGTGTTACAGTAGCTGAACGGGGTTACGGTAGCCTGATTGGTTCGGTATCTTTTGCAGATAATCGATAATTGGTTTCAGTACGGTAGCTGATTTGAGTACGGTATCCCTCCTTCAGGTAATCGATAGCTGGACGACGGGCGCGACGATGCTGACGGATGATGGGACGAGGAGCTATCGATGTGGGGAGTGCGGGGAGGAGGTACGGTAGGGGTTGGGTACGGCAGGGAGGGTACGGTAGGGCCAGAACTGTATTGATTGGAAGGATAGTAGATAGGAAAACGACCATTCGCAGTATTGTGGCTGCCGATGAGTGGGCGACTTTGTGAGACGGTTGAGACATGAGTGTGGCAAGTGGACGTTGTGCATTGTTTAATGTTTGTAGAGTAGACCCTGCCAAAGGCAAATCAAATGAGAGTTCTAGGCAGTGATGATGTGCACCTGGTGAAGCGCAGATCTGTTAGGAAATTGCGATTACAAATTTCTCACAAATTTACTAGATTATTTCGAATGTACATTGACGAATTGTCACTGTAGAACGGAGTTAGGGAAATCTATTGTATGAAAGGCGCAACCTCAATCAACCATGAGCTCGTAGAATAAATATTAAATAATAATAATTAGAATTTGCAGCTCCGCTCCGAGTGGGAAGCAGTGGCCCACGTGCTGAGCGGGGGGCATGGGAAGAAGAAGGAAGGCAAGGAAGGGAAGGAGGAAAGAGGAGGCAGCAGGAAGGAGCGGGTGGTGAGTTCATTCGAATAATTCATCGATATAATTGATATATGAGGGCATGGTCTGATGTTGTAGTGGAGCTGAAACATAGATGACCTAGGTTGTAGGAATTAGGGGTGGCGCGCGTGCTGGGCATGGGTTGAAGGAGGGGGGAGGAAGGGAAAGAGGGAGGCATCAGGAAGGAGCGAGTGGTGGGTTATTGAGAAAGGAATCATTGTAACATTGCAACTTTATGGAGTGTACTCCTGTAGTAAAGGGGGTGAAACGGAGAAGCTCTGGGGATTTCAAACAGCAAGAAGGCGAGAGTATTGAGTTACTTTGAATTGTTAATGTGTTACAACTGGAGGAAATGCCCATTTTTAGTAATGGGGTGAAACAAATAACGTCTAGATTGTAAGTGTAACAGAGAGGTTCCCAGAAATTATTACCAGACGGAATGTTGTTGATTTGTATCGGGGATGAAGCGGGGATGCTATAGGGAGTAGGAACTACGGGTGGCGCACGCAGGGATGAATGAATAAACGAATTGATGCAGCGTGAAAGAGAGAGAGTGGTGTGTCATGAGATATCGCCAACAATGGCTATTCGGCTTCTAACAGTCGAGATAGGAAGGGTGGAACGGGGATTTGATAGGAGAAAATGGTTTCAGTTAACAACGACTGCGGGGAAATCACTGCTGTTCAACAGTAACCTGTTTTATGAGGAAGCCATGGAACACAATTTTTCTGGATTAAATATTTGCAATGTAATTCACATTTTTTCTCAGATCTCCGCCCTCTCCTCGTCGATGCGAGTGGCAGTGAGGAGGCAGGAGGAGCGGAAGGAGAGCGGTGAGGGATTTTATTTATTTATTGAATAATTGGGTTATTGAATAGTCTAAAAGCTATAATTTGATTCGAAATGCTACGAATGAATGAAACTGTTGTGATTTTGAAAAGGCCCGCACGCTCATGCTTTACCTGTTACTCATTTGCAAATGGGAAGCGGCGGAGACGATTTGATTCCGTCCTTTGAGAGAAAACTTCTTTTTAAAAAACCCATTGGTGCATTCCAGACCCGCGAATTATGTATTCAGTTGTTGCTCATGGTTGTGCATCGTCGTGCGACTATGATTACACTTGCACTTCTTCGACAATATATATATATATATATGAAGCCGTTCGCGAGAGAGTCGAGCAAGGGCTGGCACATCCCAAAAAAGTCGATCTTGTGAAACTCCGGGTTTTGGGGTTCTCGAGGGTGCTGATGATGATGGGCATACTCGTTTTCCATATTGAGCCTCCGTTGGCTCCAGACGACGTCACGTCGAAATCGGTTTTTGCTGAATTTCTCAGTCCACGAGGTCGCTAAAATTAAGAGAAAATGTTTCCCGGGGTAGAATTTGATGCTGATCTCGCCTGTCTATTTCATTTTTTATGAATTATTAAAAGAATTTTTTTAAATCGAACTTTTGAATGAGGCAAAAGTGGGCTTAGCAACCTACACAGATCGGACCGGCATGACAAGAGGAGTCCAAATCTATAATTTAGGCTATTTTCGTACATGGACTTTCAAGATTGGAGTGAGATTGTAAGCCGAGATTGTAGGTAAAATCGGGCGTTCTCCCCTTGTTTACTGTCTATCCTCGAGAGAGAACGAGAGAGAGGCGAGAGAGTGTGGTGGTGAGGGAGAGCGCAGACAGTGAGAGGGAGGAGGCAGGGGATGGTGAGAGATGGGAAGAGGGTAGACAGTAAACAAGGGGAGAACGCCCGATTTTACCTACAATCTCGGCTTACAATCTCACTCCAATCTTGAAAGTCCATGTACGAAAATGGCCTAAATTATAGATTTGGACTCCTCTTGTCATGCCGGTCCGATCTGTGTAGGTTGCTAAGCCCACTTTAGCCTCATTCAAAAGTTCGATTTTTAAAAATTATTCTAATAATTCATAAAAAATGAAGTAGACATGCGTGATCAGCATCAAATTCTACCCTGGGAAACATTTTCTCTTAATTTTAGCGACCTCGTGGACTGAGAAATTCAGCAAAAACCGATTTCGACGTGACGTCTTCTGGAGCCAACGGAGGGTCAATATTGAAAATGAGTACGCCCATCATCATCAGCACCCTCGAGAACCCCAAAACCCGGAGTTTCACAAGATCGACCTTTTTGGGCTGTGCCATACCCAGCCGGATCTGCTCGACTCTCTCGCGAACGGCTTCATATAATCTATTGTTTTAAGGAAGCTTAGATAAATCCACGATAAGTGATTCCCTCGAATTCTGGTGTTTCACCAATGCGTCATGTTGGCGTTGGAAACACCGGTGACGATTTGTTCAGTACTTCTCGTCGAAAAACGAATTTCACTGCTTCGTTAACGAATTTCGTTGCTGCGCATTTGCACTAAAAACAGTGTGCAATTTCGAGCTGCCCTCACACTCGTGTTTCACGTGTGCTTCATGGCGTTGTGGGATACTGTGTGAGTGATATGAGTTCTTGCTGCGAGGGGAAAATAACCTATTAAAATTTTTTATCATGCTTGCTGCATCTTTCTTTTCCATTCTTTCGCGCCTCTACTCCATTTACTCCATTTGCAGCCTCCGCCAAGGGGAAGAAGCGCAAGACGAAGCGGGGCGAGGCGGCCAGGCAGAAGGAGAGTGCGGAAGCACTCGCCAGGGCGGTCGGAGGAGGACACGGGTGGGTTACTGTAGGAGTACGGTAGCAAGATGGGTACTGTATAGTATGATAGGGTACTGTAAGAGTACGGTAGTTACTGTAGAATGGATACTATGGGGTTACGGTAGAATTAACTTATTGATTGATCTTCCTTCAGTCCCTCGGTGGATCTCTGGCGCGAAATCCTGGTGGCGACGGAGGCACGAGTGATGGGCGAGGAGGAGATCAGAGAGGTGGGTGATGGTCTTTGGTCTTTGATCTTTGGTTTTTGACTTCCATCATTTAAGGTCTTTAGTCGTTGGATAGTGTTTTACCCTAGCTCGAGATTAAATCATCGAAAAAGTATTCAAGCTGTGTAGTTGAGCCATTCGTGAAGCACGAAATATTCGACTTTTTTCCAAGTGGTGTCAAGCAACAATTGGTGATCAGAGGAGAGAGTGTTCTTTAGTTATTCGTGAAATACGAATTTGTATACTTCCGAAAAGTCGTAAAACAATCCGACTAATGGAAATGATCGCGTCGAAGTAATTCTCTCATCTCTCTCTATCTTTGATCTTTCTATCTCGACGTCATATTTGATCCCTGCAGGTGACGATCTTCGGGAAGCGCAACGCCGCGAGGAAGAAGGCCGGCGAGGCGGTCGGAGGATTCGTGGAGGAGTACGCGAAGGAGGGAGGAGGAGGGTAAGCGTTTATCTGTGTTCTTTGGTTTTCGAGTGTGGCTCCTGAAAGGATATTGATCATAAGAGAAGGAAGTAGTTCGTAGTTTTTATCGTCGATGAAATATAGTTGGGGAGGATACGTGGTAAACGATGGGAAGCAGGGTGGAGGAGGGTTGGTTGATCTCTGTTTTTTATAGCTCTAAATCATGAATCAAGTAATAAGTTCCTAGTTTATAGTTATGACAATGAATTCAATGAGCTCGGCGTGGCTTTGTTTTGTTGCAAAGGTGAAAATTTTGCAAACGGAGAAGAGATATACTGCAGTTAGGGATCTAGAATGGCTTTAGTAGGATTGTCGAAGCGGCAAACTGATAAGCCGTACCTGCCCCGACGAGCTAGTCACACTAATCGGAAGGAAAAGCTGACGGGTGTACCCGATTTGCAAAAAGTGACGACACATAATCGAATCCGTAGACCACAATCGGTCACGTACGAATTCTGAAACGGGATAGTTGCCGGGGATGACAATTAATACTTGCGAACACTCCTACAATTCTTTTAAAAATCAATAGTTTTTTTTACATTTTTGTGATCTTGCAGGGACGCCGTGCTGGCTACCGTACTCGACGCCGTCCTCAGGGCGATCACGAGCGATCGATCGATACGGGAGCCAGGGAAGCCGAGGGAGGAGAAGGAGGCCAGGGTACGGTGGTTTAGGAATATCGATTATTTTCAGGATTATAATATGGGATACTACTATTATTCGCATTTTTAAAGTTATTCTCTTCAAGGGCTTTTGAATCATGAAATGTATGGTTGATTGTGGATTTCTAGTATTTAGTCTTCCCGATTCCAAACCTTCCAGTCATTAACATTGAAGAACGGTGACCGAAGAACGGCGTTAGGGTATATGTGGGAACACTGAAAAACGGAACGAATTTATTTTTCTCGGCACATTATGTTTACATTTAAAAAAAGATCCCTTGTGAAGACTGTATGAATCTCTCTACAACAACGTTAGTAGATCCTGGAAACACGGAGGTACCAGGGGAATTTTGCAAATATTGTCTTATTCCAGGAGATCGAGGACGCGGCGTGGTGCCTGCTGCGGTGTCTGGCGAGGGAGCGGGAGGCGGTGTTCAGGGTGAGCGGAAGGAAGAATGGGGTGTAGGATAAGATGAGAAGTGACACCTGCAAGGCTAAAGTAGTGACAAAACGATATTTCTTTTATTAGACTGGATGTAAGTGAGGAATCAGGTTCGCATGTCCAGTCCTGCTCTTGTGGAGGCGACGGAGCGCCAAAGCAGCGGGTCGTCTGGAATTTGAAACTTTTTCACTGTCATCTTTTCAGCGCCTAATCGCCCCACCCGCGCGCTCGCTGCGCCTGGCGACCGCGCTGCTGGCGCGAGTGGACGCCGCCCACGGAGAGCGGAAGGCGTTAAGGAGGGTTACGGTGGCTGGAGGTGAGATTACGGTAGCTGGTGGGATTATTGATTGATTATCTAAAGGTTGATTTTCATCTGACTACTGCCAAGAGTAACTCGCTTCAGAATTGTAGTTTGCGTGAAGCACGAATCAAGAAAGTTAATAGCGCAAGTAGAAACAAGTTTTAAAAATGATTCACTGTGATCATTTGTGCTTCACACAGGCTATGTATCCAGATGTAGCCATGATCTAGCAATTACGCTTCGCCACTCACTTCAGTCAATAATTATCGCCTCGAGTGTGCCGAAAGGAGTGGCTTATGCCCATAAAATAATCGTGTCTTGCAGTTCGGGTCAGTGCAGCTGCAGCAGGAGGGCAGCTGATGACGACGCTGCAGCCGGTGGTGTTCGAGCTGCTGCAGCGGATGGCTGCAGGGGGAGGAGAGGTGAGGGGGGTGGAGGTGATGTATGCCTGTCTCAAAGCAGCTCTCATAGCTGTAGAAAGTGGGATGGGTATTTGTGTTTTGACGACACCGCATACAATAATCAATCCCGTAGCCTCACGGAGAGATTTCTAGCGTAGGCGTAGCGGTGATCCCGCTAGAAACCATCTGAACTAGGTATGCTGCAAAATATGAGGCCGGTTGCCTAAGAATCAGACAATGCCATGAATATTCTGGTACAGTGATTTTTCGAAAAATTGAGAAAAGGTGTCCTCGATGGTGGTGAACATCCTGGCACGCTTCATTTTTGAATATCTCGATTGTTTGGGTCATGCCGCTACTGATTCTTTCAGGCGTGAAAATACCTTTTTATTCATAACTTTTTAGAGAATATTCAGAATGTCTTGAAAAAATTACTGTAGCATTATGCAGTGACTGTGAAATCATCGAAATAATTTGGGTCAACTACTGATATGATAACGATAGTTGATAAATTGATTTCGAATACTAGGCGTTTGTGAAATTCGAAAAGATAATAGGCGTATGCGCCATTTTCAGGGCATCATTTTTCTTATATTGTGTATGGGGTTTTAACTAATCATATTTTTGCTATGACGTCTTTTCTGTGTCATTTATCAGTTCATTCTGCGTCAACAATAGTGAATTGAAATGAGTTTCGTTCGAGTCGTCGAACAGACAAAGGAATTCCTTCTTATTCTTCATTCTCATCGAAGGAGTGCGCGGCGTCGAAGTGATAAATGACGCAGAAAAGACGTCATAGCAAAAATATGATTAGTTAAAACCCCATACACAATATAAGAAAAATGATGCCCTGAACATGGCGCATACGCCTATTATCTTTTTGAATTTCACAAACGCCTAGTATTCGAAATCAATTTATCAACTATCGTTATCATATCAGTAGTTGACCCAAATGATTTCGATGATTTCACAGTCACTGCATAATGCTACAGTAATTTTTTCAAGACATTCTGAATATTCTCCAAAAAGTTATGAATAAAAAGGTATTTTCACGCTTGAAAGAATCAGTAGCGGCATGACCCAAACAATCGAGATATTCAAAAATGAAGCGTGCCATGATGTTCACCACCATCGTGGACACCTTTTCTCAATTTTTCGAAAAATCACTGTGCCAGACCTTGTTCGATTCTTAGGCAACCAGCCTCATATGTAAACCAAGTGAATTCCTGCCGCATCGTCCAGTGCATTTGTCCTGTGAAGAGACACTTGTTGATATGCGCTGTTCAATGGTCAAATAGCCTTCCAGTCTTGGGGAAATGAGGATTCATAGTTGCAATCAAGATTAATGATGATTCATTCCAGTCCATCCTCTGCCTGCTGGAGGCGCCCCGTCGCGTGGCCACACTGCCGATCGCGCATCTGATGCAGCCGCCGAACAAGCACATCATGATGGCCGCCCTGGTGGCGCTGACGAGGAACAGTGAAGAGGTACGGGGGGATACTGTAGTTTTACTGTCGGGGGAGTGTGGTACGGTAATCGTGAGCAGTGAAGAGGTACGGTAGAATGGGTATACGGTAGATCAGATGGTTGTACATTAGGAGGATTGAAATACAGGGAGGATTTATGGTAGGTGAGGAGATATGACAGCATGATCTTTTATTTTTTAACGTGAAAAGAGAAGAACTATCAGAGGGGTTCGACACTTCGGTCTTCTATCGAAATGGTGAAGCGTGAATGTTCAGTGAGAGTTATAGTGCTTTTACCCCCAGGGAACCCTTCTACCCAAGTGTTGAATCGTGAATCGTATCAATTGAATAAAGATGAATCGTTGCTTTTCGTCTTTCCTTCCGTCTTCTATGAAAGTGGTGAAACGTGGAAATTCATTGACCGTTTTGGAGTAAATGAGAATGCCTTGCGATAATATTGATCGATATTTCTCTGCAGGCTCTCCGCGACCTCAAGCTGCACCTCTCCCCGTGGCACATCGTGCAGTTCCTCAAGGTACGGTAGAATGGGGATACGGTAGCCGGGAAGTGTTGATTGATTTTTAACGGGAGTGATCGGATTATTGATTATTACTAAAACTTGCTAAATAAACGGCAACAATGAAGCATTGATAATATGGGAGAACTATGATGAGTATATACAAATGTGGTTTGTAGGTTCGATGTGATAGAGAATCATGATAGTCTGGTTTCAGTTTGTGGTTTTTTTTGTTCGAATGAACGTGTTAGATTCACTGAACGAAATTTGTATTAGTACTTATGACGTGGCTATGAAACATCGATTAAAAGTTTGTTGGATGCTTCGAGAGTGGGGTTGACATATATGAGTTGATGATTGCCTAATATTGACGCAACACTTCTTCAGTCGGAGATCGATCGTCCCAAGTGCATCTGCCCGCTGCATACCGTACTCCCGCAGAAGCAATCGATCGCCGACGCGATACAGTACTACGAACAGGCGATCCAGTAGTCGGACAGTATCGATTACTGACCTATGTCTCTTCATTTCACATACTCTCTCGCACTGTCTGTCCAGTGAGAGATCATGTGAAATAGAGAGAGCATTGTTGCTGCTTTACATTTGATCTCATGCATTTTTATATCCAATAGTTTGCTAGCCTTGCCCCTTTGACACGAGCCTTTCTCATGCAACCTCCCAGTGTGACTCAAACGTCGTGTAAATACCGTACTCTATTCGCCTTTTCCTAATATTCGTGCGTGGTGTGTGCGTGAAGTACCGTAATCCATCGTAGATCTCGATCGAAATTAGCTAAGAACGTGAAGTTCCCGAGCTTACTGCTTTCATTCCCATCGATTTTCCTTGTATTACTCATCCGAGTATTCTTCTTATTTTTCGAAAGTTGTTTTATTTTGTGATTTTATTGCTGATCTAATGCTTGAATAAATGGTTTTCAATATTTATCGGTGTTCTGAAAAGAAGCGTAGAAAATCGCTGAGGGATACATGTTGGTCTCTGATCTTTTGAAGATTTGTGAAGGAGAAGTTGTAGATGGAAAGTTTCGATTTCGACGGAGGCTTTAGCAGGCTGCTAGAGGAAAATCTGGAAGGTTCGTGTGGATTTGGATGGAATCTGTTAAGAATCGCAACGAAATCTCGCCCATTGACTGTGTTTCATGATTAACGTATCAGTTTGGATGGTATGGAGAAATTGTTACGTTTGCTATCGTGCGTTTCGAATGCTCAGCAAAGTCACTACGGTGTTTAGCAGCAGACTCCGCCCACCTTCCTATCTGGGCGCCCCGGAACGCTTTAATCGCTGTTTCGGTCACACGTTTTCGCGACTTGTTTTATCGACTGCCTCCGCGTTTACGGCTTTGTTTTTATGTTGTTAGGCAAAAATAAATGCAAAAAACAAGCCAAAGACTCAGCAAAACGAAAGTGGGCGGAGTCAGAAAACGCAACGCGAGTGCTGACTCCGCCCACTTTCGTTTTCAAACGACCGGAACCGAATTCGGCACTTCCGGAACTGATTATATTCTCACGATGCCCCTTTCTTACTTTAAACGAATACTTTTCTATATGGGTAAAACTAGCATTTTACTGTAAATCTTCGATTGATTTTGTGTAGCCATTAATTATGCGGAGTACATAAGGCTTTCGATTGATCATATGTTGACAAACCCGAGCTCCGTTTCAATTTATCGTCGAATTTGATCTTTTTAGGAGTGGATACGCTGGAGCTGCGCCGTCTCGCCACGTACGTAGGCATGAACGAGCACACGACGGCGACGATTGACAAACTGGACGAGGAGGTACGGTAGAGGGAAAAAGGGGTTGAGAAGTGGTTTATTTAGTATTTTTAGTCGGAACGCAGAGTCTTATCATTAAATTTCACGACGTGTTGCTTCTCTAGCAACGCTGAAAATAACTATTACAGTTAGTATTTTTTTCTCGAGAGTCGTTAAAATCATTAAAACACGCTTTGTTGTATATCTCTAGCAGCGCTGAAACAGTAAATTAGAGTGCACCAGTGCACTCTAATTTACTGACCTCAAGCCACATCAGTGATGCCACATTAATTATGGGTTACCATCGTCTGTACTGAATCAATAATGAATCGATATCAGGCGTACGCGTCGCTGCAGCGCGCG
The DNA here is from genome assembly GCA_900490775.1 of Pristionchus maxplancki. Taxonomy (NCBI): domain Eukaryota; kingdom Metazoa; phylum Nematoda; class Chromadorea; order Rhabditida; family Neodiplogasteridae; genus Pristionchus; species Pristionchus maxplancki. The sequence goes on along the minus strand of LS566215.1, from coordinate 239,838 downwards.
CTGGTCGCGGTAGCCGCCTCTGACGCGGACGCGGAGCGCGGCAAGTTCGCCCTCCGACTGCTCGCCAACGTCGGCCAGCGATCCGAGAGGTACGGTAGGTATACTGTAGGGGTATCGAATACTGTCGAGTAATTGTTTTCTGGAAAGCAAATGGGGTTGGTGTTCAATTGGGTCAGAGGAGTTGGTGTTTCACTGTTTGGCCATTAGTTCTAGTGAGTGGATTAAATTGATGCTTCTTCCTTTCGCGCTCTATTAAAATTATTTTAAATTTCTATTTCTATGGAGCAGTTCAGCATTGATGTCGATCCTGGGAATTATTACGAAATGTAAAAGCTGAATGCGCAAATCGATCAAGCGATTCACAGTCGCGAAAGCGGCCATGCTAGATGAAAGACTATGTGATCGTTCTTTTCCAGACACTCCGGCACCCTCGCCCTCTCCCTTCTTCCTTCTCTCCGCGACTTGCTGATGGGCAGCAAGCACGTGCCCGAGTGTGCAGCACTGTTGACGATGGCGGCGGGGGAACTGTCGAGGAGTGAGTTGGGTTGAACCAATTGTTGGTAGTTTTTTGTAGGACGAGGCACACCCGATCGATTGTGGGCGCACTCTGGAGGGCCAATATTGGGAAACTATAAAACAGTGTTAAACTGAGTTCCCTAATTTGTGTCCGATGCCGCTCTGCTCATGATGGCTGCACGATGACCGCTCCGAATAGGACTTTGTGATCAGAACTCCTGCATTTGAGATGGAAACGTGCGTATGATTGTTTACTTTTTTCGTGTGTCTGCCGTTATCAAATTGCTTGAGTATCCATGCGGTTTAATACATGGCATTACTGAAGCAGGGAACTGGCTTGTTTGGAGAGTATGCTTTTTCGTGTTTTGTGTGTTTTCTCTGGCCCCTGCAATGTTATTGTTTGGGAATCTACACTGGCAATGGTCTGATCGCGTTGAAACACAGAAGAACCGGGTGGGATGCATGCAATGAGGAACTGAAAGTGATTGTCTCGTTTATCCATTCGACATGATATCTTGCGGGTTAGACAGAGTTTGAAAAATGAAGAGTCATGCCATTAGTCCAAGGAATGACAGAGCGCACTTGGTTGATGATAATTAGTAGTCTGAGCTCACATATTTTTGTTTCCTCCGATAACAAGATTGTATTGTAAGGTCAATCGGATTAGATGTTATATGAGCGTCTCGAAGCCGAGATTGGACAGGCGGTAGAACATTGTTGTATTTTTTGCAATCAATTTCAACAAGATCTTTAACGAACCCTCGCCTGCTATTTCCTTATGACCCTGAAGCAACGATGCATCAGGCTGATCTCTCATTTTAATATTATTATTTACTACTAATTATCACCCATTGCAGCCGCTGCCCTGGACCAGAACCTGGACACGATCGTGGCGACGGTGGGGCATCTGTGGATGAGCGTGGAGGTGGAGAATCGTTTTATTTATTTATTAAAACAGTAGCATCTTTGGATCTTTATATTTCTAATCCTAAACGAACAACAATTGTTTTTATTCTGCGCTAGCATTTGCTTACAGCAGCGATGAAGCGTAGAGCAGATGGCATGATTTCTTATTCGTAAATTTAACGTACAATTAGGAATGGATTGCAAATTTGCGAAATCGCAGTTTTTATTCAACCTCCTCGTATCATTTGTGCTTCAACGGTTCATTATAGTCACTAGCGATGGCGCTCTTGCAGTCATCTGTAGCAAAGGATTAAAATCTTTATCAGAATCACATTGGTAGGTGGAATGATGAAAAAAATATCACTTTAGGCGACCTATTCCTTTAGCCACGCATAAGCAATTATCATTTATCGATTTTTACGGTAGATTTATTTATCTATTTCCATATTGTAAAAGGAAATCACTAGTATTGATTTCAGGACGACGGCACTCGCTCCTGGCTGTCGGCGTTCGTCGCGCGCATGCTCGAAGTGGACGGCGCCTTCCTGGCCAATGCTTTCGGAGGTACGGTAGGATACGGTAATCGATATTGTTGGATGGATTACTGTTGCAGAATTCTTGCGATGTATTGTAGTCTAGGGAGGATGGTAGGATATGGTGATCGATCAAGTAGGATGGGTTACTGTAGCTAATGCATTCGGAGGTACGGTAGAAAGATCTGTAGATTACGATAATCGATACTACTGGTCATGGACGAAGATGATGCCCCTGGTTGTTCCAAGATACAGGCGTATTATGTATGTGAATGGGTTCAGCGACAGCGATAATGCTGATTTGAACACTGGTGAATATTAATTGCACGGGCATGAGGCTGTGGTTTATAAAGTTTTGTGAATTTTAAAACAAAAGACTTCGTTACACTGAATTGACACAGTACTCTGGAATGAATACTGTTGACGAGACAGCGTTTCTCCTAGTACCGAAAATATTCTATTTCACGGAAGTCCATAGCTAGATCAGCAACAAACCTTCAAGTAAATTCTTAATTATTGCCTAGTGATAACGTAAACTTCGTCTCATTTCCAGAACTGCCATCGTCCGCCTTCACCAATCTGCTGCACATAACGGAGGCGCTGTGCGATGGGATGGTGATGGGAGGAAGGGGAGAGGAGGGCTTCAGGGTGAGTTGACGTTGATTTACGCCGAACACTTCCTTAGTAAAATTATGATAAATGGTATCATTGCATTAGGAATTAGTAGTTAAGGTATCAGCGATTTAGTTATTACTACTTCAATTTAAGAGAGGAGAATGGTGTGAGAGAATTGTACGATAGATTAAAGTAATTACACGTATCAGTCGGAATCTCATTAGCTGTGTTAGATAAGTCAGCGTTTATTGCGAATGTGAAACAGTGAACTAGATTAGCCCATCTGCTTTTGTTGTTCGCTTGAATTTATGCTTCTCTCGTACCATTGAAGCAAAATAGTGATTCGGATATAAGACATTTGTGTGAAGCGGTAATGAATTAGGGACTTCAGTGCAAATGCAGAACACCAAATTATTTGTAAACAATCCTGAGAAAGGCACTTCCATTGGATAACGAGTTAGACCGGACAAATGAGTGTCGTGTGAATCGGGAACAAGCTGGAAAATACAAATTTGTTTTACGAAATTAAATCTTTTTTTCCAGATGCACGCGAACAACGCGCAGATGCTGGTGGACATCGTGCGGCGGGCGCACTTCGACTACTCGGATGAGGCCAGGGAGGGTGAGTTCTGTGAAAAAAAAGTAAACATTAGAGGGCACTATTCAAGAGGAATTATTTATTAGTTTTTGCTACGGTGCAAGAGAGCCGAATAGATTGCCGCCTCTCATTTTGTGAAGCATATCTAGTGCAATTGACACAGGAAGACATCGGGTTTGGCTTCTTTTTGACAACATGGTGAACATCGTGAGGCGGGCGCACTTCGATTACTCGGATGAGGCTAGGGAGGGTGAGTAAAGATTGTAGAAAGAGCGAGATTCGTTCATGATGCTTACATGTTAGAGGCGTTGGTGTTCTTATGTGCTCGAACGAACAAAGGTGCAGTATTGCTCTATCACACATTGCGAGGCATGTCTAGTGCAATTGAAACACGAATGTTTCGTTTTGGCTTCTTTGGAGATTCAGTCAGTGCTGTATAAACACATGCATATATGTAAGGCAGTGATGCATGTGGGTGTATTGCATAGGGATGACGTCATCGATTCTCCAGACGTCGACATCTGCAGGTCCCTCAACGACGACGTCATCTGCCTCCGCCCGCTTCCTGCCCGAGTACCCGAATCAGCTGCCGCTCCTGCTCGGGTGCATTGGTGAGTACTGTGGAGGGGGGGGGGTACGGTAGGTGGTAGGAGAGTGCGTAAATGGATCGCATCCTTATCCGTGTTGGGATTAGTAACAATAAGTATGGTTATTGTGATCAACGATGTCATCGGTGTGAGCATCATGCGCATCTATTGATTAGTTATCACAACGCGAATTTTCCTGGTAGTAGATTTCACCAGCATTAATGAGTGAAGTGCCGCGAAGTGGGAAGAATTATCACAGGCTCTCCGCCGCCAGTGGTTATGGAGATAGTTTGAAGCACGAGTGCTCCAGTTTTAGAAATTCAAAACTATTTGCAGCCAGTCTGGCGACTAATTTGATGAGGGAAGGTGGTTACGGTGCTATGTAGGCAATAGTGCAATATTACTGGTTTTCAGCGACTAGTGAATACGAAGGAACACTGAAACTCGAGTGTCTCAAGGTCAGAGAGTATTGTATTCTAAACCCCATTTGCAGCCAGTCTGGCGACGCGACGCGACCTCTTCGGCGAGGTGCTGCAGAGGGAGGGCAACGAGGGACTGGTGGAGTGGATCGTGGAGATGCTGGATGTGGTGGGTATCTTTGATCTTTACTCAACAAATTAGGCTCATCATGTAGCTTGTATTGCATATTCCGTGAAATGCACTCAAATGCGGAATGAAACGAAATTTAATTGAAATTGAATCAATCATGGTACCTGGAGAATCTGTGCTGCGCTTAGGAACGATATATTATTGTTCTTATTCGCTTTGCTGACTTTGCGCGAATATTGTGGTAAAATATAAATATGGTAAGTTACTTTTTTATTCATTCCGTATCTCATTGTTTGCTATACAATATCTCTAATCTCATCATTGAACTACTTCTCAGACACTGCACGCCGAGGGCGATCTACAGAGGGCGGAGGAGACGGGGGAAGAGGAGGAGAGGAGGCCGGAGGACCGACCACAGCGGGCGCCCGCCTTTGAGAGGTACGGTAGGGAGGGTGATCGAGAAGTGAATGTCGTGATCATTTAAGTACGATAGCGGAATGTGGAAAGAGGTGGTGATTTCGGGACTACAATGGACCTGGGGAATTTAGGCTGCGCGATTAGGGTAAAGTTGGACGAAGAATCGTCATTTGGTGCGCGAAACTCTCACCTGCAAACACTAATACTATCAATCGAGAGCGGCTTTAAAGCGTCATCCAGATGTATTGGCTCGCTCTGTGGAATATGGAGTTTAGGCTAACTGTGTAGCAGAGCTCGCTGAGTGTGGACCATCTTGGTTTATTTTTCGTTTGATCTGAGAAAACCAGTTTCATCTGTGTTTCACGAGGATTTCGTAACTAAGAAGTGACATCTTGATCAGTGATCTTAGAGGTCCTTCTATAGTAGGAAATAGAGTTTGTAAGTTGCTTTCTATTGAATTTGAACCTGCTGATTCAGTACCGCACGGAAGATATGTTTGTTCGTCATAAACTACTTTGATTCTGCGTAGCTCAATGATCGATTGTTATTGTAAAAAATAACCCTAAAAAAAGGTTAAGTGTGCCTCATCTGAAACATTGAAAATGATCCCCCCGTCCCTTGTTCACCTTTTGCAATCGTAAAAATTCGTCATCTGATCATGTTACCATGGAAACCGTGTATGCGCTATTCGTGTTTCAATGAGGAGTTATATCTGGGAATATTGTCTGAGGTCAATGCAGACTTGTCCAATCCCACTAATTAAAATATCCTGTACATTATCTGCTCAATGGTATTTGGATTATTTCATTTGTATATTATAATATTCATATTAATTTTTCCAGTCCGCGCGTGCACTCCTCGCCCTCGCTCTCGCGCATGGCCGCGGCCTTCCGTGAGGACGCAAGCAGACAGAGGGCCAAGGAGCGGATCGGAGCCATGAAGTGCGCGGCCGTGAGGGCCATTGGTGAGTACTGCAGGGTACGGTAGAATACAATTATCGATAATGGATGAAGAAATTGACGTGGTGGGGAAATGCGCGATGAATCGCTTTGTTTTTCTCCGCACATTAAGAGTGAATTGTTCTGAGCAGTAACGATATGCAAGTGTGGTGCAATTGCAACTGTAACTGACCGGGTGGAATCGCTCAGAGCTTGCGCATGATAGGCAATAGAAAAAATAATAAGGGTAGTGATGTGGGCGATAGCGAAGGGATTGGTGAGTTGCGTTATCAGTTTGATGTTTGTTGGATCGTTGATGAAGACTTGATTGTTTCGAGCAAAAACCAGAAGGATGTGTAGCTCGATTGAAACTGTTACTCACCTAGTGCCTATGTTTGATCTAGTATTTGATAGACGCGAGTATTTTTTCACGTGCCGTTCGGAACCATTTCCTAAAGCGTGATTTGATACAGGGAATGCGATTGAGGTAAGAAATTGCCACGACATCCGGAATCCTTCACCCCCTATCTTCCAGGCAACCTGGTGGCGGAGTGCGCGTCGAGTCGGGTGCGCGCGGGCGCCACCGGCGCCATCGTCCTCTGTCTGGCGGCCGCACGCCGCCGCGACCACGACGACGCCTTCGTGGTGAGTGATGTGGTGTGCACGGTGGCGACGTTTGCTAAATGTCGCCTACGATACAGGCGTTCATTTTTGCACTAAAATGTATGTGGTGCGGTGTTCGGTGACGATCAGTAAACGTCGTTCACGAGAGCATATTTCAGACGCAATGGTCGATCGCGGCGCTGCGCTACCTCTGCCTCGGCTGCCCCGAGAACCAGGAGATCCTGGCGGCCATCGATTCGGTGAGGGGAGGGAGTACGGTAGAAGAGGGTTACGGTAGTTCGTGGGTATGGATTGAATACGGTTAGGAAATATGGTATGAATGGAAGTTTTCTCGGTTTTGATTTTTGTACTCTTCTTTCTCTCTTAGCCTGCTGAGAATTACCTAACGGATGATTTGGTCAGTAAGAGGAACTGTTGAAACATAAGATTGCGCGGTCATTTCTATGATCAATCGTCTTCGAACCTAGCTGAAGTTTCGAGTTTGGAAACTGTAGGTTATTGAATCCTTTCAGGCACCCACGGGCATTATCGATCGGGACGGGCTGCTGGCGCAGTTGGGCATGCGCGTGGTTACGGTAGAGGAGGAGGACGGCGTGGCGGGACCCAAGAAGCGCGCCAAGTTGATGCCCCTCTGAATAGGTATACGGTAGATATCGATCGAGTGTGGCTAGCTGAAATCACGGTAGCAGTGTGATAGATTTGATTGTTGAACATTTCATAATTTCTCCGCTTGCCCTCTATTGTTGATTGTTCTGTTTGGTTGATAAATGATTGAATCGTTGAAGCAAGGGCTTGATGTTATTCAAGGAAGGGTTCGAGGCCCTCGAGTTATCTGTTCTTTCGTGATTTCGAAACTCTGTGAATTGTGATCTTTGATCTCTTCAGAAGTCGTTCACGATGGACTTCTCTCACATGGAGGACGCCGTGTACGGCGGAGACCTCGAGAACGACGCCGAATTGCTCGCCGAATTGGAGGCACTCGCGGGCGGAGCCGCCCCCGCGCGCCGCCAGCCAGCCGCCGCGCCCACGCGTCGCCCCGCTCCAGCGCCCGCGGCACCGCCGCCGCCCGCCCTCCGACAGCTCGGCGCCGCCGACCTCGAGCGCGCGCTCCGCGCCGACGCGGCGGTCGCGGACGACGAGGACGACGCGCAGCTGGAGGAGGGACTGGAGGACGAGCTGGCCGCGCTCATCGGAGAGGGGGCGGAGGAAGAACGGCCGCCGCCGGTGCCGGCGCGCGCCGCGCCCGCAGCTCCGCTCCCGGCTCACGCGCCGCCCGCCCTGCCGCCACGCGGCGCTTCTGTGGCTCCGGCAGCCGGACAGGAGGAGGGACAGGTAGAAACTTGCTCATTGATGGCACATAAAAAATAGGACACCATGGGAATGTATGGCGAGATATCGTGGATGCCTTGTTATTACAATCTAGCATAGTAGGAGGTTGGATATATTGATAAAGAAGGAAAGTACGGCTGGTTGTAAGTCTGCTTTGGGTCAGAAGGTCACGGTAGTAGATGCGGGTTACGGTATCCCACCAGACTACGGTATTCCAGGCGGGATACCTGCGACGTCTCGGCGCGCACTACGCGAAGATGCAGGCGGACGAGAAGAACGAGCTGAAGGCGAACAGGTACGGTAGGGTTACAGTAGTCTCGGGTTGATTATTGATCGATATTGGTAGAGGACGCCCGGCTATTGATTTGTATGGTTCGGTATCAGAGAAGTTCAATAGTCTGAGAGGGATACTGATTTGCAAGATGCGGTTATGAGACACGGGTTATCAATTGAAGTGCGATGTTTTGCACGCTAGAATGTTGTGGTTGATTGGTGTTTGGAAGCGAACTAACAAACGCAATAACGCATCTCGATTTTACCGACTTTTCGATATGCCTGAAACCGAAAGAAAACTGGACTCGAAATGAGCGAATACTGAGGTATCTCTATACGTTTTTTCTTCTTTTTTTTCGGGGGAACCGCTCGAAGATCAATTTAGCATTGACGTCTGTTGCTTTACCATGATCGTGAAACACAGGTGGATTGCTATCAAACTGATTAGGTGCCGTGAGAAGTGCGATAGGCTGATGCTGGAGTAGTGCCAGTTATCTGTTGTGTGTATTTTTTATAAGGAGCACGAAGAACACCTGTTCGGCAATGACTGTTGATTCTTTGAGATGATTGTGAAACCCAAATGAGCTTGGGATTTATCACAGTTCAAACAGTTGCAATTGAGGGCAAATGTCTGGGTCTGGGATTTTTTTATTTGGCAATGCCTGCTGCTTTTGCTCGATCACCGTGAAACCGAAGTGAACTCCGAACCGTCCTGAGATTGGAATGCTCGATTTATGATATTTTTTAAAGAAACTACCCCTTCACCATCAATCAAGCACTGACTCCCCTATCCTTGGAATCACTCTGTAACCTCAGTCTCGCCTTGCAGGTACAAGCGGTCGGCGGACAAGTGTCGCGAGCTGGAGAAGCGAGCGGCCGCCGGTCGACCAGTGGATGAAGCAGAGATCCCCCTGGCACCGCCTGGATTCGGTGCGGCCGCTGCAGCACCTGCAGCCTCCTATGGTATGGTTGCAGCCGTCTTTTCCTGGTATTGGGCCAAAATTCGACCGTATCGGGACCAGTAGTGGATGGGTGATGAGATTATCAGTAACCCTTTCCAGCACCCGCCGCTGCAGCACCTGCAGCCGCTCCGGCAGCTCCGGCAGCGCCAGTGGCGCGCGCGGCGCCCCCGCCGCCTGCCGCGCCCGAAGCGGACGGAGGCGACTCGAAGATGCAGCAGATCAAGCAGCTGCTGACGAGGAGGTGGGTGTGATTGATTAAAGAACGAATTGCGATGAAGATTGAAACCCGAGGGAGTGAATGCACAAGGGGAGAGGGTGGAACAGAGATGAATTGGGTGCTGTTTTTTCTGACATTTTTGTAACAATAAGTGGTTGATCAAGAGGTGGTGAGTAGGGTTTTCTATACGGAATTTATTCCGTACTTCCGCATCAATTTCCCTCTCATTCCCTATTCCGCATCTCGGCCGAACCGGTCCCCTCTCAATGCGGAATTCCGCAATGATTGCGGAATTCCGCATTGAAAATAGACCCTATGAATTGAAAAACTATTTGAGTTGAAACTGAAACACAACTCTATTCGCGCCTAGAAAGAGTGAGGGAGGCGAACCGATCTCGCCAATTCGAGAGATGAAGAATGAGTTTTGCGGAATTCCGCATTCAATGCGGAATTCCGCAATGAGAATGAACCGATACGACCGAGTTGCGGAATGAATGAGAGTGGGGAATGAGAAGAGAGTTATTCCGCGTTCCGTTTAGACAACTCTAGTGGTGAGGAGTGGTTCATTTAAAGGACGAATACGAAGAGTGGATTGAAATGAGAGAATTCCAATGAGTATGAGTAGATGGTGAAACAAAAAAGGGGGAATCGGCTGCTCCATCAATGGATGGCGAAGCATCATTGGGGATGATGGCTTGGAGGGTTAGATTGACACACGAGGGCGTGAATGCGTATGAGGAGAGGGCGAAACAGAGATGAACTTGATGCTATTTTTCTCTGCCATTTTCATCCTGACAATAAATGGTCGATCACGAGGACGTTGCTTTAGTATATTGAAACTATAACACCGCGATGGTCTATTGAAGTACAAGGATGTGAAGGAGTATGAGGAGTGGGTGGTACAGAGATGGAATAGCACTATTTGGTGTTGTTAAAAGGGATGCGTACCAAAATTGATGAAGGGGAATCGGCTGCAAGATCGATTGAGGATGAAGCATCAATTGCGATGGTAACAAGGAAGTGTAGGGTTTTAAAAAAAACCACGATGGACTGTTCTATTGAAATACGATGGTGTGAGTGCTTATGGGGAGAAGGTGAAAAATAGATGGAATATGATTATTTGTTGATGTACATTTGGAACCTTCGTGGTATTGGCAAAGGAGAATCGGCTGCTTGATCAGTTGACAGCGAAGCATAAAAGATCGCTTTAACAATCGATGACTGATTTTTAAAAATTTCAATTTAATTAAATACAATTTCAGACGCGATCTGTTCATCGCGAACGCGAAGGCTGCGGTGGCGGCGAGGGACAAGGAGGCGGCCACCGAATTCGTGGCTGCGAGCAAGCAGTTCGATGAGGTACGGTAGGGAGTACGGTAGATTGGTTACGGTATATAACACTTCTATGAGGTACGGTAAGGAGTACGGTAGATTGGTTACGGTATATAACACTTCTATGAGGTACGGTAAGGAGTACGGTAGATTGGTTACGGTATATAACAGTTCTATGAGGTACGATAAGGAGTACGGTAGATTGGTTACGGTATCTAACAGTTCTATGAGGTACGGTAGGGAGTACGGTAGAAGATATGGTCCGGAAGGAGCGTGGCAGGTGGGATACTGCAGAGTAGCTATTGGAAGTAGCAGGGTGCTGTGAAATTGTTGCGCTTCCCTTTCTCTCTTTCTCTGCTTTTCTGCTCTACCCCCAGTAGAAACTTCCATGAGAGTGAATTGTTTGATGAGATGAGTAAGCAATGGAGGTCAATAGCAAGCAGACTTTGGCCAAATAACAGAAGTGGCGGGAAAATAGAGAGAGATGAATTTCAACACGCCGCACCCTGTGATCTCGCGCTTCGCGTTTTGCTTTTGTCCGAAGTGATCCATACCTGGGCAATCGTTGTCAAACTTCTAGTTCTATAAAAAGAAGCCCCCCCCCCCTCCATTCCACTCACAATTACTTGTAATGATTGCAATGTAATCGCTAAGAGCTTTTTCGCTTTCGACAATCGGACCTTTAGTCCCAGTTACAATAGATGGGGAATAAAAAAGCGCGCCGTTCCTTCTTATTTTTGATCTGTTCCGGATAAGCTCGCTAAACCGTAGTGAGCCGCTGAATTACAACTTTAACCAATCGAATTTCCGCTTCATTTTCGCTTCTTGTTCCTAGTATGGGCCCAATGCGTTCTGAATCACCTGCGCGACATAACTACAAAACAAGAGATAGCGGTCGTCGATATTGATTAAATATTGTATTGATTCAGGCGATCGCGGCGCTCGATACGGTGTCCGCGGACGACATCGACCCGGCCGAGATCCCGCCCTCCCCGCCGCCGTACAGGTGAGGACTAGTGAGCAGGGGAAAGGACGCGAGCTAGACGCGACGGGTTAGAAAACGCTCATCGCCGATGATGACTGTCCTTGCCCTGGGAGGCAAGGAGACTATGTGTTCGCCTTTCAAATAGAAATGAGCTGTGCGGACCCGGTTCATCTCTGTTTCGATAGATATAGATCATAGATGTTTTGGATAAAATCACAATCAGAGTCTGACAATGTCTGGCAAAAAATAAAACCACCGATCGTCTGTTTGCTGTTTCGAAAATAATATAAGTAGGTCAGCGTGCTCGAATCTCTAATGATTCGTCGGTCGCGGCTTCAACAGTATTAGATCTATAGAAATGTGGTTTCAACCCCAATCACAAGTAGAGTGGCCTCATTTTACCGACCCGTATGCATTCAATTTCGAAAGTAAGGTAAGATGGATAGTGTGGATGCCCTTCACTGCCTTTTAATCAGATAATTCTTTATTTATACGTATGCAAACAAATAAATATTGATAAAGGTAATTGTAAAGATTACTCCGTTAATCAAGGCGCTTGCGTCCACCTCATATTTATATTCTCTCCAGTTTGCATGACCTCAAGTTGGCATGAGAAGCGAGAGAGTCTGTCAATCAAGAAGAATCGATTAATTCTCGTTTCTTTCAGGAAGAAGCTGGTCGTCGACAACAGCCCCGGCAAGACCTTCGAGGAGGGACTGCAGGTATGGGGAGGGTATTGTAGAGAGGGAGAGTGATTTGGTAGGGATACGGTAGGGTCCGGTAGGACACTGTAACGAACTGTATCGACGCATCAGTTAGCGATAGCAACGGGCATGTATCTAATTGAAATACGGAAGCAAACTGCTCAATCGCAGACTGATTGTAGCCGGATTTGATAGGGTACGGTAGTCGGATAATCGATTATTAAAATCGATTTCCCCTTACAGAAGCGCAAGGCCCGCTTCGACGCCATGGCCGAGGACTGCAAGGCGAAGGGCGACGATCGGAGATACAGGTAGGTGAAAGGGGGGAGGGCGGGGAGGGGGGGGGGGGGGTTATTCTCCACGAGCTATATGAAAGGCTATGGGTACCGAAAAACTAGACAGAGATCCCGTAATCAACAATTACATTCCATAGGGTGGTACTGAAATTATCGGAGCTGTTTATTCTTTTGCGATAGAAGAAATAACCGAATCAGAATTGGTTAGTGATCAAGAGTATGTATGAAGTGTGCGGAACATTGATGCTGCGGGGGGAACACAGTCGTGAATAGGGAAAGTCGATTTCAACGTTGATTAATTAATTGTCGCGTAAAGAGCTGGTGTAGGATTCGTGGAGCATGAAAGATGAGTGTAGAATTGAATTAGGCGCTCTACCGATAAATCATCTATATTTTAAGGTAGACCACTATTCCTATTCGTTTCAGGATGAACGCGCGGCAGGCGGCGCAGTACGCGGACGCGATCCGCGCGGCCGCACGCGGACAGCCCGTCGACGTGGGCGGTCTGCCCACCCTGCCCGACATGCCGCCCCTGCCCAAGCAGCAGGCGGCTGCCCCTGCAGCTGCAGCTGCAGCCAAGTCGAGACCGGCTGCGGGTGAGTGGGAGCGAGATTGGTTGATTGGAGATGCAGGGAAGAGTAGTATTGTGGATGCTAGGAGGCGGAACGGCTAATATCAATTTTGAAACGCTATACTGACTGTTGGCTGTGGACATCGAAAAAGGAGAGGATTGTAAATGCTAGGCAACGAAGAGGTTAATAGGGATGGTGAAACGGAAGTACGTCTGTGTTCTGGTAAATGGGATCAGAAGGGTTCAGAAATACTTTTTTTTAGGAAAAGACGAATACGAAAACATTGCGGGCGCAGGGCCGCGAAGGAGGAAATAGATGAGGAGAAACGTACAAGTGCAAGGAGTTGAAAAATAATTATGGACTGATGTAGCTGCGGCAATAAGCAATAAATGAGGATGTAGTGTTTTATAGGATCAGTGGTGCCAGCATAATCGCTGATGGTAGGAACCGAAGAGGGTTATAAGAGATGTGAATCGCGAGATAGCGAGGGTGATTGTATGACCAGCGACTGCGCGTTAACAGCTGTGGCAGTAGTGAAAAGTTGAAGGAATCATAACTTGTTTTGATTGGCGACTCTTGGGCAAAGAATGTGTATTATGCATCAGAATTAGTGAAACGCAAAGAGCGGCATTTTTTTTATTTAAAACCAGACTTATTCAGCAGTGAATCAAGGCCATAGAAACCAAGGACAAATCCAAGAAAGGTGCGGGAAAGAGATATGTTGGATTCCTGAAACACGATCGTTTGAGCGTTTGAAAAAGCGATTATGAGCGTGCACCGGGTAAATCGAATGACGGATTGAGCAAATGACTTGTAGGACTCGTGAAACACAGTTATGCGCGTTTAAAATCCACACTTCGCATCGAGTGCATTAGCTACTTCACTACTCAGGCGTCCCTGCAGCTGCCGGCCCCTCCGTCTCGGTTGCAGTCCCTGCAGCAGCTGCTGCGACTGCTGCAGCCCGCTCCGTTGTCGACGACCAGCTCGCCTTCGTGCTGGAGCGCCAGCGACAGTTCAAAGTGGTGAGGAGTACGGTAGATGCAAGGCGACGTTTCCGAAACGGCGCACGTTGTGTACCAGTGGTCTGGTGCATCTAAGCCGACGTTTACCAATCGTCGCCCTCATTCAGGCGGCGCTGGCAGCGAAGAACGCCGGCAACATGGACCTGGCGAAGAAGTACCTCACGGAGGCCAAGGTATTTTTATTAAATGGTTAAAAATGAAAGAAAAAATAGAGAGAGATAACATAAGGTTTTTATTCCTGGAATCGGAGGTGTAGAGTTTTATTGAAGAACCAATTTCGACAAGATTGAGATTATGCAGCAATGAATGAAATGGTTGAGGCGGTGAAACAGTAGTGCTTCTGCTACCTGAGGCTAGGGTATTCAAGGCACGGTTGTCCCTTTATATCTTCTGTAAGAATGGGAAAGGCCAGAACCCTGGCAAATGCAGGAAATACATATTTTTCAGCGGTTACCACTCTGATATTGATTTAGAAAGTCATGGGGGAAAGTTTGTAGAGATCGTGAAACATCAGTGTCATTGCGTTCCGAGTATGACAATTTTGAAGTATATGACGTCAGTTCATTCAAGCAATGATCTATCAAACAATATCAGTATCTTATGAAGCACAAATCGTTGTGTATTACCATTGATGGAACACCTGAACTCATTCATCGATTCTTGGTTACCGTAACCTACCATACTCTACCGTATCAGGGATTCGATCGGATGATCGCGGCGTGCAAGGCCGGCCTCAACGTGGACATCACCAAGACGCCCATCCCGCCGCAAGTGACGACCTCGAAGGTACGGTGGGGGGGGGGGGGTACGGTAGGAATACTATAGTATGATGGACAAGGTACTGTCATTGAGCGTACCCCACAGGTGCGGTAGACATAGATAGTGACACAGGTCTTATCTTATTGTTAGTTGTTATGTTTTAGATACTAATAGTAGAGACCGCAGGCTCCGCCCATTTTGTGGGGATAGAGAAACGCGCAAAACCTGCGCCGAGGGACTACAATTCGAATTCGCAACCAAAACGGACAAGCTAGGGCGCTTTCGGTAGCTATTCAGAACCTTTATAAAGGGTCCGTGGAGCAGCATGATCGGACAGTTTTAAGTAGGTCAAAAACAAGCACAAAGGAGTGAATATTGCGATTTCGGGCACTTCTAGTGATCGGATACAGCTGCTCCACTGGCGTATGACTAATTGGAATATATTAGAATTTTGGGAATTTTTTCAGATTTTTATCATGTTTCCCCGATTTGTAGCAGAAGCGCGAGTAGAGAGAGGCGAGAGGGCGGGAGGAGTGAGAGAGACACGTGCGAGAGAGGCTCCGCCCCCTTCCCTCTCCCTCCCCATCTCTCCCTCTCGCCCGGTATGCCTTGCGCGCGTGGTTTTTGGGGCATAACTTTTGATAGAGAAGAGATATCCACAAACGGTAAAAAGCATGATGCTATTCAGACATATATTTACACATTGAGGTCATAAATAGTCCGCCTTGGTTAATTCGGGAGTGCACCTTGCGGTCTCTAACTAATAGGTGGAGATTGAGCAAAGACATTTCCGTGACAATCAGATATGGATTTTGAGAAACATAAAATTGCTGGGATTGTTTCTTTGAGTTTGCGAAAATGACGCACGAGTCAAGGGTACAGTAAGCAGAGAATTGCATTCATGACATGGGAAGTAGGCCGAGGAGTACTGTAGGATGGGGCAGATATACGGTTGTGCTCGCTACAGTACCCCATTGCAGGCGACGCTGCAGCCGCACGTCGAGGGCGAGAGCCAGAGGGCGACGACGAGTGATGGTACGGTAGAAGGGAGGAGGGGTATTGTTTGATTGAGCAATTAGTGGTGATTTTGCGGTGGGAGGAGGATATTTTATTCACGGTTGAAGATGTCTGATTTCGATGAGGGGTGTAAAGTGGACCAGTTTGTTTCAATAGTCGTCGTCGTGAGCATTGATTTATCGCCAGAGATCAATGTGTCATAGTCCACGTGAAACGTAAATTATCGTTGGGAAAGTGTTTACAGGTTCATGATTGCTGGAATCAAGACTGACTTATTAAAAAATTGGAACCGCACCAGGACGAATTGCTATTGGCCCACCTTTAGCTTACATGAAGTTCTTCTGAAACACAGATCGTTAGCAAGTAACTACGTTTCTATCGTTGTGGTAAAATGGTGATGATACTAGAAGTGTTTACAGTTTTTAAAGAATAGCATTTAAATTCCAGACCAAGGTGCGGTGCTGGCGACGCTCGAGAAGGATCTGATCACGCAAGTGCAGGTGAGAGGGAGGGAGAGAAACTCTTCGTTTTATTAGGTATCTCACCGGTTAGACAGAACGAGGGATCGTGCAATATGAAGAGACGTGAAGATTAGTGTGCTTTTGCTCCCTCCATTACACGTGATCGCTCAACGGTCAGATCGAGTGAGATCATGTACTGAACAGCAATCCATATCAGTGCTTCGATTTTCCATTCCACATGGTCTTTGCATCGCGTCAGATGGACCGTGATAGAGCACGAAACGAAGAGAGCTATAAGACTAATTGCAGGTGGCGGAGAACAACCGGCTGCGGTTCACCCGGCTCGGAGACGTCGCCAAGGTACGGTAGGAGGGTACGGTAACGAGTACGGTTGAGGAAGCGAAGGAGAGGGTTATGGTAGGTGATGCAGCACTCAATCCAAGCAGTTTGACGAGATTCAGGAACCGATGACGGGATTTTGTGAGATTATTGCTCTGGGTTTCAAAGGCAGGTCAAGTATGGTTGCGAAAGAATGATCTGATCGACGATGGCTATATGATTTCTACACCGAATCCATTTTTTGGCATCAGGGTATCCGAATTGTTGTGATAGCCGCCCTATCTCGCAGGTGCGTCAGTTCGAGGACTGGGCAAAGGCCGCGAAGCAGGATCTCATGCTGGTGAGGGAGGTCGCGCGGAGAGGACTCAAGGTACGGTAGACGCACGACGGATGGCGATTGAAAACTGATTTAAATCATGGTGTAAGCGGGTTACGGTAGCCGCCCGATTGTAGACGCCCAAGTTCCATCGGGAGCAGCGACAGATCCCGTCGGCGGACTTCTTCCCGGACCTGGCCGAGGATGTTCTTGAGGTACGGTAGAAATGGGCAGAGTGATAGAGGAAGTGATCCTGCTGTGATTATTAAACTCGTTGACCTGGTTATGTTAGGTTTCGTAGTGATCTCGTAACCACGAGGTCGCGCACATAAATTAATCATTTTCAGTTATTCGTGGCCTGAATAATCAATACTAAACCAAGAAAATACGCACTGCCTATGCTTTTGTTGACAATGAGCCGGGGATGAGATCTCAACCATGATAAAATTATTTGTTTGTTTCCCCCGCAGCCGTTGCCCGCTTCCATATTTCGGGCTGTAGAAGTTGTTTTTCCTAAGACATAAAGCGGAGTCGCACATCGATTTATTAGTGCTTTCTGTTTTCAAATAACTGACAGAATAATACGGCTCAGTGAGTATCCTGAAACCGCTGCTGAAGGCTAGAATATTTCTTCTGGAAAAAGTCACGTTTCAGTGTGCGCGCATAGGTAGAAGTCACACTTGGGCATCGATTGGGGCCACGTTCTTTTCAAATAATTACTATAATTTCAGCTGAACATCCTGAAAGCGCTAGATGAGTCTGAGTACCACTCGTTTTCTATCTGTGAAAAAAGTGGGGTTTCAAAGTGCGCAGATAGAAGGCAGGGAAATAATGACCCTACCCCCGCTTCTCTCGTTTCGCGTGCTCTCAGGGGGTAGGGTCATTATTTCCCCGCCTTATAGGTAGAAAGTACACTTGGGCATCGATTGGAGTGCCTTTTATAATGCCGCGCATCCTGAATTCCTGAATGCTTTATTTTTAGCGAGCATAGCAACCAAATTGCTTCGAACTGGGAACAGCTTCGTTTCACATTGTACATGAAAGAGTGAGATCGCATTCGGGCATCGATATGACAGGCGGGGTTGGACCAACCCGGTTGGTTGAAAATGTAATAATCATGGTTCCGCTGAAAACCCTGTGGACGCGCGTAGTGAGTTGGAAGAGCAGATTATTTCTACTGTGATAGTTAGGTTTCACGGTGCGCACATCGGTAGAAGTCACACTTAGGGATCTATGGTGTGACCGTTTTCACATTTCAAATTAGAAATTAAATAACCTATTCAGCTGAGCATTCTCAACGCTGTGGACGTCCCGCTGCCAGCCGGATACGAGCCGGAGCACGCGAATCTCTTCGTGAGGTGAGGCTGGCGATAGATTACGGTATAGCACACTACAGTGCAGTAGTAATTATGGGTACGGTAGCTACGGTGGAGGCAACTGTGAGTGTGAGACCATTCAGTTGCGAGATTAGTGCCAATCCAATCGACAGGTTTGGGGTTTCACGAGTAGTTCTTGATGAAAATGGTTTTGCCAGTTTCAATGGGAGCGATGGTCACATTTCGAAAAAAAAACAATGAAGAAGCATGTCAATCGATTCCATGAAAACCTATTTCGAATGTCGATGTTCCAGATACACGCTACCGTACCCGACGGACGCGCCGCAGACGGGCAAGACGAAGCTCGCGGCGGGATCTCGCAGTCCGAGTCAGTTATTGATTGGGAACATTGGCCTACTGTAACAATATTCGATTATCATCAGTTGCTATTGATTATCTGCAATAGCTCTAGCTTACGGCTCTTGCAATTGCCTACATTACTTCAATTATCGATTACTCATCAACTAATCAATATTCCTTGCAGACTGGAACGAGACGATCGTGCTGCAGATCGGCAGCAAGAAGGCACGCGGCAACAAGTTGTTGAGGGTCCTGAAGCGACTGCCGCTCAAGCTGGAGGTACGGTAGGAATACGAAAGAAACGGGATAAAAGAGACAACGGAATGCTCAGGGCTCTAGTATAGCAGTCCCATGTTGCGGTATGAACGTTCTTCGGTACTAATGAAATGGCATAGGCCTGCTAATGGTTTAGCAGGCCTGCTAATGCCAGATTAGGACTATCAAGTACATGAAAATGTGTGATGTTCTGTACAAGCAATTAATGAATTGTTAATCGTTAAACTATCCAATCAAACTCGCCGCTTCTCAGGTGTACCAGAAGGGCGGATTCCTCCGATCGGACAAGCTGATCGGCACGGGCGAGTGCAAGCTGGACGGACTGGAGACGAAGGCTGAGGTGGAGGAGGGAGCGCCGTTGAAGGAGGGAAGGAAGGTGCGTGATAGATGAGCCGGGTTTGAGGGACCTTCTGACCTAACAATAAGGGGATGACGGCATACGAAAGAAGATGAGGAGTCTGCTAGATTGACGAGCTAGAGATGGAGGATGAGCGCAAGGATGATGGGAAGCATGTGGGCATGAGAGCGTGAAGTACGGAACGGCGTCATTGCAGGCAACTGGAGGCGTGGTCTCGGCGCGCGTGAGGGTCAGAGAGCCGCTCGGAGACACCAAGGTACGGTAGCGAGGACAGATCGAGAACTGAAAATCGGTATTAATCAATATTCCGCTCAGGGCGCAGCGCGCACGATCAACTGGCTGGTTATCGACGTTTGAGGTCCATCGACATCTGAAGAGCCATTACTGTATAGTATCGTACCCCCACATCATTGTATACTACCGTATCCTTTCCCTGAATTTATGGAAATTCTTTCGTTATGATTCATTTGATTATATCCTTTGTGACTATCGCTAGCTGCGCAAAGAGTTTCAATGAGCAATTCGCTTATTTTATCCGAATATTGATTATTTATTGTATCGAAGTGTATTCAAAATATTATAATGGTTTCTTTCCCTATTACTCGGTTATAGTCCGCCCCAAATCCTTCCAGTTCTGTACTTACTTACGTGGTGTAAGCAATTGTGATTTGCCGACCTATAGTTTATGCAGCTTCATAATAAAGTGTAATTTCGAAGAAAAAATAAATTTTAAAATTCACCAATTTTTATCGCGCTCCCCCGAAAAAGAACTGACTCAGCGATGATGCGTCGCGGCCACGCAATGCGGACGATCACCGTTCGAGTTGCGTATGCCACACGTCTTTGTACTTTGCTCCATATCGATAGATCTAAGCCTCGCTCCACTCTCCCCTCTCCGATCCCCCAATCGATCGTGTGATCTACCGTCGCTCCCTCACCCTGTTCCCCGCTCTCACTCGACCCTCTTCCCTTCTCTAGTTGTCATCCTCCCTTCACTCTTGTTTGCTGCGTTCGCCTGAACTCTGTTCATCCTCTTCGCCGCTCGCTAGGCTTCTTCATTCGCTGTTTAGTACTGTTTTTGCATACGCTAGTCTTTTGTAATTGCGTTAGTCGTCATTTTCTCATTTTCGGTCGTTCTCCGTTCTAGGAGCAGTGTTTCCTTTCTCGAAAATTGTGCGTATCGAAACTCGTAGCTGCAGTCGTCTGGAATTCCTCTCTTTGTTGGTAATTATTACGTTTTCAATGCCCCTCTTGAATATTTTCGTAATGGTTTTCGCTTCAAGTTAAACCTGTCAGTAAGCTGTTTCGAAGTTCAGTCTTCTTCCTTGCGTGTCATCGCGAAGTCTCGAAGGAAAGCTTTGCTTTTTCGCTATTGCAGTGTTTGAGGAGCGTTAAGAGTCGTTTTGACATCGAGAGAAGCCTCTAGCTTTACGACCTTCGTTTGTTTCTGGAGACTTGTAATTTGTCACCTCCCGCCGTAACATTTGCTCATTTTTATTTTGCGTTGCTGACGTGTAAATTGTACCCACTTGTTGACCATTATCGGCATTGTTAATGAGCGTTTACAGGCCCGCCATCTTCCCCGAAGACCCAATCACGACGCCACTCAAGATGTCAGTGCTGCAGCTTTTTCCGGCCGCCCCGACCAGCCGCTTGAAAAAAGATGAGTGATTTTCTGTTTTCATCGGGGTTAATAGGTGCGCATTCTCGTGAGTAAGTGCGTACGGCTTTGGACGGGTTTTCTCTTCACCACTTTCATCCCAACAAATCCTTTTTAAAAAGTTTTCTTCTAAATTTTACCTCGCTTGTCCTTGCGGCGACCCCGTCCATCGATAGTTAGTGTACGTAGGGCAGTTGTTGTCTGTTGCCTCGTGGAGTAAGTGGGGAACGTCTGGCATCGCACCTTTCACTCCCTGACAGGGCCCGTCTCTCGAAGGCTTGTGAAATGGTGTATATGGTTGATTCCCGTACGGCGTCTACGGTGCTCACTACATCGTATTCACATCCGCTGTATCGCGGCGGGATTGAAATCGCTGACGGATATCCGACGCTGCTGCCATCTAGTGTCTATTTACTAATGCGCGAGTGTGATCAATTTTTTACATGGGTTAGTCGTCCATTTATTCCACGGCGGGATAGGGAAAGCAGCGTGGATTTTTCTGGTCTTTGCGAGTGCAAAATTTAAATGGGCTTTGAGCGTGTTAATCCTAATTCGTAATCATCGCAGCGCGCGGCTTCCGATCGACATCGTCAACGACGGCGCCTGAGAAGGAGCGACGGAGAGGAGCGGAGCAGGTTGAGTGAGGTCGGTCTGCCTTCGAAGATGGCGTCTTCAAGATCGTTTCCAGGCGCGCTCACGGGGTCGACAATCAGCCATCGGGAAGCATGGAGCGGTGATGGGCCAACGATGAGAGAAGAAGGGCGAACGGAGTGAGTGGGAGCAAGGTTGGATCGCGAGACATATTTCGAAGATGACGTCATCAATGGATTGTTTCCAGGCTGGTAATCGGTCACCCGTACCGACCCGACAAGCACTCATGCAGACTAGGCGCTGGCGGTAAGAAGTAGCGTGAGCAGGACTGTTTCCCTATCAATCTCTATCCCCTTGCAGTCATTCCTGTGCGTGCTACGGGATGCGGGCGACTTCTCCTCTCCCTTTCTCTCTCCATCGATGAGGGCATCCGGCTGCTGAGGAGACGTGAGGTGAGAACTGATTCATGCAAGTGTTAGGCAAACATGTACTACACACTAGTGTGGCAAATTCGGACGGACAATTCGGACAAATTTCGAACAAATTGTCCGATCATCTCATTTACATCAATTCCGTACTCTATTGTTGTTCGGACGGACGGACGGCCGACTTGTCCGAATTTTATGCAAAGAGCTCGACAAATAATAGATCGTCCCTGAATCCTCTCTCATTTCACATCTCGAAGAAGAAGAGGAATGGTCGACGACTTCAAAAGTTCAATCACTCGTCGACCATTCCTCTTCTTCTTGGAGATGTGAAATAAGAGGAGTGAAGGTCGATCCATTATTTGTCGAGCTCTGCATAAAATTCGGACAAGTCGGCCGCCCGTCCGATCTCGGACAATTCGGACAATCTTCCACTCATTCCTCATCTCCCCTGTCCGAAGATCGGTTCTGTCCGAATTAGCCACACTACTACACACACACACCGAACTCTTGTTTTTGCATTCTGGTATTTTGACCTGAACTCTAGTGGGAAGTAAATGGAGGTAGTGCACACATGCACATCGTTATCTAACTGGAGTAACGCAGAAGCACCGTATGCGTTTGTTGATATCTGATCTGATGTATGGAAGTCAGAACTACCCTGTTCTCAATCGCTGATTTACAGGCTGCACGACCCAGTAGCAGCCTGGTCGACTGCGAGGACAACCAACCCTCATCGACAGTCTCGACGTGAGAGGTAAGCAAACAGCTAACGTGTTTCTTCGGTTTCTGGCTCCCTCTTCCCTCCCATTCGTTCCTCTTAGACACCTGTTTTACTCTCGGTTGAGGTTTGAGGGGGCCAGAAACCGAAAGAGTTCCTAAAAAATAATCATCTCCTTGGCACGGCAGCGTTATTTTTGCTAACCCTGAACTGGCATTCCTAGTTTATTGAATTGTTCATTTGCAGGTGCTTCTCGCTTAGTGCTCCCTCCCTTGCCTCCCTTGCCCCGGTCGTCATCTTCAGCCTCCCTCTCAACTTCATCATTCTCTTTTCTTTGCAGGCACTGCTCATCTTCTCGTGGACACTACTATAGAACACCGGCCACGGCCCACCTGTTGACCGCTCCATTACTTGCGAAAAGAGCAGAATGAGAACGAATAGATGCAGAACGAATAGAATACGAATAGAATGAGAAGCAGAACGAATAGAGTGGAATGAGAAAGAGATAGGGTGAAAGAAACAACTTTTGACGTGGTGGTGAGACACGCGTATCATAGGGGGCACCTTCCGCGCGATACACGCGTCTCATGAAATGCGCAGTCAGAGCATCCCACCAACCCAAACCAGCAAGAAGCTTTTGAAACGCGCCCTATCGATACAACCCCCAAAAAAAATGGTGGAAGAGAAATCCACCCTCTGTACACGACACAGCACACACATGTTCCCCGTCCGAGGAGCACTTGCTATAGCAGTGACTCGTGCGAGTGAGAATGCCTGTGACACACAACATACAAACAAAAATGGGTCCCGTGCAACCATGCACAGTAGCACCTCCAGACGACGCGAGCAGAATCTGGCTCCAGAAGCGAGGATGGGAAGGAATGGGAGAGGGATGGAAGAAGGGAGAAAGAGAATCGGGGGG
>LS566215.1:190284-216242 GCA_900490775.1 Pristionchus maxplancki | reverse complement strand
CGGAATTGGGCATTGGGCAAAATAGAGAAACCCGTCCCACAATTTTTTTCCCGCGAAGGACTGCTAGAAGAGTTGGTTACACTCCAAAAATGATGGAAAAGGTTTCACGATTTTACCCCATCTACATCCACTACACCCTCTCGTTCGTTTTCTCTACTCACCCATAGCTCAGGAGCAGCCAATCAGGGAGGAATGGGCCTGCAATCATGAGTGATTTCCATATAGTTTTGCAGGTTATTCTTCGCAAAGATAGTATTGAGACGGCTTCGCAAGACATGGTTTCACCATTTCTTACCACTGGTCAGAGAGGGGATCGAGCATGCAAAATATAGAGTGCCGCTAGCAGATTAAGATTAGGGTTGACGAAACGAAAGAGGATTCCGAAATTACCGACTATGCAGTTTGGCCAATCCTACTCTACAGCAGCCCGCCCTTCCCAGAGGGTAGTACCCACCAGTAGGGTTGTCGGTTCGGTTTCGGTTTCGAATTATTCGCACCCCATTTGCATGTCTCCCCCTTCCTCGCTCAAAACCGATCCCAAGTTGTAAACAAGAGAGTGAGGGTGCGAATTATTCGCATCCCTTGCGAATAATTCGCACTCTCCCCTCTCTATTCGCTCTCGCATTGCTCATCTCGCGGACTAGCTCGAGCGGTGGATTAGCATGAGATTATCCACTGCTAGCCATTGTCCCTAGCAAATTATCCCTAATCCACCGCTCGAACGAGAACGCGAGATGAGCAATGCGAGAGCGAATAGAGAGGGGAGTGCGAATTATTCGCAAGGGGTGCGAATTATTATTCACTCATTGTTGACTTCGAAAAAGAGCACGTGCTCCAAAGAAAGGCTAATCGTTCCGATAGGGTGCGAATATACGGAAACCGATCTGACAACCCTTTTATATTGAAAACTTGGCAAGAAATGGCACTACATTTTTCTTCTCTTTCGTCTTGCGAAGCAGTATCTTCCTCGTCCTTGCTACCCACCAATAGGTTGCTGCAGCGGCTGCAGCTCCATCCTCATGCAGCACTCGAGAGGGAAGAGAGTGGAGGGATGGGAGGAAGGAGAGGACGGGCACCTGCAATTATTCGACATGTGAACATTTCTTTTCCATGCACTGCTTTGTTTCATTGATTTATATTATTCTAATTATAAGATAGAACCAATCCATATCAAAAGATTTTCAAAAAAATCAAAATCATTGTTAAGCGCTTCTTGCGAATCTAGTCGTGGCTCTCATGAATTTCGAGTGATTGAGAAGGACCCTCTTCAAAACCATCAACCTCGCGAAGTACAGCTACCTACTACAGCAGTTGTTTCTAGTAAAGAATAACCGTATGGAATAATCGGTGGATATCTTTGCCATGAAGCGCTCCAGAGTGTGTATAGAGTAATGCGCCGCATACGACGGTTGATGAAACGAATGCAATTCCCAGGAGCAAATATTGCACTGAAAATGCAGAATACTAACGCATAGGATCGCTGTTTCAAAACTAGCAAGATTTCCAGAGGGCTGAAGTCAGCGATAAGTCGGTGCCCAATTGGACAAAACGGTTTTAGAAAACTAAGGGACATCTACATTTGAAATTGCGAACCAATTTGTTGGTTGACCTATGGACCTATGGGAATAAATTAAGCTATCATCCCTCCTGCACCAGTACAAAAAATATATATCAATATCAGCTTCTGAATGTGTGAATGTACTGAGCTCGTCATGTGACCAGGTGTCAACATCGTTCCCCCTGGCGAGCATCAACCAAAAAAATTAAGCACTTGGACTAATTACCAGAAAGTAATTTGTCGCAATTTTTTTTGCAAACTTGCAACCCGCGTTTCGAAATGTCACCGCCGATTCACGATTCGACAACCGACCTGCTTGGGCATTGGACGAGGGTCGGTCGGTGGCTCCACAGCCCTCGAGGCACTGCATCCAGAGACAGGAAGATGGTCGACCCCATGAGAAGAGGGGAAGAGAAGAGGGACGAGTGAGACCTGCAACAGGTAACATTCCATAACCCTGTCACACAACGTGCTGGTCAAAAAATCAGAATTGCTTGTGATTACAACGAATTTCAACAACAGACGCCCGAAAAATACATTCGCGTCAACATAAAACGTGGTTACAGATTATTCACATCATGGAGGCAGTTTTAATCCCACGGACCTGCTTGGGCAGCGAAGGGCAGGGAAGGAGGAGAAGAGAGGGCAGGCACCTGAAATAGATCGAATATCAACCACTTCATTAGAATAATAAATCGACCTTCTCGTACCTATTCCATTCTTGCCTCCCACCAGACACATCTTCCCGCTTGCAGCACTCGAGGCTGCAGTCAGTCACCAGAAGGGGCGGCGAAGGACGTCAACGGCCCGACAGACTCCTCTGCAAACGAATATCCAGTTACGTCATCAGTAATTCTTGTCATTCGACCTACCTTGCCGACCACGTCTTCCCCCTGTTGGAAGTAGACGGCGCCTCTTTCCGTTACGTCGGCCGTCCGCTGCACGCGACCGCGTCGAAGAGGCGGATCTGAAATGGGAAAAATTAATAACTAAATCGATAACTACAGTACCTCGGTCAGTTGTCGATCGGCGGGACGTCGTTGCGCGGGCAGCAAAGGCGGCGGGAAGAGATCTCGGGACGGGGGCGATCCTGCAATCAAACAGGTAAGGGTCAATAAACATGGACTTGTGAGGTCAACCAACCTCACAACCGCTGTCCTTCTCCTCGATTCCTCAGGGAAAGAAGTGGGGGGAGAGGGAGGCAGGCGATCCCTTGCTGCAGTCTTGCGAGCGAGACGAGGCACCTGCGAGAAATTTACGTCAATTATCAATCAATAAGTAGATACAGTACCTCGGCTGCAGGCTGAAGCCCCTCCCAATCGATCGATCGTCGACTCTCGAAGTGGACGCGGGGTGAGGGCGAGGAGAGAGAGGAGTCGCCGGCTGCCTGCAGTCAATCGATAAGTGATTTCCTCAATAGAGATGCCTCAACCGACCTCCCCTCACGCGGTGTGTGCCTCCCCTCTGGACGACTGTTTGTCGGGGTGGGGAAAGTGGGCGAGTAGCAACCTGGAATCAGATGTCTGATGACGTCGTCTTCGAAGAGTGTCTTGCGATCCAACCTTGCTCCCACTCACTCCGTTCGCCCTTCTCTCGTCGTTGGCCCGTCAGCTTTCACTGCTTCCCTTCTCGATGGCTGCCTGTCGGCCTCGTGAGCGAGCCTGGAAACGATTAATTGATCATCTTCGAGAGCAGTCCGACCTCACTCAACCTACTCCGCTCCTCTCCATCGCTCCTTCTTCAGATGACGTCGTTGACGAAACCAGCCAGTTGACCGGTAGCCGCACGCTGCGATGATTACAAATTAGTATTTACACACTCAAAGTTTATTTGAATTTTGCATTTGCAGAGTGGATAAAAAAGGTCCATTCTGCTTCCCCCTACCTATCCCTCCGTGACAGTTACAATGTCGACTAATCCCAGTAAAAGAAACAAAAAGAAAAAAAAAGAGAAATTACAGAAAGCGCGCGCAATAGCTGCTAAAGTCAGTAGCTGTGGCCGTCGGACGTAATCGCTCCCGCCCCGGCTTTGTTCGATAAATCGATGGCTAATCTAATCCCGCCGCGATCCAGCGGAAGTTCAGGCGTAAGTGGTGAGCACCGCCAGTCACCGAACGGGAATTAGACCATTCACACTTTCACTACAAGTAGCTACTTGTGCTGGCCGGGACGCCGCTAACTCACTCCCTTAGACAACAACGACCACAGCGCCCTACGCACCTAACTATCAATGGATGGGCTCGCCGCGAGAAGAAGCGTAAAATAAAAAATATATAAAAAATTTAAATTGATGGGGAAATTGAGGCCCATCCATGCCGTGCGCACTCACTTACAAGTTAGCGCATCTAATATCCCGATAAAAAAAGATAACATGATAAAAAGACTCATCTTGTAACGGCGGGCTGTGGCGGTTGCAGCAGCACCGGCGTTTTGAGTCCCTTGTTCGCAAGATGAGCGTCTTTGTAGGAGAAGGTAGCGGCTCGCCTGTAAAACACTCATTAAGGATGAAGATAATGAGAACTAAATGAGTATATTTTGCACGCAAAAATGAGGAAAAATGATGAGTAAACGGGAGTGACAAGTGGGAGAGAGGATTCACCTATACTACCATGTCCAAGTGTCATTATTAGTCCAAAAAATGGATTAAAGGCGCAAGAACCGCAAGGGAGAAGGGATGACAACTGGAGAAGGGAAGAGGGCAGAGAGCGAAGGTAGATCAGTATCGATCGAAGGAGGCGGCCAATCAGAGAAGGGGAAGGGGAAGAGGGTAGAGACTCTTTGATCTACCGAGTGACCTGGTGGAAGCTAACTACAAGGAAACGTGACATCAATTTGGAACTCAACTCGTGTTGGTAAGGACAGTCGATAAATTCCGGAGAAATGAGACGCAAGCGACCGCACAGAGAGCAGTTGAGGACTGGCTATGGTCGAATAGTCGAATGACAAAGGGTTTTTATTGCTTCATTTGCATAGTCATTTCCCACGTGCGGACGTGCGAATTTTCGAAAACCGGAGAAAGTTCCAGAAAACGCCTAGAATGTTAGCGATAACGTGAGATTTCGGCTATACGTACTGCCTATAAGCGCCTAAGCGTCGATATTAGCTCAAATAATGGACCAAAACGCAGGAGAATCGACATAACCCAAAGAAAGCGCAAAAATGCAACGAAATTGCGAAAAGAGGAGCAGCAAGCAAAAATGGCGCAGTTCTACTCGCCAATCCGGATGTCAGGACATTCTAGGAGCTTTGGAGACCCTTTAGCAACGATAAAATAGGAGACATCCGGAGACGTCACAAAAATAAGAGACACAAGCAAGAACGGGCAAGAGGGACTCGGGGAACTGACGCAGGAATGAACGCAAAGGAAGAGGTGGAGAGAGCGGGAGGATCAGACGATCGATACTGAGAATGGAGTAGAATAGGGAGAGAGGGGAGGTGAGGCGGATAAGGACTTGATCTACCCGAAGTGAGCGAAATACAACGAAACGTGGCGTTTCGCAGCTCGAACCGATCAGTCACCGTCCGCACCGCGTGACCGCGACGTATTATCACTGGGTCATTCCCATTACTCCAGGGCGCAATTTTTTTCAACTGATTCAAAAATATTTTTATAATCACAATTTATTAGCGGGTAGCTACAGCAATCGATGACGTCACAAGGACGTGAGAATTA
This sequence comes from Pristionchus maxplancki, assembly GCA_900490775.1. Classification (NCBI taxonomy): domain Eukaryota; kingdom Metazoa; phylum Nematoda; class Chromadorea; order Rhabditida; family Neodiplogasteridae; genus Pristionchus; species Pristionchus maxplancki. Next base: position 211,012 of record LS566215.1, on the reverse strand, counting down.
GCACCATTCAATTCGGAACATTCGTCGTTAAGCGAAAAAAAGGGGGTCGATCGATAAATCAAAGGACCGGGGAAGTGTCATGGGTGCAATCTTGCAAGGGGGAAATAGCACACAGAGGGGGAGCTTAGCACCACTAGGATACAGTTATTAGCGCCCAAATCTACAGTAGTAAAGTGAGAAAATGACAAGAAATGCGAACAAGAAAATGAGAGAGACGTTGACAGACATATCACAATCGTCGATCGAAACGGGACAGAGCGCTCTCTAGGCGACCTACCGTAGTCCTCAAAGGGTACGGCAGGTCAGACGCAGCAATTATGGTACAGAGGGACTCCGTGAAACTACAATCAAGAATCTACATTGGGGTTGAAATCACAGGTTACTGTAGTATCGAAGAAAAGAGAGGATAGATCACAGCTAGGCTACGGTATGTGTGGCACACTAGAATTGGGAAATCACAGAATCTCTTTGAATCACTACTGGAGTACGGTAGGGCCTCGAATACGCACAAAAGCTCAGCATCCGTGTGAGAGTGTCTAGCTCGCATCATCTTTTGAAAACGTCTTATGGTGGACAAGAGAAACACAAATGGTACGGGGCGGTAATCACAAATGGAAACGTTATGAACAATGTTGCTAGGGGTTGTTTTGTCACATTGTGGGAGGGTTACAATCACAAATCAGTCGTTATCAAGCTTATCAACGTTCAAAGATCACTCGAGTAATTGCGTACAGCGATAGACTTGGTCTAGACTAAGTGCAGGGATCTACGGTAAAGCGGTGGTGTGGGGGGAACTTCACAGGGGGATTATGGTAGATTGGGGATACGGTAGCCGGTACCGTTCATCGCACAGCTATTATACAGTGGGTTGGGAGAGGGGATGAGAAGGGGGCGGAGCGGGTTAATTCTTCGTTCCGCTCATTCCACCTTGATTCCGGCCCGCTTGCGACGCGCAGCCTGAGAGGGAGGAGGAGCGGACGGCGCTGCCTTAGCCTGCAATTAGGTCTATAACTTACCAAGCCCTCTACTACTCGTCCTGACCACGAACATCTATGTTCCATCACCCCTATGAACAAACGCGTTCCGCATCTTGCACAACCCCTCCTCGTTATTGCACTCGTCCCTACTCACCTTGCTCACAGCTGATCTTGCAGCAGCTGCAGTCGTCGCTGCAGGCTTCTTCTTCGCAGCAGCTGCTGCAGCGCCGAAGGCGGGGACGCGCGGCGGCGCTGCGACCGCTGCAGCAGGTGCAGCCGGCTTGCTGCTGCGCGCAGCAGCGGCGACTGCCGCTCCGCCGAAGCGCGGCTTGTAGGCTCCTCCTCCTACGGTAGCGGGTCCGCTACCGTATCCTCCGATGGAAACGGCGGGAGACGCCTTGGCGATCGGTCGATCGAGCGTGCGGTGCAACGAGCGGTCGGGCGCCGACTGGAATGTTATCGATTTTTGAACGAGTAGCCGGCAAGTCATTGCCCTAATTCCCTTCCCAACTAGGATAAGGCAAACGAGTAGCGCTACTTCGCCTAGTGCATTCTTAAAAAATTTAGTCTCGTGATTTTAATAGTTCCCCGAATATTCATTGTCACAAACAAAAAAGGTCCTTTGAGCAATGCCCGCAACACATATCTACCCAGTACCCCAATCCATTTAAATTCACGCAACAACATGAAATACTCCTCTAGAATACAGCAAACAACCGTACCCCTCTCCTCACCTGTCTACCGTACTCCTTCTGTTCCTCCTCCTGTTCCTCTTCTCCCTCAATCTCCTCCTCCTTCTCTTCTCGAAAGGCCGTCGCGGGGGCGATGCTCTTGCGGGACGCCGCATATTTCTGGAATAATAATTACAATAATAATAACAAAAACAAGAATAACCACAATATTATTATAAATTCAATAGATTCAGCACTTCCGCGTGGCTTTCCACTACATCCTTTGCGCAGCTAGTGCCGGGATAATCTAATCCCTCCTAATCCATCCCTTCATTCTCTCTCTCGACTAAATCAGATTGCCTCTCTACGTCAATGGAAGGATTCGTGTGTCGCACACTTTGTGTTTCACACATTCCAGATATTCACAAATTTGACGATGATTCAATAGATTATTGATTGAGTAGTCTTTGAAAAAATGCTTTATTTACTTACACGGCTAAGAGAATCAAACTACCATGGCAATAACACTACTACTTCATAGAACATCCGAACCCGTGGAGTACCGGGTTATCCAAACGGTCATTATGAGGGGGAAAAAGACAATTTCACCCCTTGCAAAACCTTGCGCATCGTGGTTGCACTTGTGCTATGAACTGGGGCATCTCTCCTCTAGAGCAGTGATCTCTATGATTCCTTTAGAATTCACAATAATCATCATTGGGTTTGCTATCTAAATCGATCATAGTTGATTGCAATTCATGAATCCAGTTACATTGCGGTTGCACCACCTCTACGCATTAGCTTCTTTCTACTCGAGTGCAGTTATCCAGCGCTATGCTATTTGGAAAAAAAATCAAAAACTAATCTTCCCGAGTATTTCTAAATTCCTTCAAACCCAGCACAGCTCCGTTGCACGACCACTACTAACAGAACAGTTTCTCACTAGTCAGAGGGGCAGTATTGATGTCCTCTCGAAGTAAATAAAAAAAATTCCGATTCCAAACCCCGCACATCCCTGTTGCTGCTCCACTACTTACTTACTAGTTTATCACCCGGGATAGTAAAAGAGCCCCTCTTTGCCCTATAGGAAAATTATCCCCACACTCTCCCTTGTTCCTCTACTCTCTCACTCCACGGGTGTTCAAACCGGCTCTTTCCCCACATCTAACTTGCAGGGCGCGCGGCGGCCCCGCCCACTTGCTCTCGCACCACGCTAGACGGTTAGAGACTCCTTCTCTAACCGTCTGACTCGTGTGTGTGTTTGCGTCTTTGTGCATTTTTTGTGTGTAGAGCCGGTTTTTAGGGAGCCTTGCCATAGGCGTCGGGTCACGACACGAAAGGTGGGAATTTAAAATAATTTTATTTCTTCGCCGTTTTTAGTTGTCGGCTTTGAGCACCCGTGCACTCATCTCCTTAATCTTTCTCGACAATCTTAATTAAATGCACTCACGATCTTTCTCGGCTTCCGGACGACCGGCAGCGGCGCGGCCGACGCGTACGCGAGCCGCGCGGCGGCGCCCGCGGGCGCTTGCGCCACTGCAATTACATCATTATTAGGTAATCAAGAAATACACAATTACGTCATAATTAGGAAACTCGGCAACATATTCTAATAGAAACGCGATCTCTCCTAGTAAATCCTCGAGTAGACAACGAGTAGTGAGGTGAACTGAGTCTAGGAGAAGACTAGGCAGAGCGGTTCCACATTTAATCCATTTTCTCTCGCCGAACCCCTCCGCTTGTCAAAAACAGCGCCTGAATCGATGAGCATTTCAGGCACAAAAAAACAGCGGACTTCCCCCCTTCCCATTTCGCGTTTTAGGCTATCATGAAGAGTGAGAAGTTGGCAAAAGCGTAAATTCGTCTACTTTATTGCCCAAATCTTAACGACTTTCCCTAGGCTCAGGAAGAGTGGGCAAGCGCTTACAATGATAGCATTATTAATTCTCATAAGCTTCTCGTTTTACTACTATCCTAATGTAGGGACCACCACGTGATATGCAAATCATGGAAATATGGTTCATGAACTATTCCAATTCATTCTTCGGGAGTATAGAATCATTTTTTTGTGAAGGGAAGACCCATTCAATCTTTTTAGTTTTTGAGAAAATCGCAATATTATGAAAACTTGCTTTTCAAAAACGAGAGTCGAAAAACTTTGGAGCTCTCTAAAATTCGTTATCGAAGAGGGCCGCGACTTTTGAAAGTTTCCAGTGATAGAATAGGGTTAGGAGAGTAACATATCCAAAAATCAGCCAATTCTATAGGCGTCCACGTTTTCTATTAGAGATCAAAGATAGTTTCCGCGGTCAATTTTTGACTTTATATAAATTCCTTGGACGCCTATAGAATTGGCTGATTTTTGGATAAGTTATGCCCGGAACCCTAGTTTATCACTGGAGAGTGTCAAAAGTCGCGGCCCTCTCATTTTTCGAAATCTAGAGCGCTTCAAACTATGGATTCCCAAAAAATCGCGTCATTTTTATGACATTTTCGTGAATAAAAAACGTGGACGCCTATAGATTCTTCTGAATTTTGGAGCAAAGTTAGCTGATACGATGTACTAAAGACCTGTGAAATCAGAATCCGCGGCCTTTGCTTCTAATTCGCGCTAATCAACATTGCGCACACGCAAAGTGATGAAAAGGGATGGTGGTCCCTAATCCTAATGTCAATGAAGAGTTCTTCTTTCATCGCCCGCTTGAATCGATGAGCATTTCATGTGGAACAAGAGGACTGAAGGGAAGAGGACTAACGACGAATAGGAGAAGAGAAAGAAAAAGAAGAAGCGCATTGGCGGAGGCCGAGCGAATGAATGGATGAAAGACTCTCTGGGAAGAAGCATGTGGGAATGGCCGGGCAAATGGCACATCTATCCTTCCTTCTATCTGACCCGGCAAAAGACATAAAGTAGGCCGTATTCTTCAAGCAGAAATTTTTTAAAAAATAAGAAAAGATGACAAGGAACAAATAATGGCAAGAAGAAAACACGGACAATACTCTCATCTCACGGTGCGCTCTCTATAAGACCAGAGAGCCTTCCAAGGAAAGAAAGAGGAAGGAAAGAGTGGGGGAAGAAGAAGGGAAGAAGGGGTTCCTGGGGGCCGCCAGAGGATCAACAACAGAGGGCCCCCGTCTTACACCACTTTCCCTCCTCCTCCTCCTCTCCCTTCCTTCCTCCCCTCCTCCCCTCCCTGCCCCCCCCCCCTCCTCTCCCTACCCTCCTTCTCCTCTCCTTTCTTCCGCCGCCTCCTCTCTTCTCCATCCACCTCTCCTCCCCTCCCTCCTTCCTTCTCCTCTCCCCCAATCCCATCCTCCCCTTCCCCTACCTCCTCCTCCACTAGAGTGATGCACAAAGAATGCGAATCTGCCGAAAAACAACAACCAAACGTGCGGGCCCGCGGTGTTATTTTCGAGGGAATCTGAGAGAGAGACCAACCACCAACTTGTGGGATTTCTGCTGCATGAATTCAACATAACCATGAAATTCGTGATATAGACAATTCGAATTCCAAGCGTTCTTCAATAAAATACAAATTCAGTAGCAATGAAGGGATACAATAGGAATGCTGCCTGTACGATAGTGAGCACGGAGGTCTGGGAGAGACAAATCACCAACTTGAGGGATTTAGGCTGCGCTGATTCTACGAAAGCATACTATTTCTGATGAATGTAATGGGTCGGGTAATGGGGATGAAGCACGAAAAATGCAGACCTCGTCACTCATCATAATAGCCAGACAAATGATAAGGTAATTCGTAAAACCAACTAGCACAATCTCAGTTGCAAGTCGTCTATGAAACCATGAGAGCTATGGAAGAGGCAATGTGAGAAACACCTGGAGGACAATACAACACTAATCACACAAATAAAGTAAGTACGCACTAGGAGTAGTGTTTTCGAATGAAAGTTAGCAGCGAGACGTGATTTTTAAAAGGAAATTTGTGCAACCAACGCGGAAGATTTAGGTTACGCGACTTCTATGAAACCATGTGACCTATAACGGAGACAATGTGAATCCAGCGTGCGCAATTACAACGCTAATCTCCCAATATGAACAGTCCCCTGGAGCTTCCCAGGAACTAGTGGGATCGCGGCTGCATCGATTCGATTCAAGACGGAATGTCATGAGGGTAACAATAGGTTTGCATCTGGCGTTTCAAAAAAATATAGCACGCTAGCAGAAAAGCTAGCAGAAATAGGCCGTAAGACGAGATTTTCAAAAGGATTTGTGCAGCCAACGCGGGAGATTTCGATTGCACGGCTTCTATGAAGACATTCGCGTTGCAAGACCAAAATAATACAATCGTCAGTTTTTGTTAACCCAATTTTACACTTTCAAAAAAAAGGTGTGCGCTATCCGGTTGCACGAGTTCTATGACGAAAGTCGGCTCTCGTGCACGGCAATTACTATACGTTGAATCAACTTGGAAAAAAACAAAACGATTGACTAATTTCAAGAATTCCAGATCAAACTAGGCGAAACCTTACCGCCCCATAATAGCTCGATCCAGACTGCCTCCCCTCCCCCCTTCTCTCCTTACCATACTTCTCCTAACAGCTGACCTTATCCGATCGCCTGCTAGCCACAAAGGGCGACCCGGCAAACAGCGGTTGCACGAATCCTACGAATCATGGAGCCTACTACCTTACCTAATTCTCTCTTCAGATAATTTGTATTAGATAATTTTGCTTACAATAAGAGAAATGCGCTCATAAAATAGTGACCAACTTCCTCATTCAGCCCAGAACAAGAAAGATACACCCAACCATTGGCCATATCCACTGGGCAATAAAGGTGAACCCGCACATCCCGGTTACAGGAAGCCTACAAATCACGATGTCTCTAGCATCTATTTTTTCGTATAAAAATGACAGCTAATATCAGGAATATGAAATAATTGCCCCATTGGTCCCTAACAAGACCGACCCCACCCAACAGCTGGCCATATCCCATTCTCCCTCCTCCCTACCCAGACAAGCACTGTCTCTCTCCGCTTCACCTGCTCTCTCACCTACCAGACCGAGCGAGGCATCGCATAGAATGGGCAACGAGCGGGCGCCTTCCTTATTCACCATATCCGATTGCTTGTTCACAAAAAAACAGCTGGCTCGTCATAATAGCCCCCTTTCGTTTTGGTTACTACATGAATCCGTACAATGACACGGGCATCAGAGAAATAGGTAGACCAAGACAAGAGACTTCAGCGATAAGGATAAGGAAACAGAAGAAATAAACGTCGCACATAGACTCTTGCTTGCACGGGCTAAAGTCAAAGACGAAAGGAGAAGGGACTAGGCTAGTCCCGAGGCCGGGCGGAGGCAGGGCCCTCGACACGCGCGCCTTCCACGCAATTCCATCGATTCCGGCGCGTCCGACCGGCCGAGGGCGGGCGGAGCGGGCCCTTGCGATCTCTCCTTTCTCCCTGCTTTCTATCTGGTAGGCAGCTCGAGAGAGCAGGCAGGATGTGGAGACCCAGGACAGCCTCACAAGAAGCGCGCTCTTCATTTCACACACTCTTCCACTGGTCAGAGAGAAGAGAGAGCGCGCAAAATGAGGAGAGTCATTTCTATCCAAGCCAAACCTATGCGAGGATGAAGCAACTAGGCCCTCAATTCACATCCGAGTCTCTCTCTCGATTCTGGGAAAACGAGTGAGCATTCCTAATGAGGCTGGCAATAGTCAGGCTCTCATCTAGCCTGCTCCCTCACTCCTCGGGCCTACTAGAGAGCGTGCGGAATCGAGAGAGCGAGCTCTCGTGAGCGGACTTCCCTCTCTTCTACTCGGAAAGACGACGTTGCGCTCGAATTGGCCCATCAATCTACCGTAGTTTCAGCCTATTTGACTCTTCTCCGCTCAGCCTAACTCTAATCGACCAAAAAACAGGTGCACAAAGGTTACACGGGTTCTATAAAGAACTGAGATTCTCTCGTAAATCAATTGGTTGGATTCTTCTTACAGTGAATACACAAAGAATCTGCCCGCACATTCGAGGCCACACGGGTTCTATGAAGCAGTGAGATTCTTACAAGTGGCGATGCTTCCTCACGACCATTTCTGTATTGACTTTCCTATGAGCATTGCGCACTTGCGCTGTACTGGTTGCGTGCAGTACAAAGCCTAACAGCTTACACTATTGAGATTTCACGGATTATATAACTCTCTGATATTCTTGCGATTGGCAATACGTCTTCTATTCATCTGAAAACAAACGTATAATATCAGAAATGCACATTGCAGTGGCGACTTGCGTACAAACCCTAGCTCGTCCAATAGTTAGCATGCTCCAATGAGGTTCCACGCATGATATGAAGTACTGAGACTTACGTATCTTACTAACTCCTCCATAGTTGCCATAAACCAGTCATCAATCGGCCTGGATATTACTCCCTTACCCTACTACTGACTGACTAGCGGCATTGATCATGCTCATTTCCTACAGTCTGTAGCATTGTATGATCGACCAAAACAACGCTAATCACCAGACAAGAGATTCCATGGAAAAGGGCCAACCTCCGCCTATACTAGCCTCCCTACTACTGTCTGATTGATCAGTCCTCTCGTACTCATCACCACTCTCGCTTTCCTTAACTAACGCCAGTGCGAAAAATTAGCAGATAGATGTGGCAGCAAGGAGAAGAGACAAGTCCGCCTACATTAGCCGCCCTCACTAATTGGCTAGACGTCACTCAAATAGAGGAGGGAGGACAAGGAAGATGACAGTTTGCACATTGCGTCTATGTGCAAGTGGGTTTCACTTGGCTATCACATGTCGGATGGTTGTGTGCAAAATGATCCATCCTCCGAGCTTTGTGTGGAAAAAAACTTACAATTGAACGCGCAAATTAAACAGCCACAACATGCCAATGAGATAACGGTTCCTGCTATGTCAACTCTCAATGAGGAGTTGACAGTTTGCATATTTCGTCACTATGTGCAAGTGGGTTTCACTTAGCCATTACCTATCGGATGGCTGTGTGATTCTCCATTGACGGCCGTTTAAAAAAACCAACAAACCGATCAAATAAAAAAAGAAGAAGAACAACACGATTTCTTTCTGCATGCACTCTCGCAGTAAAAAGAAGAAGAAAAGCGGAGCATGAGCTGACCATTCCTAGCGTTAGTCACACCATTCGCATTCCAGCTTCACTGTCTGATCATCCATCGAACAGTCCAAAACAATTAATGCACAGTTGGCAAACTAGGTGTAAGTTTTCTAAACTATAATATATAATCCGCACCTACCAGTGACTATTAGACGCATATACGCCCAAATCCGCATGTCTAATCTTCCATTCCGAATATTCTGATCCGCAAAGACAGTCTCAATTGGAGAGGATCATACCATCCCTCATGAAGAAATAGCAACAAACGAGGAGACGCAGACAAGGCAGGTAGTTCGAACCTTGATCACTCCACGTGCACTTATGCTTTATGCATTCATCACCTCATCGGCATGTTACCTAGCAAGAACATACAGCGAGGCCTCTGTCGTTCAACACCAATCCATTCCATCAAAATGCCGATTAACCACCGCACCCCACTTCTATACAGGAGCACCTCCTACCGTACTCGTCTCCATACTACAGCTCCTCCAATCAATTTACCTACCGAGCAATAAAATGCCGTCCTACCGTATCCCTCCCCATCAATCGATAACTGACTACCGTACCTTTCACCGTCTCCCCCAGCATCATCGGCCTTCTCCTGTTCAACGTGGCCTCGAAGACGGCGATCGTCTGAGCTGCGGCCTCGGCTGCCTGAATTATTTATTTATTTTAGTTAGTATTTAAAAAATCAGAAACTCCAGGCAAATTCGCCAAGACAGTTCCGTCTTTCAGCCACCAGCTACCTTCATGGTTTGGGATGATATTTTGATTGTGCGTAAAGTATCATTCGAAAATACTAATTAATCCTTCAATAACATTTCTTGTAATCAAAGACAAGTCTACCTAGGTGATTACAGGACCTATCCATTCTTCATGTAAGTGAACTCGACCGATTTCACAATACGGCCAGGAATTATATACCAGATTTATAATCAAAAAATTCTAGATATTCGCTAGAGATGCTGTGCTTCACATAGACATTATGCTTATGCACCTCTCTCGCATCATATTGCATAGATTTGCAGCCATGGAATTGTAAAAAAATAAAAAATAAAAAGTAATTAATTTCTGAATGATTGGCACATGATCTACAACAAGCCCATGCCCTACGTGCGTATCCTAACATTTCAATTTCGTATCTCATCTAGAAATCTATCTGCAGCCGCAACTGCTCGCTACCTTTAAATCCACCTATTCGTTGCACAATGAAAGTACCCCGTGCATCCGCGCTTCAGGTACATCTACTTCCCTTCTTCTCAGTCTTCGCTTCAATAACTTTCTTTGCATCGTTGAACACCACAAGAAATTTCAAACCAGAGAATTCATAAATATCTCAAGGTGCGCGGCTGCTGGCTTCAAAGAGATAATATTTACTTGACATCCTTTGATCATGCAATAACTCCAAGTAGTCTTGTTGTATATATAAATATTCTCACTCCGCTCTACTGTAGACACAACCTACAGTACCCGTACAGTATCCCCAATCTACCGTACCCCTACCGTATCCTCACCAATCGGAACGGCGCCTCTTCCGGCTCGCCCGAGCACACGCAGTAGTACGGGTAGATCATCGTCTGCAATTGTAAGTACTACTGTAATTGACGTTGAGTACGGTATACTAAAATCCATTCGGAACCATCGGAATGGATGAGCATCCTACATAGAAATCTGGGAAATATCGATTCGTAAATACCGAATCCGGAAAAAGAACTCCCGAAAGACGGCTACTGAGGAACTGTTTGAAAGCCAGGCAAAGCACTAGGTGATTCTATGGTTCACGCAGAGACCATCTTGCTTGCTTCGCTTGATTCAATAATGACGTTTCGGAATCGAGTGCGTATAGAATTAATACAAAATGCCTATTCTAGCCAGGAACCCACATTATCACACTCGAAATACTACCGTAATCAATCCTACGTTACCGTAACCTCCCAACCTTCTTCATTCCATTGAAGAGCACATCGTAGTAGGCCTCGGGCTCCTGCGGCGGCAGATGGTAACCGTACTGTGAAAGGAAACTGCATTAAAACTCGCACTTCGAAGATGTACCACCTATAGTTGTGCCCCGACGTGTGCAGGACGTTTATTCGTGCTAATCAGGGGAATTATTTTATTCGTGACTATTTCAGAATGATTGGCGAAGGAGTATTATTATTATACACGGGCCAATAAGATAAATCAACGTTCAAGGAATAGTATTACATCTTGACGATTCTGTGAAACCTCAACGTAATTGGTCCACAACCTACTAACATCAGTACTGCGCAAATGGCTAAATGGCTTGTCACGACATCGTCAGCATCTACAGCATCCAACCACCAACGAAGGACGATATGGTACCCTACCGTATCCCCAACTACCATAACCCTACCGTACCCTCATCTACCGTACCCCTTGCTCACCGCATTGGCCCAGTAGTGTCGGATGTGCGCCCACGAGGGGAAGGGGCAGTCGGCCGGCAGCCGTCGATGCACCCCCACGATACGGCCCTTGCCGAGTCTGCAATGGGGGCACTGTAGGTTACGGTAGACAAAACAGAGTAGTGTACTTTACTGGAGGGTACAGTATCCACAATTCTACAGCCCGCCTAATCGTATTATAAATAGTAATTGTTACTATTATGCGGCCCTTCCCGAGTCTGCCGTGGAATACAAATTTCTTGCAGCGATTACAGGATCACCATTGCATTCCGTAAAATCATAGGCTTTAGAATATTTGATGAAACCGCAAAGCGATGAGCACAGCTAAATTTAAACGAGCAAACTCATTTCTGCACAAGCGCGTCGAAAACATGGAATCATTTTTTACTAATTATCGGAAATGAGAAGCAGTGGAATCAAGGTTAGTGAAAATCTGCACAGGAATCAATCACATACAACGTGAACCCCAGCTATACTGAGTTTGAAACACGAGGCTGGCCGGTTCAATTCCGCATGACGACCACGACCCCCCCCCCCCTAATTATATTGCGAACAATAAACTGATCACACTGCTCTCTTTCTCACACTGCACTCTCGTTATTTCGTTGCGCCTCAAGCATTGATCAATTGTTGTTGTTTTTATTTCGAAACACCCACAGTAGAAATAGTACCGTTAATCCAACGGTACAATAACTCTCACCAAGTGTTTTTAGTCGACAAAAGTTGTCTACCATGTGTTTTTCGATGCAAAAAAATGCCAAAATTCTCCCACCATGTGATTTTTGGGACGAATTTTCAACAAACCATGTGTTTTTAGAACGACCCTATATTTGGTATTTCAACTCTGGAAACACCAACTCACTTGGGCAGGCAGCACGCCCACTTCGGGTCGAACTGCAGCGCCGCCGCGTCGCTCAGGAACCTGTAATTTGTTTAAATATAATAATAGAATATTATAAAACGAATATAAAACAAACGATTTTGAACAAGTACACTGTTTGATGCTCTTTAAAGTAGCAATCTATCTTGTATCACAAACTCCCCATTACAGGAATCATTACAGGAAACTCTAATCGTGCACATCATGATGTCCAATTGAGTAATTTAAAGCGCTGTTTCATTTTTTTTTCAAGGGACAATCTCCTGCGGATTACAAATCCCCCTGTAGCAGGACTATATTAGAGCCTGCGAAATACAAATCGCGCCATTAACTACTCTGTACGAATTTACAAAACGCCCGAGCGTCGTGACTATTGCTGCATACAAGCATAGAGGCGTCCATACTACTGCAGTGCCCTACCGCACTCCTACCGTACCCAGACTACAGTACCCTACTATAACCCGTCTACCGTACTCACCACGGCTCGACGACGTACGCCCTCACCAGCGACGGCTTCAGCGACAGAAGGACGTCGCCGTCGGCGCTGCAGCTGACGGCCACTTCTGGAATGGACAGCATCAGGGCTTTCCCAATTCGACTCACATGTATTTATTCTAAGAACTTTTCAACCAGAATCTCAACATCCCAATTTAACTCATCCTTATTTTCAGTAAATCTTGAAACCTACGTGTAAGCATCGCTTGTTGTCGTTCGCACCGGTAAAGAAATGCCGACAGTACCAGAGCATCAAGCGCCCTCCACTCTACCCCTCATCTATCCCTTACCTATCAATTAACCGGAACCACAACAAACCAACAGTAAACCATAGCAGTCAGACTGTTCCTTTTTGCGCTTCATCGTTCTTACGTGAGTCGTTCAAATCTCGGAACTACAATACATCGTAGAGTGCCGTCTCAATCTTCAAAACAAAAGACCACCAACCAATTCTTGCCAGTCTATCGTTGGGTGCGTCCCTTCCCCTGTAGAGGAAGACCTACTGCACGCGCCTCCCTCCCCTCAACCCCCTCATCTAATCTCAACCAATCAAGTCTACAGGTTCATAGGCGCTTCATCACTCACGTTTGAACAGTTACAATCTTGGAACTACAATATATAGTGGAAGTACAATACATTCTCCTTCATAAGTAAAATCATAACTACATTGAGTCAAGAGCACCCACCAATCCTGGCCAGTCGGTCATTCGGCGCGTCTCTTCCCCTGTAGAGGAAGGCCGACTGTACCAGCGCGTCGCCCACCCGGCACCACTCCGGCTCGAGCCACACGCACAGCGTGTACCTGAAAGTACGGTAGGGGTACTGTAATCTGAATAATTGCACATTGCTCAGCCACCAACAATAAAGCCAAGGGTACACGAGGTTGGATAGTCCCCACAAGCACGTCGATGAAATAATTATTATGAAATTTTTTGGAGATTGGCTGAAAAATCGCTTGTACCTGAACACATTTCTCCACTAGGAACGGTGAAACCAAAAAATACATGTGATCCACAAGTAACGATAGCAATCTACTGCAAATAAAGAGCAACCAGGGCACAGAAGCATCGGGAATTGCAGATTTCGATTAAACGAAATTTTTTGAGACAGGGTTTGTTCGTGTTACATCGTTGGTCCAAATCAGGGGTTGCTCGCTCAACTACAATATATTGTCAATTACTATATATATCAATTACTTCTTGTTAACAATTTTCCTCTTGAGTGGATATAGTTAAAAATAAAAATTAACTGAATAAAAAAAAGGTCATCCCTCCCTCACCTGATGCACTGCTCGATGACCTCGCCGTCGGGGACGTCAACCGCGGTGACCTACGATGGAATCGATAAATCGATAATTTCATTACGAATTAAAAAAGGGTAAGGGTTTAATGCAATCGATAATGTATAGGGTGAGCAGGCAGTATGAATATCCCAGAATCAGAAAATGGCGCAGAAATGATTCACGAGATGCTTATGATTCATTCTAGATGGTCTAGGACCAATAGAGTCAATCCGTGCACGGAGAAACAAAAATATGTAATAAAGGTTTTAAAAAAAAGGTTCGGCCACATCAAGCGATTTTACAGTCGAAAGCGACTACGGTAGGTGGTGCTCGTCGGTGGGCCGACTTGCTCGCTCGATATGTAATATTTTACACAAAATGACTGAAACCGCCTCCCACCTTCAACTCCAGCACGCGACAGGCTTCCTGGAAGAGGGCGGCAGAGGGCGAGGAAGCCGGCTCGAGGAACTGGAAAAAGAGATTGGTCAGACATGGCTCGAGGAACTGAAGGGTTGCGAGGAGTGGAACGGTTGTATGGATTATAAGAGAACAAGCTAGATTAGGAGACAGTCTCGCATTTTAGAACTACTAGTAACATGTATGCGCGTAGTGGAAAGTATAGCACTTGCTCCGAGAAGATCCTTATATAAATGTACGGAAACTACTTGAATAACAATAAAGGGTTTCTTTTTTCATTAGAGATAGTAAAGGTTAATGCACAGACCGGCAGCATTAACCTTTGCTATCTCTAATGAAATTGTACCTTGAGCCTACTCGGCTATGGAATAATCACTCAGATCAAAGTAAGTTCTAAAGGGTTTCTCAGATAATTTTCTTCTAAAATTAAACCCCACCTCCTTCCTGATAACAATGACGATACGGGAGACGTCCCTCGGTACGGGATGCCCGACGACACCGCCGATCGCCGCGTGCCCGATCAACTTCCTTTAATTAGGGTTAATTAATTAAAATGAAACACCTAATTAGTAGCCTCAACAACGAGAAACAAATTGTACCTTACACAAATCTGATCTCGGCGGTGGATAATTTTGTGAATTATTTAGAACCAGACTTAACCAGCATAATGTCATGCAACATCGTTGCCGAACGAATAAAAATCATTTTAATGATTAATAATTAATCAAATTAATCACCTGACAGTGGCGCACTGCTCGGCGTGGGCAGAGCTGCGATCGGTCGGCTTCTCGATCGTCAACTGGACTGCGCGTGCAGTCGCCGGACTGATCTTGCCGATGGACAGCATCTGGAAGGATTAATGCAAGTACTTAACTAAGTATTAAACATACGAAAAAATCAGAGACACTAAAAATCACGAAGAACTACGATACGAGTAACAAACAAAGGAGGCGAGAAATTTGCAGGCATTTAGATTATTGGAATTTTGAGAGCATCAATCAAAGGAATACGCCAATTGCATCCCAAAAGTAAATAAAAACCAGGAAAGAGAGAAACTCGAAACGGGAAAGTAAAACTAGAGCTAAAAACGAACTAACGCATATTTATGAGGCATAAACGCATTACTAGACGCCAAATTATGATTAAATACTGCCCTATGAATAAAATACTATTTTTAAAAGTGAGATAGCAACAAAATAACGATAACAACGTCGAAAAGTCTATTTAGAGCAAAAATAGATGAAGAACAGCCCGTCGATAAACATCCGTAATTGAAATATTGTCGGAACGATTAATTTCTACCGTAATCAGGCAGTTCACTGAACGTATTGAATTTTCCTCGGAAAATCCTCTCTCGTGTACTTTGCTTGCTTCAGTAACGTCATTCTCTCCATTTTCTTTATTCGTTTTCTAATAATAAATACAAGATGATCATGACCAAACAATAACGAGAGACAAATAAAAACGATAGTAAAAAGTCAGAGACCAACCCAAGGCCATCTCCGCACCGAGAGAGATCAAAGATTAATCTTGACAATTATGATACTAATTAAATTAACGATTGCTTGCAAAAAAAACGGAATTATGTAGGAGGTAAACGAACAAAACATTGATAGTGGACGACAATTCAAAGATCACTGATTTCCATGAGTTACAAGTTTATGAGGAGAGACAAAATCGATGCAGTGTTCAAGGATTGGCAATGATCGGATCAATCGATAAGAATGGTACGGGGTACAGTGGTGGTGTGACTACCGTAACCCTGGTGGTGTGGCTACCGTAATCTATCTTCTCGAGGGCGACGTCTTTCTTCGTCTATCGACACTTCTCGATCGCGACTTGCTTCTTCTGCTTCGCTTCTCTGCTCTTTTCTTCTCCGATTTTCGCTCCGCAGCGCGCTTCTCCGCCTCTTCCTGGAGGAAAACAAATCACTTATCGATCCACATCCGAACACCACAGAATACAGATCAAATTCTCATTAGCCTTGATTGATTTTAACTAGATGAAATCCCAATTAACATCCCATCAGTTTCGCAATGACTTAGTACTCTCGTCACAACCAGAATCCACCAGTTGCCAAATAAAGACTAAAGTGAATACTCCTTAAATCGTACTATATAATTAGACCAACCGCATCTCAATCAATACACCCCTACTACCGTAACCCTTCCCCTACCGTACCTCGCTGAGTGGGAGGTAGTAGATGGCCGGCAGCGTCTTGGTGATCTTGAAGAAATCGGAAGCCATCTTCTTCGGAGGCACCGGCTCTTCCTGCAAGGAGCAGGGAATCAACAAATCAATAATCAATGCCGAGATTAGCACTGTATCATAAACGCAAGAAATTTTGACATACACCACGAATAAAACGTTCCGTTTCCCGACTGTCCGAGGTTTGTATAACCCATTGAACCGCCGAAATACTCGCTATGCGCGCTCTATACCTTTTCCAAATGATTCACAGTAATCAAAATTTATGAAAACACCAAAAATATAATCAATAACAGTGATAAACAAGGTCAAAAGGGTGCGGAGCCTGCCGTTTTGTGCGCGTTTGTTGATAGACGCGTGTATCGTGAGCCCGGAACGTTTTATTTCTATGATATTACATCTTTGTAAAAAATTTATCTCGAATTTTTCCATAGTAAATTGGGATGAATCAAATGGTCTCACTTTCTCAACTGTGCTTCCAAATCGATATTCAACTATCGTAACCATCCCCTCTTATTACCGTACCTCCTTCTTCGGTTCCTTGTCCTCTCTCGTACGTCGCGGCGGCGAGCTCTCCGTGAGGCGGCGCTTGCGCTCAGTCTGAATTTGCGATAATCAATATCGATCGATAAGCATGCTCCCGACTATTGTACTCCATTCATACGATCCATAACAAAAATGTTCATAGGTTGCTTCATGTTTCGTGAATTTATAAACCAGCCATTAGCAAGTCTTGAGCAATAGCCAGAGCTCTCGTCGTATAAAGAACCAACAACCGAATTAGTTATCGATCCCCTCTCAGAGTTAAAAAGGGTAGAAAGGGGGTATCAAAAAATAACAAGGTTAGACGAAAAATCGAGTCAAAAACATCGAGGTATGAGTTTTGCCATTTTTTCACTGAGATCAACAAGGTATGCCATTTTTCACTAGAAAACCACAAGGTATGAGTTATTTTGACCATCAGTTCTGGGGTACCTTTTTAACTCTGTCCCCTCTCCTACCGTACCCCCCCCCCCCACTTACCGTTTCCTCCTTCCTGCCCTCGTCCGCTCTCTTCTTCGCCCTCTCCTCTCGCTCCTTCTCCCTTTCCGTGTCTCGACTGCGGTTCTTCTCGAAATCGTCGCGCGCCCGCTCGAGGGTCACCTGGAAATCGATAATTAGAGATAAGAAAGAACAAAGAAAATGTGATTCCACTATGTGATCCGTAAGAGTGGTGTTCCAGCAGCATTAACTAACCAAATGGTGAGACTCGACAGCGATTCAAGCAGAATTACTAAATATTACATTCGCTTCAGGAAAAAAGCTATCTTAGATACCAGTCGGCATTCAAAAGTGCATCACCCGTGAGATTCCAGCTATGCAGTTAATTCTTCACCCACAGTGATCCCTAACTTCAATACTTTGAGCATACATAAACTTACAATCAAACTATCAAAGGCGGCCGTCATCCAGGACGACTTGTGTTATACCGTAGTCTACCGTAATGCTGCTCCACCGTATCCTACCGTACCTTGAGACTCTTCTTCGCGTCGTTGCCCACGATCCTCTTCTCGTCCGTCGACACCTTCCGGTCCTCGCGCGCCGCCAGAGGAGTGCCGGTCGAGTGAGACTGAAATCAATGTTTACTTGCAGATCGAACCGGCAGAACATCGTTTCCCTGGTATTGTCTATTTTTCGAACCATCGATCTTCCTAATCGCAGCAGAGCGAAGATCCACAATAGGCAGACATAAGATTCCCCGAATACGGATTCGAAGTAATGAACTCGGCTGGTGATCTCATGCTACACTACCGCTATGTCCCCATGCCGATCCGGGTTCGGAGATGAATCGGTATTTCTATTCAAAATATTCGCTCAAATAATTCAATTAGTCTATAAAAAAAATGCCCAACGCATACCTCCCGCCCCTCCTCCCACACTTCTAACCCGGCGCACCTATCACACACCCCTCCTCCCCTCACCTCCCGCTCCTTCTCCCTCAGCGAGTCGGCTCGGACGCCTCGCAGCACCGAGGCCGCCACGCCCGCGCCTCCCCGAGGCTCGCGCGGCTCACGCTCCCTGCAATGAGACATTAGTGATGATGACCCTTCATCGAAGCGCGATTTTAACTGGGAGCTACATGTGTCTAAACGAGAAACACCACATATATTTATGCCGGAGAAAAAGAGGAATTACATAAAGGATAAACAACCGCGGAAGTAAGGTTTCACATCTTGCTTATAACCAAAACTGAAGCCGTCATTCAATACCATTGTGACCCCGATTTTGACTAGTTACATGTAGACCTCATGAGAATAGGTGAGAACGTTTGAAAATGTTATACAGTATTTCTTTACCGTACCTCTCCCTCTCCCTCTCCACTGCTCGTCCCTCCCTCTCTCCCGCTGCGTGCGCGTCCTTGTCGGGCAGAGGCTTGCCGGACAGCGAGGCGTCCAGCTGAAATCGAGAAATAAATAATAAATATAAAATATCAGGGAAATTGTAATATTTGACCAGCCACAATCTGTTTTAGTTGAGCAATTGAATAAACTCAAGTCTGGGAAAATAGTAATATATTTCCAGCAGTATCATGAGTGTTTCATGGTACCGACAAGACATCCCGAATGCTTAAAACGCAATTCGAGGTAGCAAATATGTCATTTTAAAAACCCCAATACAACAACGTCCTAAACAGTGCCAATTTGCAATTTCCACCCCGCACCCCTCCCCCAATTCGATAAGTGCACCACTCACGTCCTCGGTCGTGCTGTAGTTCACGCTGAGCGTCTTCGGGTTGGCGGCGGGCCAGTGCTGCCCGTGCAGCGCCCCGCACACCGACGTCGCCTGGTCCACCGTTTCCATCTGAGAAATATGATTGTTACTACTTAATTATTTAAGGCTATTAACACAAAGAAAATTTAACCACGGAGTCATCTAATTGACGAGATAGGAAAAATTCTGTAGCAGGATATTTCGTGTTTCGTCACACACACATTACACTAGGCAAGAAAGAACAAAAATTGAAAGAACCGCGATAGTGTCACCACACAATTTCGAATAGTATGATTCGCGCTTCACCAGTTCACTATAGCAGCGAAGAGTTAGGTAAAGGCAATCATACGAAAGCATTTATTCACACTACTATTTATCCGTGATTATTCAAACGATTTTCAGGATAACAGTATCCTACCGTACTTCAAATGTGCAGTAGCTCTTCAGGCTATCGATCCGATCCCGCACTCCAGCCCACCCCAATCTCTAACCCGGCGCGCCTAGAGCCCAGCATACCTCGAAGATGCAGTGGCTCTTCAGAGTGTCGATCCAGAATCGGCCCTCCTTGATCGCGCCGTGCTTCGTGATCTCGGCGCGCAGCTGCGGCAGCGTGAACGGACGGACGAGGCATCTATGAGGCATAATAATAATAATAATAATGATGATGAGCAGCAACAACAATAATATTAGCAGGAATTACTTGTATTGCAGTGTATTGTATGTTTTAAATATGCTATGTTATGTTATACACATTGCATCTCCATCGGCCGTTCCCAGTACTTGTGGCACATAATCCTCTTATGAAACACGAACCATCCAAATGTTGAAAATCGAAACAATGATCAATTTCATAAAAGTAGAATCCCTAGAATCGGCATAGGTCAGATCTTCCACACTTCACTTCCTCGTGAAACCTACACCACCCTTGCCAATCTTCGGGCTCTTACGGTCAAGATAGTGGAATTTTCACGGCGCAAACACACTAACAAGCCTAAATCGTAGGGACAAACTACGGTTGTTCGGCGACTCAGATCCTAGTCAATCAGATTAGCTTCCTCACCCCATGACCTCTGGCGTAATAATAAGCCTACACTCCAAAACTACGGTAGTTCGGAGGGTCAGATCCCCTTCGCCGGGTCACATACCTCATGTGCACGACTGTGGCGGGCGGGTGGCGGCTGGAGCGCGCCACAGCTGCCGCGACGTCGGCCGATGGTGTCGGGCGCGCTACGTCCATCGTCTGCAACGAAAGGAAATAATCAATAGTCATCGAGTAGTACGGTAATCGATACAGTGGTACGATAAACAATTGAGAGGACCTCTTGGTCCAAGCTTTGCTAAGATTTTAGGAATTCAGAAAATTCTCAGAAAAAAATGGGCAAAACTTGGCGGGTGGTAGGATTCGAACCAGCGACCTGGCGAGCATACCTTAGGTTCGCCTTAGACCACTCGGCCACGGCTCCATGCCTTGTTTTTGGGCACCCTTTGCAACTGTGAGAGGTCTACTTCATCCCCTC
>LS566215.1:160243-183715 GCA_900490775.1 Pristionchus maxplancki | reverse complement strand
AATTCTAACCACTTGGATACCGTACTCCCACAGAAGATCAAAGGGCCATCCCAGAATCCGATGGCGAGACGGAATACACTCAATTATCGGAGACGACTGGTGGTCAATTTCACCAGAAGAGTACAGCACCAGAAGAGATCAGCATGTGATTTAACACCCAATCCGTGATTCTGATAAAGATTCTGATTCTGATTCTGATCCTGAACTCATGGGCCACTAGAAGAGCCGCTACTATCTTCTTGATAGCAGCTGTTCGACTAATATCGAGAAATTTCACTATTTTATGTCCATTTTTGCTACTCTCGTAAATAGTATAAATAGTAGCTGCAATACTCTTTTGGAATGCCAATCGATCTCGCAGGTCTCGCGCAAGGTCGGCGAAGGAGCCTTCGGCATGGTTTTCGAATGCGTATCGATCGTCAAACCGTACGTAAAAGGAGCAATCAAGGGGTTCTGTGTACGTCATCGTTGATCCTGGGCCTACCTGCTACAGTAGTCCACTGGAACTCGAGGGCTATTGAATCAACATTCAGATCTAGGCATACCGTAGAACCCCAACTGCCATCGTATTCCAGTCCCCCAACTAAATCGATAACCATGCAGGTACTGCTCTGTCAACATTCACAAGGGGAAGGAGGCGGGCCGGCACGACGATCTGATTTCGATGATGTACATGCTGCTGGAGGGACACGCGGGCACTCTGCCATGGTGAGGCCACGCCCACATTAGGCCACGCCCCCTTTAGGCTCCGCCCCCCTTAGGCTCCGCCCACTGAGAACCACGCCTCGCGCCGTATCGATCCTCGATCATTGTGCCTTGGTTGATCGTTGATGATTCTTCGATGGCCACGCCCCCATGTCGAGACTCCGCCCCCTTTCCATCACTCAATCACTTCAGGACTGGCGTGGACAAGGGCGACATCCAGAAGAGCAAGATGGAGAAGGAGGACGAGATGCTGGGTGAGAGAAAGGATGCGGCTCCGCCCCTTTTCGAAATAAGCTCCGCCCACTTCGAGGCCACGCCCACTTTCCATCCGGAAGCCACGTCCCTTTCTAGTGAATTACTGATTGATCTTTGATCTATGCAGAAGCCGCGCCCAAGACTTTCGTTGAGATCTTCCGCTACCTCCGCGAGCTGACCTACTTCATCTCTCCGGGTAAGCCACGCCCCCTCTAAGCCACGCCCACTCCAAGCTCCGTCCCTTTTCCAGACTACAAGCGCGTCCGCACCGAGTTCGTAGCGATGGCTGCAGAGAGGAAGCTCGCTCCACCCTACCGGCTCGACTGGGACGCGATCGTCGCCGTGCCCGGGAAGAAGGAGTGAGTCGGTTACGGTAGTTCAATCGGGTCAGATCGTGGGTCAGGGGGTTGACCTATCCTACTGAGATTGTGACAGTGCCGGGCATGAAGGAGTGCGTGATCTGACCTGAGTGATTACCTACCGAACTACAGTAGCCTTCCGTGATTGATCTGACCTGGCTGACCTTTGGTTGACCTACCGTACCATCTTACCGTATCCCTTTGCAGCAGTCCCGAGGAGAAGAAGACACTGAGCAGGGACCAGCTGCTGAACCCGCCCGACATCGCGACGCTCTACGATATCCCTGACGAAGTGAGGAGATTGGAGATCAAAGATCAATCTGACTACTACTGTAGCTTTGGTACTAATCGGTACTAATCGATGCCCTTGCAGATCCTCGGAAAGGTCGACATCAATAACGAGCGAGCGTGCGCCGGACACGGCGGCCGTTACCTATTTGTTCGCGTTATCATGAACTGTTTTTTTTACAAATAAATATTTTTCAACTTTTCCTGAAATTTGTTTACTCCTTTACGCAATTCAATTATAAATATATTAACAAGTCGCGAAAGTCACGCTCCTCTCCTCATTTTCAAACATTCCCTCCATGGAATGCGGTTCCTTCTCGCTATTCCGCTGCTCTACTTGCTGATATTGGTACGCTATGGCCCCCATCATACATGTTCGATATTGGTGATACTGTAGCCTACAGTATCCTGACCGATCGCGAACTGACTTCTTTTGCAGACTGAATGCGTCCAATCGCCGCTCGTCGGGGGCGGTCAAACAAGTCTCGCTGGTGCCGATGAGAAGGTTTGACCTCACATGGTTTGACCGGAGAAAAATAATGTGATGCGAAAGGCCAGGTCATGCCAGTGATCTGATGTTATCTTATCTATCTCATATATGTCATCGCAATGATCTATTGAAACGGAATGGCTGAAGGGGAGAAGTGCCCCGTATTCTGTCTCATCCCGCATCTACCGCCCCTTGTCACGCGAGGCATGAAAAATGACCCGCTGAGTGGAACTGTTATTGATCTGGGTTAGGTGAAAGCATACTACGCTATAAGGGACGCTATGAAACATACTCAGAACTTGCCCTGAATGATATTGAATGTACATTCCATAGTAGTCAGTAGATTCGCATTGTTTGGGTCAAGGTAGGCTACTGGTAACTATGGATACGGCAGATTGCACTTACATGGATACGATAGGTTACCGTTACTAACGATACGGTTGGCTACAGTAACATTTCCAGGTCCCGCACGAATCCTCTCCCTCCGCTAACGACGACTCGCTTGAGAAGGCGCAGGGCGAACTAGATGTGAGGATTACGGTAGAGGTAGAATACTGTAGGCAAAGAGGCCTACAGACATGGATGTGAGGAGTACGGTAGATGTAAGAGCATGGATACAGTAGATGGGCTATGACGAGTTGCCTGCGTGCCATCAAGTCCCAAGCACTCGAGACAGCGTAATGAAAAGAGTCACACACTCATTCCTCATTTCGCGCTGTTCTTAAGAGACCTCTATAAATCGCTGTCACGCAGTTCGTCCCCTATCAGCACGCAGTTAGGCACAGGTCGTCACTGAGACAGGGCCACCCCTGTCTCGGCTCCATTAGATGCCGTCCTGAGTGCCATTCTACAGTGTGATCCCACACAGAATGGTCCAAAAATGTGGAACGAAATGGCACTCTCATGCCAGATCGGTTATCCTTTTGTTCACGCTACGGAACGAGCGTTCCAAAAAGGGACGGATTGCGTGACAGCGATTTCTAGAGACCGTAAGATTCCAGGAAAGGCCGGACATCGATATCTCAGATCTTATAAGTACCCTTCTTTAATTCAGGTAGCCATAGCCGAGAGTGCGCAGCAGCAGCAGAAGGTCGCCGCTGCGAGGAGTGCGTGGGAGGAGAAATGGAAGGTAATGGAATGACTGCAGCTGCCCTTCGCCTTCCTTTGTCCCGGCTCGTGCATCTCTAGTGATGCAGTCTGATAGGCTTGAAAGTGCACCTTCTGAGTCCTTCCCTCGGTGCGCAGTTTGGGTGACGAAAGATCAGAGACCATTGATCGAACAGCAATCACTGAAGACAAAGACCAAAGATCAGAGCAATCAAAGATCAAAGATCAATATTCCAGGAGGCCTCGATCCCAATCAGCGAGTACAACCGTACGAAGGCGGAGTGGGAGAAGCGGAAGGCCGAACTCGACGCGCTACAGTCGACCAAGGATCTAGCGGAGTTGGAGCAAAAGGTACTGCAGTGGGGGGGGGGGGGTACGGTAGGATACTGTTACTGTATCCATGGGTACTGTGTTTTACTGTGTAATTGAAGTCGGATACTGTACGTTGATCAATTGCAGGCCCAGGAAGCTCGAGACAATTTTACACGAACAGAGAAAGCTTTTACGGAAATCAACAAAACTTTAACCGATAAAGAAGAGGAGTTCAAGATTATTGAAGATCAAATCAACGAGATCGATCTGAAGATTGCCGATATCAAAGATACGCCGAACAAATTGACAAGAGAAGAAGCTACCGTAACCGCGTTGGAAGTTGAACTTGGCGCTACGAATACGATTATTGTCAATTTGGATGGCGAATTAACAACTAAAAGGACTGAATTCGGGAATTGTAACTCGAAAGTCACGGCGTGGCAAGGCGAATTCAACCGGAAAGGATGCGCGCTGAAAGTCAAAACAGGAGAATGCGAAGAGCCAGACAGACTGTTGAGAGAATGGAAAGGAAAACAGCAAACTGCGCAAAATCAGCTAGATTCAATTGTTGATATGCATACCAGTGCTGTGAACAAGCAAAATGAACTGAAAACTAACCAGTCAATTGCTGAGAAAAACGTACGAACGTTGACTAGTGAAAACGGAAAAATTGATATATTAGTAGAAGAGCAAATGCCAAAAAGAACCAGGCTTGAAGCAGAGAAAACGCCTCTCGAAGCTCCTCTAATTCAAGCAAGACATGATCAGAAAGCGGCTGAAGACGACTTTAACTACGCCAAATCAGCCAAAGATGAGGCTGATTCGAAAGTTGCGTCCTATTCCAATACGGATCTACAAAAAGCCCAAGAGGCTGAAGAATCAGCAAGAAATGATTTGACACTAAAAGAAGATCGCATGAAACCACACCAAGCTGCATTGAATGAACTACAGAAAACGTTGAACGAAGCGGAAAGCCAACTTGCTCAATCGAACCATCGAGTAGCTGCCCTGCGAGAACGGGTCAATAAGATGAGCCCGAAATCAGGGTTAGTTTTTCATTCATCATTGAAGTTTATAATCACTAGTGATGTTATTTCGAGCGCTCGTTGCTCTCGAGCGGCCTCTCTAATTCATCGCTCGAGCGCCACTCGCTCGAACGGAGGGACGAGAAATGATCGCTCGAGCGATTGGCGCTCGAGCGCTTGTCGTGAAATGATCACTCGAGCGACAAGCGCGCGAGCGCCATTCGTGGAAACTAGCGCTCGAGCGATCGGCGCTCGAGCGAGGGGAGTGAAACTGCTCTCTTTCGCTCGCGAGGGATGGAATGGCTCAGCGCACGTGCGCAGAGAGAGTCAGAGCGTTTTACATTTAAACTTTTCTTTGTTTCTAATTCAATTTGCGGACGCTCAACACAGATCCGATTCATTCCATCCCTCGCGAGCGAAAGAGAGCAGTTTCACTCCCCTCGCTCGAGCGCCGATCGGCGCTCGAGCGCTCGTTTCCACGAATGGCGCTCGAGCGCTTGTCGCTCGAGCGATCATTTCTCGTCCCTCCGCTCGAGCGAGTGGCGCTCGAGCGATGAATTAGAGAGGCCGCTCGAGTGACGAGCGCTCGCGAATAACGCTCGAGCGAACAATACTAATAATCACTAATTCCAGGGGCGCCGATAGTATGACTACGGTGATCAGCATTTCGGTGCTTGCTGCAGTTCTGGCCATTGTTGCTGTTGGCGTGCTCATTTTATTCCTCGTCAAGCGAAAAAGGAAAAACAAGGAGAAATCGAAAAGGAGTCGCCGGGTCTTGCCGCCGCCTACAGGTGCCTACTATTTTGTTGGGGCAAAAACAAGGGATGGCTTCGAAAGAAATCGTATCTTCATTTCGCGTGCTCTCTCACCGGTCAGAGAGGCGGAATGAAGATAGTCAAGAACTCTTCAAACATAATTTATAAAAGGCAAAAAGTGATAAATAGTTAGAAAAAGTGATAAAATTCAGAGCCTCCGCTGGCTTTCAAGGAGGAGGACGAAGTAACTGCACCAGGCGCGACACCATCAGTACCTAAAGAAGAGCAACCGAAAGGAGAATACGAAACAAGTAAATACTCCTGTCTTCATGAGCACATGTGTAGCACAAAGCCAAATATTTCAAAATTCCAGTGAAACTCAGCGACTGGCCTAAGGATCTCGACAAATCCAAGAAGGAGCACATTGAGAAAGTGATTAAGGTCAGACACCAAGCCTTGATTTAAATGATATTCAGACAATTTCCACCTTATTTTTCAGGGCGATACTATCACGATAAAGAAGTGCAATAATACAATGGTCATGAGCTACCCAACTGAGAATGGTTTCGAAACAATGTTCCCCAATGGAAGTCTGGTATGCCCATATTTCATGCTCTTTGTAAAAAAAATTTCAGAAGTCAAGCCTGAACCACAATGAATACATTCTGAGCGGTATACCGCAAGATATCAAAGTAAGCACAATTTTCAATGCCTTTCAAATTCTTATTGATAATTATTTCAGTCGGAACCGAAATCGCAGATTAAACCTCGTTCATTTGACGCATCGATGACTCAAGTGGAGCTGGTTAAGCACCGAGTAAGAGCCAGCATGAATTAAAAAAACCCATTAAATTTGAAATTACAAATAGCATTTTTCTCAGCACTCGATGACTCGTGCCGAATATGACGAGATGATTCGGAGAATCAAGCACTTCGAAGCGAATCCGGACGAAAACGTGCTGGAGAGGGCGCCCGCCGGGCTAGATTCCGTCAGTTTTTTTGTGTTTTGTAATTTCATAATTCTGGAGGAATCTCACTACTCCAATCATGACTCAATACTTTTATGATCGTTTGCTCCCTTATTTTCGAAGCTTGCTGCTACTTTGAATAACACATGCAGGGTGTCCAGGGAGGCGCGCCCGAGAGCTCGGGAGCACAAAGGGATGAGGACACCCAACCGACCGTGACCAAACCGGTAATTATATTTATTAAAATTAATTTATTAGCTAATTAATCAATCGCAGGAGCCCGATGCGACGCAAAGAACAGTAACGAAGCAGGCTGATGATGAGACGCATCCTGAAGGGGCGAAGATACCCTCCGAAGTCGGTTTAATAGCTGCAAAAGCGTATGTTTGATGTAAATTGACTCGTTTTACAGAAGCAACAACACAAAATGGACGAGAAATCGGAAGTATCAAAAGCTTCTAGAGTCGACAATGAGCCTTCCGTTGCCTCTGATCCCGGCGGTGGTTCGAATGTGCTATGTATGTTTTGAATGTCTGTTTATGTATTTGTCCGCTTATTATTGTTATCTTTTATTGTTACCAAACTTGATACACTCCAGAAAAAAACAGAAAGGGCTTTCCAAAGCTCCAACTACAGCTTTGTTTTTTTCCTATTTTTCGTAGTACTCACTTTCATGTGGAAAAAAACAATGGCGAATCTGTAAAAAAAAGTATGTAAAATGAAGAGACTAGGATTGGCGAAGCGGAACAATAAAAACTAGCAATTTGAGAAGACTCCAGTTTGATTTTGTTATCAAAAGCATAATTTTTCACCGACCACGACATTTATTTGCAGACCCTTGCCTTCCTCAACATGTTAAAGATCGAGCGACAACGACCAAACGGCAAGTATTTTATAACTTTAATTATCTAGATATACAAAGGCATGCAGGGTACTAGCTGAGCGTCTTTAGAATTGTAGATATTAGTAAAATCGTCGTTGATAAGAGACGTTGATTCACCTTTTGTCAAACTGAACAAAGAAAACTATTTTTTCAGTTGGGACTTGGATCAGATGGAAAAGTGCTTAATCGAGCAAGTTACTCATTATATGAGTGGAAGCCCGCATCCCGTAAGCATAATTCACTATTGGTGAATACCTTGCCCAATACGATTTTTGGATCGTTCAGTTCAAACTTCCTATCGGCGATCGTTTGCATCTATCTGACAAGGCTGGCTGTCTACTCGGAAAAGGTATTGCATTTTTGATCAGCAAACAATATTTTTCGACGTGAATGTTTTTTTTGGTTTTGCAAGTTTCTTCATTTCGCACTCTCTCTCATCGGTCTGTGAGGTGATAGAGCGTGCAGAATGAAGTTATTTCATGCCAAGTAAATTCATGTACAATTTTCAGACCCAATTCTACACCGGGAAACTGCTGGAAAGAAAACGACTCGTGTGTACGGTGACTTCAGAGGCGATGTAGGCTTTTGTTTTTGTTGTTTATTATTTTTATTTTGTTGCTTATCACATTTTTGCAGCCCTACGTGTTCCTGAAAGACTCTGAATCGCTCGGAGGTATCGGCTCGGAGCAGTGGGAGGAATGTAATTTCGTCTTTCTCGGCAATTACATTAGCAGGTGTGAATTTGATTTGAAAACAAAAACAACAACAACAACAAGAAAAAACAAAACAACTCTTCGCAGTGACCCGCGATCGGTCGATACCATCACGATGCTGCTGCAACTACGCCTCTGCTACGACAATGTGAGGAGCATTTCTGGGCCTTTTTCTATGCGCTCTCATGTACGAAGGCATTATGGGGGAAATGATAGTGGCATTATATTATCATTGTCATACTAACAGCATCCTACGCAATTGCTAAATAGTAGTGGTAGTGAGATGTGAAATAGAGGGCCCAAAAAGGTCGATTGGAGAAGGTCAATCATAACTAGAGCTATTTCAAAAATTGTGAATTTCTCTTCATCGTCGATTCTCCCTTTCATTCCTCATTTCGCGAGTACTCGTCGACCGCGCGAGTACTCGTTTGAATCTCAGAATGATGCTCGTCGAGAACGAGTCCTCGTTTTCATTTGCTTATCGAGTACTCGTTTTCGCGCAATCACTCGTTTTCGAAGCTCTTATCATAAGCGTTGAAGGTCTTCCTCATTCGTGGCTACTTCGAGCTCAAAGATGTCAATGAGAGCTTCGGCTTTCGCGCGATGCTCAACAAAGAATTCGGAGTGGTATGTTTCCCGATTTTCAAGCGCGTTTTGTCCGAGACGCATTTTTCAAAGACCATTTTGAATTGATCTTTGCATTTTTAAAATCTGACTCGGATTATTAGATTCGACTGTATTTTCACTCCATTTTTCAGCACGGAGACGTGTTGTTTCGATCGATTAACTACGCGTTCTCACAAATGAGCTACGGCTTTCTACTCGGTTCGTTTTTGATTTCGTTGACCTGCCGAATTAAGTGAACTTACACACCGTTAGTGATTGAGAATAAGAGGGCTGAACTCGCCATTCAATAGCAATCTTCCAATCTAGCTATAAGCAGGAATCCTGATCAATCCTGATAATAAGAACTATTGCAGGAGGAAAAATTCTCATGGCTCACAGTGGAATTCCCATCAAGGGAAAGTTCTCGAGAAAGGAGTTCGGAAAGGTGTTTTAAATGCAATTATAATACTTAAATTTTATTTAATCAATTAAGATTCCGCGAAACGTTGAGACTCGCAACCACATGCCGCTCTCTGCTGCGCTGTTGTCTAACCAGCCAGAGCGTGGATTGAAAGAGTGAGTGAACAATTTCGAAAAATCTGTCTCCTAATTTATTATCTCGCATCGGGGATTATTCAAAATTAAATACAACGTGTAATTTTGAATGAGGCGTCATGTAGCCATTGTTTGCCAACATTGGACAGTGAGGCTACCAGTGAAACCTTTGCCTTAGGCGATGCTCACGCGCTTTCCACCCACTTCTTGTACATTTGAATAGTTCCCGTAGAAGTTTCATGATTGTCACTAATTGCCAGGTTCGCGAATGATCGTAACAGTGATGCGAAACGATTCGGAGAGAAGCTACTGGGGGATTTCATGGGAACGGATCTCTCGTTGATTGTGCGATGTGGCCAGGTCAGATACTGGAATAATTGGCACTCCTGGATTTTCCCGGACATCGACCCCCTGACCATCTTCCATACCCGACCACAAACCCTGCGAAAATATTTAGGGGATCATTGAAACTCATTTCATTTCCACCTATTTGTCCGGGAAAGTGCAGGAGCGCCAGAATAATGATCTCAAAATCGATTTTTGGTCTTTGATCTTTGGCCAATTTTGTTTATTTCAAGGAGATCGCCGGTGGCTACGAGTTCTTCCACGGTCGACTCATGGTCTCGCTGTTCTCTGTGATTCTCCCGGTGCGATTATTTTAAATGTTTATTTATTTAAATAAAATAAACTTGCAGGGAGAGCAGAATCACGCGTCCGTGCTGATCATCGATAAGAGCGGCAAGCAGTACTTCAAGAAATACGTCTATTTCGATACGAGTGGGTTGCAATATTTTTCATAGTGTTACATTCAATGTATGGCACTCCCGCACTTTCCCAGCCCTGCGAAAATGCAATTCTTCTAGGGAATCCATCACATTTTAATCTTCGCCTAACGAATTTGAGGCAAAACCTATTTCTATTGAAATAAATGTGATAAAATCTCAGCCAAGACTCGTTACTTGAAGACGGAAGAGGATAATAGATTCACGTCGTCCCTTCACATCAACAATGACAGTGAGTGCTGCATCAATTTCCAGGAATTTCGTCAATTTCGTCAATGAAGCTTACGGCATCGAAAACAACTTTAAAAAAGAAGAATAACAACATTTGCAGACCAAAGCAGCTGAGGTGGGCGGTCCGGCAACGCCATAACAATCAAGATCAAAACTTTTTCTAACCCCTCAACGTTACAGTAGTACAGTAGTGATAAAGCGTTGCGCACGATTTTTCAATGGAATCTACAGACTGTAGACCACAGGCAATGAGCTCGAGTTCTTAGGTATTTTCTCGATGATTATGATGGTTTTTGAGTCTGAAGCAAATAAAGAAATCGGTGAGCCACTTCCGCCGTTCCGAACTATGAAGCTATGTCATATCTCAATTTCAGAATCAGCGAATAATTACGAAATCATTTTTGCGTGATTCAGAGATCCCTCCTCCTAACCTTCGAGATAATAAGAACACTCATTTATCAACACGATAGTTGTAACTCAATTGGGAGGAATTGCTGAGGAATGCTTGAGCCATCTTTCGGAGAACTTCGCAAACGTCTCTTTCATGTTGTTCTTCTTATCTTCCATCCACTGCAATTATTGATATTATTGTTGTTTTGATTATTCCAAATCTGTTTTACTAAGACACTGAAAAGACAGCTACGGAATGAAGAATCATAATCTAGTTGCTAACTCTAATCCTCACATCTTTGACCGATGTGGCCGTGTCCTTTAGTTGATCCATAGCCGCATCACACTTGTCCGTATTGTTCGCCAATTTGGCCAGGACATTGGTAATCTGAAGATTAGTACGTTCATCTCGAGCTCAAATTGACATGAATGAAATATGAATTACCTGATTGAACGTAGCCAGCGTTTCATTGAGACCGTTGTTGACTTTTTGACAGAGCGACGGAGCTTCTCCGGTTGCAGTCTGCATTTAAGGGTTGACTTAAGGTTTTGTAAGTCTGATTGATCGGCTAAAATCCTTAACCAACCTCAATCAGAAGAAGAACCAGAATGAAGAGCGCCGTGAAGAGCCGAGGAGACATGCTTGTCAGATACTCCTTCTCAATAAGGACGGTTTAAATAGTGACTGATTCCCATTCTCACTTCATCCACAATGGATAGACGAGAAGGCGGAATCTCTTCGAGTTGTACGCACTCTATCAGTTCGATCAAATGAGAGATCCCTTGGATTGAAGAGAACCTCATCCCACACACTGGAAGTCACATTAGCTGCAGATTTCCATTGTGAGTTTTTCTCATTCTCGCTAATGGTTTCGGAAGTGCTGAAATCCCGAACAGACATTACTTGAAATGTGAAAATGCACAAAGCAGCTTCTGTAAATGAGTCTCTCTTTATTTCTAATGCTCCCTCGTTTCTCTGCCCTGAGAGAGCATGCAATTCCAAGAGAGTCAGACCGTTACTTCTCTTCCTTTAGGTGAAGTGAGAATGGGATTCAGCCACTATTTAAACCGCCTTCGTTCCGTGACAGCATCTGCCTAGCATGTCTACTCGTCGTTCTACTACTCTCTTCCTTCTGGTTCTCTTCGCTACGCTGATTGAGGTTTGTTTGATTTTTGTTGTTGCGATTCTGTTACAAAGTCTCTTCATTTCGAGCATACTCTCATTGGTAAGAGTGACGAGAGAGAACGGTGAACCGTATTTCGAATTCTAGTGGATACCAGGAGTGTAAGCAAATGTTCCGAGCTCTCTTTTCGGAAAACTCTCACTGTGGCGAGAGAGCAATGCGAAATTAGAGTGATCATGACATTTTGCACACTAATGGTGAACAGTAGAGTTCGAAATACGGGAAATCGTCTCTTCATTTTCGCCTCGCTCACCGGTGAGAGAGAGCACGTGAAATGAAGAGACGATTACCCATTTCGAACTCTAGTGAACAGCCCAGTCACGCATCTACCCTTTCTTGTACAGAGTGCAGCAGAGAAATCAGCATTCTGCCAGACAATCAACAACGGTCTTAGCGAGACGCTCGATGCCTTCAATGAGGTTTGTGCTTGAACCCATACTTTTGGATCAATTAGTAGTGTAATCACCGAGTAAGACACCCTTCTTAGGAAGATATTAAATTGACAATTATGAATACATATATGTTAATACTCCTCTTCAGATTACTTTCTACGCTTCGGCAATTGTTGCTAATGCGAACACAAATGTGGAACAGTGCGACATTGTTGTGGAGGAGCTAAAAGACGCAATTGTGCTCATCAAAGAGGTGGCAATATTAATTTAAATAATTGTATTCTAATGGATAAATTTCAGATTATCGCCCTTGAAAAGTCGAAGGAGTTCGGCTTCCGAACCCAAATTGCAGTCAGACTCGGCAAAATCGCCGGCGTTCTCTTCCGAATCGGCAGACCTTTGATTGGATGAGAATTCGCGAAACAGGAGCAACCTGATAAACAATGATTTCGTAATACAACATTGATCATCTTCATCGACCTCATCGTTCCATGCTAGGATTCGTCTGTCCCTCTCATTTTACCGTACTCTCTCGCTACTCTGATCGACGAGAGAGCATTGCGAAATGAGAGAGTCAGACGATTCCTCTCCCATGCGTATCGTAGCTATTCAGCCATATGAATCCACCCAATATCTTGTATCTTGTATCTACTAAAGCGCAAGCGTCTTCGTGCGTGTCCCCCCAGTGTCAGAGATCTCGGGCATAGACGCAGAGGAGGGAGAGTGCCAGAGATTCGTCCT
Source organism: Pristionchus maxplancki (assembly GCA_900490775.1). Classification (NCBI taxonomy): domain Eukaryota; kingdom Metazoa; phylum Nematoda; class Chromadorea; order Rhabditida; family Neodiplogasteridae; genus Pristionchus; species Pristionchus maxplancki. Next base: position 170,974 of record LS566215.1, on the reverse strand, counting down.
TCCACATGTACAAATACTATTACCACCCTATTTTGGTTATACTTAATAATGAGTGAGTAAAAAAGCCCGAAATCGCTGGGCAGATGGTGACTCCACATCTCTCTCATTTTCCCATGCTCTCTCGCTTCTTTGACTGGAGAGAGAGCATTACGAAATGAGAGAGTCAGACCATTCATCCAATTGATTGTTCCTGATTCTGGAGATCCTTCAGCGTTGTTATTCAGGGTGCCCACTCTTTCTCATCTCGCGCGCCTCGCCATTCAAAAAGAAATGCGATTGGGAGAGGAAGAGATGGCGATGATCGCAAGTCGTTTTGCGTAAAGAAGAAGATTCAGGATTTTTCAATGTGTGTGGATTTTTGCTAGAGATAAAGATGAAGTGAGCATTGAGTTCTGGTTCCTAGAAATTTCATACAAAGCCTAGAGCAGCAATTGTGAAAGCAATAAATTATCAACTTAGAATCATATTGTCTAGATTTTTCCTCTTCATCTCTTATAAAACTTAGGCACAGATAAAATTTGTAAAAAAACAAATAGAATTTATTATTTTGGCGCAACACTTGGCATCGAATCATCAAAGAAAAATTGGTCCAGTACATAGATTCGGTGGCACTCATTCCTTTTCTACTATTTACCAGGCCAGAGTCAGAATCACTCACCAAGAAAGTTTCAAAATCTCCCATAGCTATCACTCCACAATCATCTTCTCCTTCCTCTTCCTTGCAAGTCTGTCGGAACTCTTTCTGCAGGTTGCCAACATTCAGAAGACGCTTCAAAATGTTAATTATTATGTTTATAACAACAAAATAGGACGAATACTATTGGACACGCCAGTTCTCTCATTACATGAACTACTTGAAACTGAGGAGCTGAAAAGATTGTCAATTAAATCATTATTCGAATTCCTCCGATATCTATTTTTGTAAATGAAAACAAAAAACAATCAATGGAAAAGATAAAACTGGGGCGTTCATTTAAAGTAGATACCTGACTGAATTAAATCTGTCCGTAGTGGAAAACTAGATAAGTTTCAACTTGTTTATGTAATGAAATAACTGGCGTGTCCAATAGCATTGTTGAAATAGAATATAAAGCAAAACCATTTTAAAATGTGTTTTTTAACTCGTAAATATGATGATCAAATCTAAGAAATGCTATAAAAGGGGGTGGTAATTGTGCATTGCTACGGAATGTTCAATCGACTTTTTCCCGCAATATCGGCTTTTCTGTTGATGGTTTTTCTCATTTCAACACCGTCATCTGCCAAGATTAGAGAAATTTGCGAGTCACTCTCAAAGGAAAAGTACAGCAAGGTGACTCCTAATTTCCCTCACGGGCGCCTCAGCAGAGGCGGTGGCAAATTTGCTTTCACGTTTCCTATCAAATAAAATACAGATAATCATAATTGGGATTACGGAGTAAACTAGAACTAATAATTCTCGCGTATGTTAAGGTGTTCGCTTTAGCTGCTGCTCTGCTCAAAGATGGCACTGTGGATGACTGTGAGCGAATAACTAACAACATTTCTGCTATACTGGATGTAAGTATACAATTCCGGAATTTATCGGAGGCCTAATTGTATTTCAATTCCAGACTATTAAAATGATTCCCCCTGCTCCGAACATGTACCTGGTCCAAGACCTCGAAGAAATAGCGAAGAATTATGAACATCTCGACAAAGTTGGATGACGCTATACATTTTACTGAATAAATTTGTAAACAAATGGATCGATACGGTCGTATCGATAATACTCGCTACATTGTGCAATTTTTATCAAGGAAAGTGTCCACCGGTCTTCAGGTGTTCTTGATTCGGCCGGTGATTCTGGCTTCCCTGCGTGGGATGCTTTCGGCAATCTCCGAGCTGATCGGTCAACTACTAACTTTCGGCTGCTGACCCTCACTCTCAGATCCTGACCCTGACGCAAATTCTGCTCTTGCACCACTATGTTTTCGAAACAAGAGGAACTCAACTACAGATTTCGTCTGGTTGGATCATCCCAGATTCTAATATCCTTCTACTACTTCTATATTTTCAGAGATTTCAAGCCGCTTTTTCACTGATCTGTGATCTTCAATTTGTATAGTCAAAAAATGACCTCCGAAAAGAGGAATTTCCCATGAAACATGTATATCAAGGACGTGCCAGAGTGTCAGCTCGTGATTGCCTAGTAGACCAAACGTAAAAGTTCCATTCCGGATGTGCTTCTCCCATCCCATCCATGGTCTTCATCGTTAGTTATTGATCTTTATATCATGCACGATGTTTCATTTCTCGATTAATGGTCATTCTCTATTGCTGTCCCTCTCTTCGTTTCTTATCCCATCGTTCGAGTATGCTGTCGGGCAATGTAATCCTGATCAGTGGTCTTGGCCAATCTTTTCGGCACAAGGGACAGATGGTGCTTCGAACTTGACGGCCCCCATTCGTTGCCTATAATAATAGTTTGAATTGAAATAAGCAAAACTTTGCAAAAAGAAACGAAAGACTCACAGATTCCTCTATGCATTCCTTGCAGAACATGTGAGGACGTAACGTATGATTTCTGACTGCACGTCCGTTTTCGGGGACGCTTAGGCAGTCGGCACTGTTCCAGTCGATTGGGAGTAGTACGTGTAGCTTCTCGTGGGGTTTCTCCATCTGTAGTAGTAATTAATCGAATGATATTCGACCGTTTCGGAAGGGCTCTTATTTCACATTTTATTCCTCACTCAAATCAAATAACATTTCGAGATTCCTCTACTATTCGTCGCAATCGAGCTTGTACACATACCTCTTTGTACGTGGTTGGAATGGCGACATTGTGTGCAATTGAGATGGGCTGGAAGATCGGTCCACATCCGGCCTTGCACGCAGTTGGCCAATCTTCGACTTCACACGTCCCAATCTGTCCATAGCGCGGATTTGTGAAACCGATGCCAGTTCGAGCTGGTATGAGATCATGTTGTACGTATGAAATACTAGTCGGGGTGCACCTCAATGGAGCGAGGATGATGCTTGGTTGTCCACTCCTTTCCACTGTCACTTCCTGATAGCCAGCTCGAGGCATGCGCAGTATGATCCTGAAAATGAGGGTTACGGCAGCGTCAGTGTTAAAGAAGGCATCTCACTAACGCTCGTTCAATTATAATAAGCGAGCGGCGCGCGTCAATTTGCATGCGCACTCTCTTCATTCTCCTCCCTCTCCCCTCTGATTTCGGATTAGTCCCTGACCTTCAAGCTTCAATGGCACGGTGCCAAATAGCTTTAACTCGGTTGAGAGACAAGATATCAACATGGGGGTTCAGAATTCTGATATGGTTGGAAATAGCTACCAGACTAGTTTCTCAAACTTTCGTATTGCGCCTCCTTTAATGATGATCAGTTGAACTTTCGTTGCTTTTCAAGAATCTCGTCTTTGCCCACCAACATCCAACGTCCTATTTTCAATTTTCAAGTCATAAAAATTAATATAGAAAAACACCTCATTCTCACCTCTCAAATTTAAAACAATCAAAAAGTTCACGATGTAGGCATGAAAACAGTGAAGATGGTGTAGACATCTTCTGGATTACCGCAGTCGAGATGGGGTAGACATCTAAAAAATCAAGTATGAGTACAAGTATGGATGCGATTTGGAAAAATGACGGAAAATGAGTGAGGGAACGAAGAAGGGAATGATTAGAAGGAGAATACGATACGGAACGAGGAATCAGCACCTGTTTATACTCATCTGGCACGTCCATTTACGATTAATGGGAGAGGAGACATCCGATTTTAATGGTCCTGCATACCCACTGGCTTGTATTGTCTTGATTTGGTCAACTCATCTACATCCAGTGGGCCATATGAGTAAAGCCAGAGGGTATTTTCAACCCGTTCATCTCAACTTTCCCAGCCACTGCAATCGAGAGACGGGACGGTGGCCACCCTTGAATGAGTTCTCCTCCGAGATGCCGAATATAGAAGACTGAAAAGACGTCGAAAATGAAATTAATGAAAACATAAAGAACTACAAGAACGCGGAGGCTGAGGAACTTATTTCATCGGTTAGATTTGCAAGAAAACAACATGTCTTAATTTTATTTGGGTGAGTATCGTGCCTTTCGAATACTCAGCAAAGTCACTACGGTGTTTAGCGCACAATACGGAACATTTTATTTTCTATTTGATTATTGATTTTTTCTAAAATTTCGTTCTTCTTCATTCGTTATTTTTTATGCAGAGATTTTCAGAGAACAGAGAACAAAAGACTGACTTGAACTGTGAGGGAGAGGAGGGCGAGGTTGATTGTAGAAGGATATAAATGGATTTTTATTTAAAATCTCTCGAAGATCAATCTCTTTTTTTTTTAAAGAGAACAAAGCTGATTCAGAAAAGTGGTATTGCTACAAATTGTGCAGTAGAAAAAGATAAAACTGGGCATAAATATTTATTTTAGGAGGGCGTTCATTCACCTGATAGAATTCAATGTGCCCATAGAAAACGGGATAAGTTTCAACTAGTTCATGTAATGAGGGAACTGGCGTGTCCAATAGTGTTCTACTGATTCTTTTGAATCGTCAATCTGAAAAAGAAAAAGAAAAACGAGAAAATCGTCCGCGAATTCTTCGTAGTTCGATTCGTTTTGTTTTTTCTAACCTCAATTGAAAACGATTCTTGAACCGATGAAATATATTATTTCCCCTCTTCTCCGATGAGTGAAACACATCCGATTCAAAGTGAAATGTCGCCTTTTTATTGCTCTTTGCTTTATCTCCTAATATTTTCCGCAACCATGATCAAACACGGAAAGAGCTCCTCATAGGGCTTTCAAATGAAGAAAAAATTTGTGCTCTCTCTGTGCGAGCGGAACTGTGAGAGAGAATGAGAAATGAGGAGTGCATTCTCTTCCTATGCCAGCCCTAGCCTTCAACCCCTTTCTTTTCTAATCAAGTCGTGCAATCAACATTTTCGTCATTTGACGTGCTCATTCTTCACTCGCACCGGTGAGAAAGCACGCGGAATAAAGACGAGGATCATTCATTTTGACTCCCTAATTACAACCTGCGGTGTAATTTATATATTTCATTTAATTCTGACCAAGATGGGTGGCGGATTGAAACACCACGGTTACGTAACTTTAAAAATTACGGGTGAAACTCAACTGATTGTGTGCAACCAACTTCTCAAAATATAATTGCATATCTCCTTTCTTTCGTAATCAGATCTGAAAACTTCTCAAGTATCTGTTGTTTGTTGATGGTGTCTAGCCACAACACGAGGAATACGTTCTCGTATCTCGATTGTTTTTGTTTGTTTTTCGCCTCAGAAGGAAGATTGGCAACATCGAAACACCAAGAGCACGTTGCCTTTCAAATCACGTGTGAAACTCAACTGATTCTTTGCAGTCCACAACTGTGCATCGAATTGGTCTCTCCCTCTTTCTTTTCTAATTAAATATCGCAGTTCCTGATGTCTGTTGATGGTGTCTCGCCTCCACTGGCCGATTGCCGAAACACTTCATCTCTGTTTGAGAATATGGTCACGATGTTGTCTAATCTCTAACTAGGGATGGCTTCACAATAAATCAGAGAGGCGAGAGAGCGTGCAGAATGAAGAGAGTCATTTCTTGCCCAGCCATCTCTCTCTCTAACCCGGCGCTAGTCTCTATCTCATTCTCACTCGCTGTTAGAGTTCTACATGCGAGTTGACGTCCCTTTATTTCACACATCCTTTTTCTGCGTTGTGGTCTTCCCGTCCTGTTATTGCTTTTTCAGTGACTTCCTAGCTCAGTGAAAGAGCAATAAGAAAGAGACAAGCATCTCCTTCGATACTCCACTCTACCCGCTTCACGGTTGATCCTCCCCACCCCGAAAAGACAAACATCAGGAGAGTCTGGGCGTGATAATTGGTGCGAGACCACTGGGTTCGCTTCATCTGAACAAGCGCCAAAATTGGCGAAATGATGAATCATACCAATTCGATTTGCGCCCTTTTTCCCCCGCAAGACATCATAACAAAAAGCTCAAATTATCATTCGTCTGCCATTCGTATCAAGATCTCACCTTGGAGCGACTTGAGTCAAATCCTAGTAAAGAGAAGCCTAACCCTTCATTCTGTCAATTCTAATCACGACCAGGCGAAGAGAAAACACTTTTAAAAACCGCCGCGTATTTGCCCGCACTGCTCCGCAATCGGATGTGCGCTTCCCTAGAAATCACTTATTATAATTATTAATTTTAATATTACTAATAATTCAAAAATACCTCTAAATTTGCATGTGGAGGGCTCCAGTGAAGCGCAGACATCGATTGCCACCTGTAAAGCTACGTTTTTCAGATCATGAAATTGAAAAAAATATGTTTCACAGAATCCTTTTGTGATCGCCGCTTCTTACTTTCTCGATATGTCCCAACAGTAGTTGAAATTTGACTAAGTAAACCAATTCCCCAATCACCTGAGCCAGAAAGTTATTTTCTTTGAAAAGAAGATATATGTATATATTTATTAATAATAATTCTTTGCTGCAGTGCTGCTCCTGATCTACAGTAATCAATCAATCGCTTCTCCGACCACAGTAACGGCACGATGCCTGAAAGGGAGCGGAACTAGTGGCCATTGATCGTTCCCTGAATCAGGCATTTCAGTCTGGCGACTTCGACCAGAGAGATTACGGTAGTGAAGGGTACGGTAATTGTAAAGAAGGATTTTATGATCACATCTCAAAAAGAGCATCGCCACCATTGCTATTAAATAATACAGTGAAATACTTATTGCAACCAAAATAACCGCTATTAAATATGTTTCACTTTATGCTCAAGAGTGTGTGTTCACTTCGCGTTTAGTACGCGTTGTTTCCCATGGAGAAAAAAAACAATATTTTAAACAAATGAACTGTATCGACAAAGTTTTCTTTTCAGTGTTCTGGGTACAATGAAAAAAGTAACTTTAACCAAAATATCCGAGGACTCTCATGACATCTGAAGAGTCGCCCTATCAGTTCCTGTGTCTCGAGAGGTCCTTAATTCTCTAGCCAAACGGAGGCGGACATCTCATGACCTGAAACAAAAATAACTGATAATTGCTTGTTATCTCGCTCATGTGTCCAATTATGATAGCAATCATGAGTGAATTTCCCAAGATTTTTTCAATTTTCTATCTCCAAATTCAAGACACGAAGCTCAAACTTTTTCCCCGCAATTTCTGGCCCCCTCCTTCTGAGCTATTTATAAAGTGAATAAAACCCAGACTCCAGACTTTCGACCCCTCAATCCCCCCTTAGGGTCATTAACACACGGTGTTTTGATGTGTCACATGTCTCTCTCGCTCGAAACGCTTTCCCCTCTCTGACCTTCCCCACTTTCACTCAAGAACCGGCGCAGACTGTCTGACTCTCTCGCTTTCGCCTGATCTCTCGCCTTCTCTGACCTGCGAGAGGCCGCGCATCAACTATAATGTACGATAACCATCATCAGCTGTCTCGTCTCTCTCCATTTCGCGTGCTCTCTCGCTTGCTCTGACAGACTACCGGGTCCCCGTCAAATCAGACAGGCGAGATAGCGTGCAAAACGAGGAGGATGCCTAGTCACTCCAATAGGTTTCATTTCTGGGTCAGGTGCATGCACTTTTGCGCGGCGGAGCGGGCGCGGCGAGACTTTCTCGAGAAATGGTTTGGGAAAGTCGAGACACGATTAAGAGCCCTGCAAGGACAACTTTCCCTTTGATCTGAGTGATCTCACGAGGGTGAATTGGCGTAAATAAGAGTTCAGAGGGGAGGGCGGCTGGCAGAGAGGTGTCCTATCGTTGCGAGTATGATCTCCGGCAATCATTATCTCGTCCTAAGTTTTCGTCCGGTAGTTCGATCGTATTTTGCCTGAAGTACGCAGCTATGCTTTGTTGTTGTTTCTGAATTTCTTTATTTTCTATTGTTGTTTGTTTGTTTTCTCTTTTGTAGTTATTTTTTTGTTTTCCCTTCAGTGTCCAGTAGTAGCACCTCAACAGATCTGTGGTGCAGGATGACTCGTGCCCGCACTGATCTTAGTTTCTTCTTGGCCAATTGTTGATCTTTGATCTCTGGCTCGATGCCAGGAGAGGACAGAGACAGTGTCGATGAATCTGAGATTGCTTGCTGAGGTCGAACAATTCATGTAAGAGAGATAATACTGACAGATCACACCAAAATTTGACCTTTAAGATTTAAATGTCAAATGAGTCATCACCTTTTATCTTTGCCGCCCATAATGAGTCATTTCTTTGATCTCACCGCCAAAACAAAATGACTCATCATGCGAATCAAAACAAAATGATTCATCGTGGGAATCATTTTATTCTTTGATCTTACCGACAATTTAATGACTCATTTGACATTTGAATCTTAAAGGTCAAAGATTGGTGTGATCTGCCAGTCCAATCGATAATTTAAAATAAAATGATCTACTCGGAATAAAATCGATTAAAATAGGAGAACAATCAGAGTCAACCACACGTCCAAAGGTGAACGGGTAAAATGAGAGATAAAAGGTGTGGAGTAAATTTTCCCGCCCAATTGCTCTCACGATTTCAATCAATAATCAATGCATAATTAAATCAGAGAAAAATCAGAGTCAACCGCACGCGCAAAGGTAAATGGGAAAAATGAGCAAAAAGGGGGCGGGGCTGTATTTTCCCGCTCCTTTTTTACAAGTTTTTACACGTTTCTTTATGACTCATCATTCCGAACGTGTTCTTACTTGTTCTTATATGTATCTCCAATAACTCATCTGTATAAACAATTCAATATTAATAAACTTTTATCAGCAAAATTTCTTATACCATGACGTGATCATCCTATCATTGAATACACGATCTAATCGTGAAAATCTATTCAATACCTTTTTAAAAGAATTACCTAAACAGCGAAAGTAGATGAAAAAGAGACAATAGTATCCACAGAGAATGGACAAATCGGGTTGAACGGGGAAGGTTAGCCTTCTTACTCTAGGAAACTTGGACAACCAACGAGCAATTTCGCCAGAAGGGGGCATACCAAAAGAGTCAAAATAATCAACGTTTTCAGAGTTTTCAACAAAAACAGCCACCCAGTGGGAACCAGGTAAACGAGCAGGGTCCGTGTTGTAAACAAGGGCGTACGGTTTCCAAGAGGGGAGGGGTAAATCATGGTCTGAGGGAAAGGTTCCTACAAAAATTTTCCTAGTCACAGGATTACAGTTAAGGAACCGATTTATGTCGGATGTACCGAGTTCTTTCAGCATCCTAAATTTCTACCGAAATCTCGAGACACTGAAGGGCGAAACGTTCACCAGAGGGAAGAATCACAAGAGGGGTGTGGTCGCAGCGAAGAGAGATTCCGTGCTTGGCGTAGATGTAGTCCTGTAATCATGTTTATTAGACATGACTCAAAAATAATTGCAAGCGTACCTTGAGTTTGATGGTAGCCACCACTCCGGGTAGAGTATCGTGCACTCCCTGCACGTCAATCTTGCACGTGATACGCGTGTTTCCGGTAGATCCCTTCTCCAATCGCGGGTCAATGAGTTCCTTGTTGTTGCTTCCCAAGTGGTTGGTGCGCACACGACGATGGGCAAAGGCAGAGTTGAGGAGGTTGACTTGATGAGGAAGGAGACGGGTGTTAATGTCGAATCCCAGCGTGAGAAGAGTGTAGCTTTCAAGGGGTACCCAGTGTGTCTCCCGGGCCCTCTCCTCTCCACCTTCGTTGCTGTCCCTCCAAGTGTTGCGAGTAGAGAAGGAGCACGGCATGTCAGCACGAGAGACAACTAGCAGACTGACCGCTGTCCTAAGCAGGGGCACGAGAGGGGAGGCACATGTGGGCGTGGCCTGTTCATGCCTCCTGATCAGAGTGAACGTTGCGGAAATGGTCAATCTGATACATTCCGTCATATTCTGCATAAATAATCACTTGGATGCCACTTGTGGGCGTTTTCTCTCCAAACCGCATGTTGATTTGAGTTGTTCCTGTTTTAATCAGCTCAAAATCAGAGTTTGAGTCGGTGGCGCATAGGTTGAATGCATATAGCGTGCAACCGGACTTGTATTTCTTGTATCCGATCGACAGATGTCTATTCTCGCCAACAGCACCCAAGTTCTCGTAAAACATCAAAAAGTTCTTGGCATACTTGTTTGTCGAGAAAGATGACGTAAATGGCTGTGCCGGGTAAACTATTCCTCCGGCGTCAATGGTTACTTCGGTTATTCCAAAAGGTTTAAAGTTAAAGGGTGATTTGGAAATGTTTCCATCATATGCGTCCTGATCCACGCAACCAACGATGATACGCCGAGGGATGATATCAGTAAATATGGTTGAAAATGGCAAATCAGATCTTCCGCCAGGAACTGAGATACATTTCACCCGAGTTCGAGTGTATGGATATTTGGCGGGATGTGAAAGCAGGGTTTTTTCCAAAGCAAGATTTGCTGAGCTAATCACATTAATTGCCTTTACCATCAGAGACATTGCAACCAGTTCCAGTTTCACGTTAGGCTTTCCGGACTCGTGACTCTCCAAAACAAATTGATCCGAATTACGGTAGAGCTGAATGTGAATGTTCAAATGTGGGATGAGCAAACGATCCGTGGTGAAGTGGTCAATGTGCAACGGGGCAATCAGATCCACATATCCATTTTGCACCATCTGTACTCTCTTCTTGTAACTAGCGTTGCTCGAACTGTCCAGGTTGGAGTCGTCGTCGTCAAAGAATCCCGCACCTTGGAGTATGCCATTCTTCTGGTCTGTACTGTAGTTCAAAAGGGCCT
>LS566215.1:142738-152885 GCA_900490775.1 Pristionchus maxplancki | reverse complement strand
CAAAAAGTGGAAATGAAGAATCGAAACCGGTCGGGGCGGGCCCACAAACGGGAACGAACAAAAAGTAGAAATGGATAATCGAAATCGGTCGGGGCGGGCCCACAAACGTGAACGAACAAAAAGTGGAAATCGAGATTTGGAACAAGTGGAGTGCCTGCTGGGGCACGAGTCAACTGGGCGGGGGGCCCACGGAATGCGGCAAAACATAGTTAAACATGGCGTAAAACATAAAAGAGGAGTATGATCTAGGTGTGAATCGTAGGGATACAATTATTTACAGGGCACTATGACCATAGGGGAGGGTGCTCATATCGGGTAGAATTACTCTCTTATCGAAAACGGGCCTGAACTTCTTGACCTCATGGTACGAGTAGAGTTCATGCTCACGGTTGGAGGCAATTTTGAAGTACTTCACCTCAACCGTCTCCGCCGTCTCCTTACGGGCGAGCGCGCGGACATTGGCGAGGATCCGGTCAAAGTCGATCTTTTCCTGCGCCTCCTCCGTCATTGTGAAGCCTCTACACTTCACACTCTCGCGAATGGAACCGTCCACCTCCTTCTGCATGCGCAACGCATACACCTGCAAAATTAGTTGACGTGTTGCTGAGACGCTAGGCCGTAAAAGAATAGATATGAATCTGCTAGCGCACCTTGGGGCCCTGTGACGCAAACTCGACACACTTGGTGCCCTCTTCCAGCTCGCTCGTCATCTTGCCCAGCGTGCTTCCCATCATGTCCGCCAGCGGATTCGGCTCCGATTCTTTGTGGGCGAATATAACCGAATCGGTGTCTGCAATGGGATTAAGATTAGGAATAGTAGGGGCCTAGTGTGGTTTGATTGCTTACCACAATAGAGAAGCCTCTCTGGTGCGATTCGCTCAAGCGCCTTGTACAACTTCACGCGAGCATATGACGTCGTCAAGGACGCAATTGCCATAGAGTTGGTGGCCAGAGGCATTGCGGCATCTTCATCCTCGCTGTACTTGAGCTCCACACGGTCTCCGTCATCGAGGATGGTCAGGGACTTGAGCACCACACCGGGTGAGGTTATCACACGGTGAAACTCCGCGTACGAGCTAGTGATCAACACCTTGATCTGCTTGAAATCCTCCGCGAACTTGCCCCACTGTTATACGTTATTGTTATACAGCGTTAACAAAATTATTGTGCAATTGTTAACTCACGAGGCAATTCATCAGCAACTTGGTGCTCGCTCTTGCCGGCGCATTCTTGATGATCTTGCTCTTGTCCAGACGTATTCCTTCTTCATTAAAGAAAAATTCCAAATATTCTTCTTTTTGCTCTTCCGTCTCCACACCCTCGGGCCAGCCAGAGGCCTGCTGAAATTAGGATGGCATTCACAGAATGTTTGTGTATACGGTCCACTGTGCTTACCGCCTTGAGGGTGTGGAAGGTATCGATGTACTCGGAGAAAGGACCATGTCTCAAAACCTCCCCCGTCTCCGGGTCCCGTTCATATTGGGTCCATTGCTCGTAATGCACTCCCTAGAGTGAGATAGTTCATTTTTATACTTTCTAATTCGTTTCCTCGCTCACCTCGAGTGCTTCAACGAGACGATAGCCGCGGTTCATTGCTAGCTCGATTTCGGGCGTAGGCCACGCACCCACTATGGTTCGCTCCTCGTCCGAATGAGTGCATGCGGTCGTCGTTCCCTCTTTCACACACGCAGGACAGACATGAAACATGAGTTTGCCAGTTCTACACGGGAGCACGGGGACGAACAAGTCACGAGGAGGAATTACCTGCAAACAAGAGAACAGTTAAGTTGGACTAAATAACAGACAAATCTTACCCTACACAAGAGGAATCCTTTTACTTTCAACTGGTCAAAGCTGGCAATCTCGCCCGACGGCAAATCTCCTCTCTCAATGATCCTTGCTCCTCCTACGGGATAGGCCATGTACTTTTGTATAGACGGATAGCTGTAAAATGATGTGATTTTTAGGGTGTAAGGGGAAATAAACAGAAAATTGACTGACAGTGATGTGAAATCCAGATACAAAATTGTCCATCCTTTCTCGACCTTATAGTGCAGCCGGAACGTTTCTGTTCTTCCACCGAACACGGTAAGAGCCACATTCAGAGGATCCTGAAGGAAACAGTATTACTTATTTTACATTCTCAATGCGCAACTCACGTAAACAATGTAGTTTTTGAAGAATTTGTACATCTCCGATTCCTTATTGCGGAGTTCTCTCATCAATTCACATTCCCAGACAATTTTTAATCCATCAACATGTTCACTAATAATTCGCTCGCGCAGTTCATCACGAGCACGAATTGCTTGGGCAGAGACTCCTCGCATAGTGGCTGACGACGTATACTTACAATGGTGCATATGCGCGTAGCAGCCTAAATATTTTTTGTAATTCAATTCAACTGCACACCTTCATACCTTTGACCTCGATAACATATCCTCTGCCTTCGTCAATGAAGCCATCGACAAAGTACGGTCCGATCTGATTATGGAAAATTAAACAGACATAGTATGTTGTCTAACCTTTTTCTCCTTGTTTGCACTGGAAGCGTCTCTAATCTTTTCTCCTCTAGTTCGTCTGAGGAATTCAAAGTACTTCAATGCCAACTTTGATTGTCTTCTCTGAAATTTTCTATTTTTTACTTGACTTCCTCCATTCTCCATTTCTCACCGTCAGATTTTGCGGCTTATCCACAAGCAGAGTCTTCTCCTTGAGAAACTTCCGTCTGAAGCTTTTCATACACGCTGACGCTGCTGTGAGGCACTCGTGAAGCGGCCATACATTGGCGATTTGACTCATTTGCTCGGAGAATTTGACTATTCCTTCGGCTAGAAGAAGCACATCAGAGAAACAGTAATCAATAATTTCCTGCAAAAAGATACAAATTTAAAATCATTAATAAAAATAATGATACCTTTCGAAAATCAAAAACATATCCCTCGGCCGTCTTTTCTGCATGCCACTTTTTTAGAGCCATCTTCTTCTCTTTTGATAAATTTTCTATTCCATACTGATCGACAGGAGGAAGGGGACCGACATATGAGTAGTTGGCTGGCACATTGAAAGAATAGGGAAAGTGACCTGCAAAAATAACAATTTAATACACTCCTTCAGTGAAAAAGGTAATGACCTTTTTTTCGCTCTCCCAAATCGAACATGCGTGTAAACGCCGAGAGTGCACAGGGCAGGAAGTTGAGCGAATCAACTCCCTGAGTCTGTCCAAACTTGGCCGTCATTATCTTCTGTCCAGCCAGAATGGGCTCATCGATGTAGTTCTCATCATCTTCGCCAATTGAGGGTTCGCGAAGAACTTGATGGAGCAGTAGATGACCGTCATAGCCCTTCAGATTGTGGGCGATGAAACGGTAACCCGCCTGAGACGGTTCCTTGAGCCAATTGAGCAGGAGCTTGGCTGGCTGTGCGGAAGGGTCATCAAGGCTGTGCCACACTTTCAAACGGTCCGCCCCACACACTGCACATGGCAGGGGGACGTCGTGAACAGTGGTAGGCATGTCCTTCCAACAGAGTCGACAACACTTCAAGACGATGCACAGATTGGCGACATGCCGAGAACGCGAGCCATCAACAACCATTGTACTCTAGAATGAGGAAAAATGGGATTGAATGGGCAAGGGGGGGGGGGGTACCTCAAAGTCTGCAAAAATACTTTTTGCAGGGAAATCCGGATCGGCCAATTTGAGTGGGCGAAGGTAGCAGTCTGTATGCTCAATGGGACGGCTCTCATTGCACGACATGCAGAACTTCCAGCCACATCTTTTAAAGTAATATGAAACTGGGATTTTTAAAAAAAAAACCTGTGTATGTTTCGCACTCCAGTTCTCTCGTACACGGGTTCTTTACAAAGAGGACAGATCTGAAAAAAATCAAATGAGCAAAAAAAATAATTCCGAAAGAATAGCTTAGGACTTACCCTATTGGTCATACACGCACTCTTCTTAGCCTTCTTGCCATAAGGCTTCTTGTGCCGTCTAAGACATTCGACGCTCATGAATGTCATCAAACAGTCATTGCACGTGGTTGACGGACCACCAGTCCCCGCACAGTCTGTTGTGCCAAACCATCCACATCGACGACAGCGTGTAGGGCAATTGTAATGGTCTTCATGATTCGAGTATGAGACTTTGCAATCGGGGCAGACGTGCTTGCCACCTGAAATGAATTCAGTCAATGGTTTACTAAAGAAAAAACTGAAGAGCTAAATGTACCTATGAATCGAGCGAGGCGTTTGATAACATCATAGTGTTTATTTTTGTATCGTAGAGCCAACACTCGATCATGTCCGACAAAAGGGCCATGCCAGAGAGGTTCCAGACTCTTTCCATCCGCTACCACCATAATTTGATAGTTTGGTAGGATAGCCTAAAATTAGTAGTTAACTCTACATAGAAAAGTTTAAAATTGGCAAACGGAATATTAATTTCACCTGGAATTTTTGGAGATCTTCGGGTTTGTAGTTAGAGGTCTTGGACACACCAGCACGTTCCATTAGTTCATTAGCCTTTAGGAGAAGGATATTGTTTGAACGAGTGACCGAACGATATTCCTCTCCACGGGCAGGTTCGCCTTTTCCAGACAATCTACCCTCTGAATACGCCAATGCAAGAACGAGTGCCTTAGGAAGACATAAATCTGCGCCTGGAATTTAGAATTATTTTATAAAGTAAATAATTTATAAAATACCTCGGACAGGTGTAATGTTGCGATTCTCGGATGGTCCACCATCATGAGCTGCTCCAGACCCTTCGATAGTCTCGACAATTACGGCCTTGACGTACCCCTAAAAATACACGATGACGTTTATGTATAAGAGAATAAAGAACGGAACCTCCTCTGAAAAATTGATAGTTGGAGAGCCTGATTGCATTATTAAATGCATTTCATTGCGAACTGCAGCTGGATCGAAGGATGATATTTCACGAAAGTTAAGTATCTTGCGATTGTGCATCCCCCGCCATTTGAATTCGATACCAAAGAGATCCGACTCTTTGTTTGAAGATGTGGCACGATCGAAAACAGCCGTCACCATCGCGTCAATGAGGTCTTCGAACGGTCCTTCGAAGGTGCTGGCCTCCGGTAGAAATTGAACTTTGTGGGAGTAACCAGACATCTTGAACTGTTGAACATGGACCTCCTCGGGAGGAGAAATGACGAAATACTTTGTGAAATCCTCAACCTGAAATCCAAAGAATAGCATGTAGAATAGTTACACCAATGTTGTCTGTCCGGTTAGCATAATGGTAAAATTAATTGAACAGAGAGTGCAAAAATACATTTCAGAGACGTATACGGCATGACAAAAACCAATGTTTTGCAACTTTTATGAAAAAAGGGAAAATAATACCTCGGGGAGGGAATTGTTGGACTGATAATTCATGACGGGAGGAAGATTTGGATGAGTGGGATTAATTGGCTCTGCATTCTGAAAATATTATAGTTTTGAAAAAGGTTTGAATGAGTTAAGTACCTTGGGACAGTCAAAATTAACAGGCGAGAGAGGGGAATGAGACATAACATTGAACTCCATTAGGCTGTTATTCTACAATAGTTATTCAATTCTAAGAAAACTGTATATTCCCATAATACCTCCTTATTATCAAGTCTATTTTGATCGATACTAACAGGATTGACAGATGGCTTCTGCGAAATGAAAAATTATAAAAAAAGTTAAATTACAATTGAATACCTTGTACGGAGGAGAAGAGGGATAACTCGTAGAAGATGGACCATTCTCAGCCAGTTGATTGAAGAGTTTGCGCTTCTGAAGTGTATTTATGATAAAGGTATACTCTTCGAATCTTTACCCTAGGTCGAGACGGCGATGAAGGAGGAGGACGAGTGTAGACCTTACGATTCCTCAATCTGCGAAGAGGTACAGGCGGAGGACTCTGAGAGACATGCGGTAGAGAAGTGGCGGTAGGAGGAGATATACCCATGTTTTGAACGACCGAGGAATTGAGGAAGATCGACGACGAGAAATAATGATACGTCTACTCTAAACGATCGAGAATAGCGAATAATGAAAATAGAGGAATCTGGTACCTTGACCGGAGAGACGGTTTGTTGACGTGGTGGATCACCTCTGAGCAAATGTTCCACATCAGTCTGACAATTTAACTAGTATAGAAAAATCGACATACATTACTCTTCTTACCCATCCCCTTCGTGTTATGTCATCAACATCCAAATCAGCCATATTTACCACTCCGTTGCTCCAAGCGTCATTAAAGTTAGAACACAACATTTCCTCATGGTTCTGTAAAGAGGGAGTGTGCGATGACTAATTCCAAAAGCGATTACCCATCCTTGAAATGCTGGCGAGACAGAACGTGCCCGACGGTTACGAATACTTATGAGCTTAGTCTGAACATGATGAAGGGTGAAATGGTATGAGGAAGTTACTAGTTACCGTGGAGGGTGGAAGGGAGCGCTGACGAGGGTTATCCTCAACCAGCTTGTCCAAATTCCACTAAAAACAATGAATTTTGGCATACAAAAATGAAAATGAACCAACTTACCCCACTCATTCGATTGGCATACCGTACTTTAAGATCCCCAGGGCCATAGCGTTCAGCCCACGTAGTGTCTATCTCCATTATCGTACTATCAGGGTTCTGAGTATAGACAAAATTAAATGACGACGATGAAACAAGAAAGTTGTGGCTGGCACCAAGAGTGGTACGGGTTTTGATTGGATGATAAGATCTGTGCCAGCTACCTCGGGTGGCACGAGAGTTCCCATGGCCGGACGCTGATTGGATAACGAGAGTGCGTAGGGGGAGGAAGAATGAGAGACCGAAAAAACTGTCAGTTCATTAGTGCAACATGTTTACGTGCGAAGATGGTTCGTCTACGATTGCTCCTAATTCTACTCCCTTCATGGACGGTCAACACATCACGAACGTTAACTCGTACAACAGACAGCCGATTGCCAGAAAGAGAATAGCGCCCGACGGAAAAGGCTATGCCAAGGTGAGCGAGAAGAGGAAAAAAGAGGGAGAAATACTTCTGATCATTTCTTATGATAAGGTTGACCTATTTGAGGAGAAGTGTTTAAAAAGGGCAAAATAGGAGAGCGAATGAGCAAGGTTTAGAGAGTGTTAGAGAGTATGTGTGTGAGAGAGACATAGGGTGAATCATGGTGGTTGTAAAAAACAGCTGAAAGTAGACGAACCGTTTAGTCGACGAACAACCCTTTGGATGAATTCTTCATTACCGGAAATCATGAGAAGGCCGAGAAAAGTGAAGGAAAACAAGTATTCGTCTTTCACATGACAAAGGGAGCTGTTGTTAATATTACGTCAAAATGAACACAAAGACGAATAGTGAAGCTCTGAACATGTTTACTCTATTTTTCCTTGGTTATTTGTGCAGAGGACTTTGACTGATAAAGTTAATTATTTCTGTTTTGGTTGAACAACAATGAATGTGAAGAGGGAATGAATGAAATGTATGATTTACCGACAAAGCTGTAGAAAAATTGAGGTAAAGTGACAAACTGATTACATATTTGGGAAACAAAAAAGATATTTTAGGAAGTGAGGTAATGTCTTTTTACGGTACAACTTGCAAGATATGACCCATGTGGCTCTCTCGAAAGTTTACGCTATTTCGCAACCCCTGCCTCCTCCTAGCCTTTGTTGATCCCGCCTCCATTTGCGAGAGCTGGATCTTCAGTATGATTTTTTCTTCATGTTGCGCGGTTGTCTATTCACTGTCTGCTCGCAGAGAAAATAATTTTCTTCGTAATTGCTGTTTCTTTTTTACAGTTTCCTTACTCATCCATTCTCATTTCTTGAAAGATGGCACCTACATCTAACACCATTCGCAAGCCCGGAGATCGCAAACGTGCAGTGGGAGAAGAGACTGTGACAGAGGGAGAGAACAAGAGAACACCCGAGGAAACTGTAAGTAAGCTTACTTGTGTAGACCTGTTTGAGTGTACAATGATCGATTCATGCTTATTTTTTAGCTGGCCAAGTACCCCTTCGTGGAGCCCAAAGATGACGACAAGTGTGCCGAGTTCTCCCAACACTTCATGTCGTATCAGCAGCGAGGACTCTTCCTGACCCTGTGTGACGAGTGTGCTAGAGACACCCAAGGATACTCAAAACAGGTTCATCATAACGGTAAATCCTGTCTTACTGTAGTTATGTGCCGTTCTTGCATTCACACTGCCAGACGTAACAGTCAGACCATGTTTTTCAATATTACGTTGAAGAATCTGCATGACAAGATTCAGTCTGGAAATCATTAGATTACCCCTGTCTGATCTCTGGTTGAGCCCTGTCCATTTTTGAGAAATATTGATTGTGAAACACTTATTGTGAAATATTTATTGTGATGATAAATAAGGATTGGAGAAGACTGGCAAAGAAAACACGTAAGAACACGTTTGGAATAGTGAGTCACAAAAAACGAGTAAAAACACATAAGAACACGTTCGGAATGATGAGTCATAAAGAAACGTGTAAAAACTTGTAAAAATGAGCGGGAAAATACAGCCCCGCCCCCTTTTTGCTCATTTCTCCCATTTACCTTTGCGCGTGCGGTTGACTCTGATTTTTCTCTGATTTAATTATGCATTGATTATTGATTGAAATCGTGAGAGCAATTGGGCGGGAAAATTTACTCTACACCTTTGATCTCTCATTTTACCCGTTCACCTTTGCACGTGTGGTTGACTCTGATTGTTCTCCTATTTTAATCGATTTTATTCCGAGTAGATCATTTTATTTTAAATTATCGATTGGACTGGCAGATCACACCAATCTTCGACCTTTAAGATTCAAATGTCAAATGAGTCATTAAATTGTCGGTAAGATCAAAGAACAAAATGATTCCCACGATGAATCATTTTGTTTTGATTCCCATGATGAGTCATTTTGTTTTGGCGGTGAGATCAAAGAAATGACTCATTATGGGCGGCAAAGATAAAAGGTGATGACTCATTTGACATTTAAATCTTAAAGGTCAAATTTTGGTGTGATCTGTCAGTATTATCTCTCTCATGTAGCAAGTCATGTCCTGAAAGTATGCTTTGAGTTTCACAAATTTTATAACAAGGAATATATGACATATCAATACGTTAAACCCTCCCATAACACGGGTCTCCTGTAAAAGTGTAGGAACGCGAGCTGCAGAAATATTTTTTTAGTCTTCGATTTAGCTGAAAGTCATTTGACTAGGTAAAATGAGGGTGGGAAGGACGCCTATCCACTTCGTTTCTCGAAATTTGCATGTTGAAGTGGTTTTTTGACCTACCACTTCAAACGGCTGATTCTCGCTTGGTTTTTGGCCTACCGAGTTCTAAATTTCATAGATCGATCGGAATTGACCTTATCTACAAATAACTCAACTGAGGATAAGGTTGGAAATTTGATCTTCCATGTGATTTTGCATGAAAACAGGTTTTTGACCTACAAAAATATTGTTTTCTCGAAACTTTCCTCTAAAGGATACGCGTTTTATTTCAGAATCGGATTCCCCATCCTCGAATTGAGGTAACCTAATATTTCATTTGCCCCAACTCTGTCCCCCCAATAGTGCTACTGTACAGGGGAATTCTGACTTGTCTGGACTTGGAATAATTTTCCCACCACGTTTCTTGTCACAACTCGGCTCAAGCGCATGCAAATTTGCAAACTTACCCTATCAGAATCGTTGCTCTCGAGGAGCCCAACAAAATAGTCTTAGTGGTCCGAAGCGTCAAATTTAACCGCTTTCGAGATATACCCTTGAAAACATTTATAAGGGACAGACAGGGATTTCAACAGCTAAAATGCTTCATGCAGTATATTTCGAAAGCGGTTAAATTTGACGCTTCGGACCACTAAGACTATTTTGTTGGGCTCCTCGAGAGCAACGATTCTGATAGGGTAAGTTTGCAAATTTACATGCGCTTGAGCCGAGTTGTGACAAGAAACATGGTGTGAAAATTATTCCAAGTCCAGACAAGTCAGAATTCCCCTGTACAGTAGCACTATTGGGGGGACAGAGTTGGGGCAAATGAAATATTAGGTTACCTCAATTCGAGGATGGGGAATCCGATTCTGAAATAAAACGCTTATCCTTTAGAGGAAAGTTTCGAGAAAACAATATTTTTGTAGGTCAAAAACCTGTTTTCATG
>LS566215.1:124335-142159 GCA_900490775.1 Pristionchus maxplancki | reverse complement strand
CCAAGTCCAGACAAGTCAGAATTCCCCTGTACAGTAGCACTATTGGGGGGACAGAGTTGGGGCAAATGAAATATTAGGTTACCTCAATTCGAGGATGGGGAATCCGATTCTGAAATAAAACGCTTATCCTTTAGAGGAAAGTTTCGAGAAAACAATATTTTTGTAGGTCAAAAACCTGTTTTCATGCAAAATCACATGGCAGATCAAATTTCCGACCTTATCCTCAGTTGAGTTATTTGTAGATAAGGTCAATTCCGATCGATCTATGAAAGTTAGAACTCGGTAGGCCAAAAACCAAGCGAGAATCAGCCGTTTGAAGTGGTAGGTCAAAAAACCACTTCAACATGCAAATTTCGAGAAACGAAGTGCATAGGCGTCCTTCCCACCCTCATTTTACCTAGTCAAATGACATTCAGCTAAATCGAAGACTAAAAAAATATTTCTGCAGCAAAAGGGGTTCATTTTCCTACATTTTTACAGGAGACCCGTGATAATTGATTCTCGAACAAACAACATTTTCGGTGTGTTTTCTGGTAAGCAAAAAAACATGACAATGTTGATCCAAAGGCGATTCTTTAACCCTTTCATAGTATAGCTAAATGCGCACGAAATAAAGCTTGAGCTTGAAGCAGGATGACTCGAGCCTGCACTGATCTTTGATCTCTTCTTGGCCAATAGTTGATCTTTGATCTCTGGCTCGATGCCAAGAGAGGACTGCGAAGATGCCGATGAATCTTAGTTACAGTTCGCTAGTGCTGACAGCACACCCTGAATTGCACTTGATTCGTTCAAAACAGTAATCCAGGCGCCGTTTTTTGTTCGCTGCAAGGAGAAACGGTGGCGAAGAATCCTAGAGCTTCTGGCCTCTGAATCCTGACGTTGTCGTTGAGGTCGAGCTATTCCTGCAGCCTGGAGTACAGTCTTTGCCGTGAGCGAAAAGATAAGCATAGCAATGTGGATCCAAACCAGATCCATAAACAAATTCAACCGATTCCACATACATTTCATATTACAAATAAACGAACAGCAGCTTGTGAGCGCATTATTTTTATGCTGCTCACTGGTAGCAAATTCTCTTCCGTCCAAGGCGGATAGTCCAATCGAGTGATGTAATCAATTTTACGTCGCAAATGCCAAAAAAACCAATCTTCGACACACTGTCATCTCTAGCACCAAATTTATATTATGAAATGTGCCCGAAGCACAGCTTGATCGCGTTAATGTCGTACCACGCAGCGTTCTATCCCTACAGAAAAGGGGGGGGGGATCACTTTACATATCGAACTGCAAATTCGAAACTTGACAGGTTACTGAAACATATCGCAATTCTCATTCTGAACAAGGGGATTAGTTTTTGAATTTTCCCGCGTTGCCGTATTCGTGATATGTTTCAGAGATATCTCAAATTCCGAAGGTGTTTTGCAGTTCGAGTACGGTAACGCGGGAAAATTCAAAAATTAATCCCCTTGTTCACCCTTATCTGGAGAGAACAAAGGGGGTCAGAACGCTGTGACCAGAAGACTGTCATTCCCCGCGTAAGGTGGGGAGGTTTCGCTACTCGAATGATTTCAACCGTTCCACCCATTTCGCAACTTGAGTACGTGGCGGGGGTGGAATGGTAATGATTACAGCGCTGTTTGCAAATTCTCTTTGTTCGTTCATTGAATTGATTGTTCTATACGAGGCATATATTAGCAGAGCAGCTCACACTCTCCCTGTTATGAAATTTGTGAAACTCAATGCATTACTCAAACTTCAACAAATATATCTACCGCACAATCTCCAGGCAGCTTTGACGAAATCACCCCAATTTTGACTAGGCGTCCCTTTCTTTTGCCGGTCGTGGTCTAATTGATAACAGTCAGTCGGTCAGGATTCCGATGTGTAGTATCTTTTTTTAAGAAGAGCTCGAGATCCTATTAATGATGCCCGCACCCATTCCTCAAACGGAATGTGTGCGGGCATCATTATGTTTTTCCCCCAACGCGCAAAACCTTTTCCGTGTCTGAACGATAGACCTAACGCCTCAATTTTGGAATGAATCGAGGGCGCTGGGTCGGATGAGAGAAGTGGACGAGAGCCAACTGTCAGAGACTGTATTGCGAAATAGTTCTCATCCGTGCCGAATCGATCGCATAACATTCATTCAATGCTCTGAACTGATCTCCTCTCCTTTTGATCACTCTTATGATTGGCTCGAGATCCTGATTCTTTACAATAAGCTATGGAACTCACACGCTCCTTTTATGGAACAGTACTAATCATATCTTATCAGAATTTTTAAAAAAGTGGAAAAGTTAGGTTGATTTATTTACCGGGAAATCATGTATAGACATTAATTAACTTCAACGCATTCATTGAGTGGAAGGCGTGAAACTCAACATATCGCGCAAATGCTTTGCACTATCTTGACGATAGGCGTAATGCCTCCATTTTAGCCATGTTACTGCTTGGGGTCCTTTTT
Source organism: Pristionchus maxplancki (assembly GCA_900490775.1). NCBI lineage: Eukaryota > Metazoa > Nematoda > Chromadorea > Rhabditida > Neodiplogasteridae > Pristionchus > Pristionchus maxplancki. The sequence continues at coordinate 139,695 of LS566215.1, read as the reverse complement.
AAATGAATATTATCAACTATTCAACGCACTTTCGTTCAAGGATTGCCTAATCTGAATTAGCAATCTGACGTGGGAATAATCTCAACTCACATATCCCGAACTTCACGAAAATTGCTGGAGGTACTAAGTCAACTGAACTGATTTCAAATCCGTTTTCAAAAACTGCAACCGAGCTCGTTGAGGAAAGTTACAGTACTCCAAAGATTTTCAATCGCGTTAGAGAGAGACGCGCTAAGTAATCTACATTCGACTCTGCAATTACGATCGGTCTAACGCCTCTGTTTTGGAATGCTTCCCATACTGCAGCTTGCGCACACTTCATCGCGTTCTTCACTTAGTGGTATATTATGTTTTCTAATTGTTCAAATACTGACCAACGTATCAATCTTGATTTCATCCGAGGTTCCTATTTTGGAATGCTTTCCAACTACAGCTTGCGCACATCTCATCCATTATTTTCAATGAGAGCACGGTGCGCTATATTTGGACAATCCCGACCCACATTTTACCCACTATCGATCTAGTGTATAGATGTTCATCACATCTGTTATAGACTTGCTACTGTTTTGCTGTTTCTTTTTTTGATTTTGTGTGAGAATTATTGAGTCTTATCTGGAATAAAAATCGGCCTAAGGCCTCTATTTTGGAATGTTTTCCTCACTACAGCTTGCGCCCATCCCATACAATATTTTCAATTTTGCGTGCTGTTCCTCTTTTCTTTGCTTGAACGCAGCTCATCTTTTACCTATCCAACCTGAATCTATCCGAGGTGGCATCTTCTCTATTTTGTCCTCACTACACCTTGCGCCCATCTCACCCTTTTCAATTATTGCGACGTTCGCTTTAACATTTGGTTGAATTCTTATCACCTCATCCATGAAACCTTGGAGTTTGCCGAATATAACGATCAGTCCTTCCATTCACTGGTTCTGATCCTACCTGTTCACGATTTTGATTATTCACTGAAGACAATGCTACTCACACGATCTTTTCTGGGGGAAGCTAACCCCAGCATAATAACATTCCGCCCAATGGCTTCCAATCGTATTTTGTTGTGCTTTCCCCACTACAGCTTGCGCCCATCTCCTCATCCCATCCATCTTTCCTCCTTTTTCCCGCTTTCTTAGCGCAGTTCCGCTGTTCTTTCGCACGTCCCCGAACCTGCTGAGAGGCCGCCCACTTTCTCTCGTTAGAGGTGCAAAAACAATGAGCTGGATGGAGGTGTAGGGCTGCTGATGAGCGTTTATGTCCCCCCTTGCAGCAAAATTGTGCAGTTATCATTCAATTTAGAAACGTCCCCAACAAATTGAGGTGCCAAAACATGAGCGGGTATCTTATTCCCCTCCATTGAATCTTCGACTACCGTATCAAAAAATGAGCGGAGGGCAAACATATTTGCCGGAGTTTCTTCACTGCCGATCTCATCACTCCGATAAGCTAGAGAATGCAGACCTAGAAAGACTAATCACCTCTTTTATGCGTTCTTTCCTTCAGTTATTGCTGCAGTTTTCATCCTAGAAGATCCCCTGGAAACTGCAAGAAACATCTTTATCTGATTTCGCAAATAGCACGCTCCGATCCAGGAAATGTTTCGCTCCTCGAAAACAAAATCGTAACTCGCACGGCGAAAACACATTGTCTGATATTAAGTGCCTATTCGATCCTCCGCTTTTATTGACCTCTCTTTGCACAGCTTTGCCTAGTTGATTTCCGCTCTTCTTCTCATCTCTTTTCTCTCCCCCAAACGGATATGGATAGGCTGATTTGGCTATAGCGAGATATCACAAAGATGGACAGAGATATGAAGTATCCCTCCAGTTAGATCAGCTAGATATCACACAAAACATGGAGGTTATCCTAGAGATCAGCGAGATTTCATGCAGAATGAAGAGGGTTTTCTGCATTAGAGGCATTAGAGGCTTCCAAAATCCAGATTGACGAGATAGCTCACAAATCGGGGAGAGCCGAGAGGTGTGAAAACAGTTCGCTGCTAAATCGAGGGAGAACGGGTTCTTATCTCGGGCGTTTTTGCGCGCGTTTGCTCGTTTGGGGATGCAACCCTTCTCCCCCGTCCCCGAGCACAACGCAAAAAGCGGGTTAGCTATACGGCGCGCAGGCAAAAAGTGATCTCCCCCTCTCCCTCATCTCTTCGCTTCTCCCGCAGGACAAAAAATTGCGCGAACCCGCACGCACCACATCAGCATACAGAGCACAGTGAAATTTCGAAGTGATTTCTAGAATTTTAGTGTTGTTGAGGGTTGTGAAAACAGAGAGAGATGAGTAATCAAAGGACTAATGTTAGTAAGAACCCCAATAAGTCATATCTCATTTCCCTTTCTCTGATAAAAATAAAACTAAGCTATCAGCCAACAAGTGAAGGACGAGTTAGTTATGCAGCGCATCTTCTGCACCAATCGACCTAGAAAAGGCGATCTCTGCACGTACTGCAACTGACCTCGATGAGTAAACAAGCGAGTTAGCTATACCACTGACCCAGAAAAATAGGCGATCTCTGAGAAATCTCAACCATCTAAACTCGCACATAACTTAGATCCTGAAGTGATCATTGATGTTGTCTGGTTTGTTCACTTTAGTAGCTCAGACGGCTAAAAGCACGTAGACAACGCGTCGCACGCCATTTTGTAACCCGATATTTATCTTTGAAAATAGCAATATTTTGTTCAGTGTCTATGTGCAACTGGATAGTAGGGCAATCTTTGAAAGTAGCCAGCCAGTCAGACCGGAAAGACATGAATAGTGTTGGTTTTATCTCATAATGGCGCCAGAATGTCCCTTATCAAAGCTGCTTAACCGTTCTGAAGCCTACGTGAAACCTATTCAAATGGTCAGCTCTGAGTCAATCCAACTAAGTTTGCTCGTAGCGAAAAAAAGGAAGAAGTGTTCACATATACTCTCAATCACTGAAGCCCCTTTCAGCGAACGGTTAGAGTTGTGGCGAGAGAGCGCGCGAAAGTGAGAGACGGCAGAAAAATTACGAGTGTTGCTATAGGGATTGACGCAGGATCGGGCTTCTTTTCTGCTTTAGTCGAGCTTTCAGTCTAATTGCCTGCAATTCAGTGCCTTTTCAGGTCCCGTATAACTCGTTTTAATTTTAATTTTTTTAAGTCCCCTTTTTCACTCCTTTCATTTTGGGCCCCCTGCTACTTTAATCCATGCACTTTCCCTAGTAATTTGACACCTGTTGCGGCCCCAATTTCCAATATCAGCAGATTATCGGTTTCGTGTATTTCGAGCGCTGTCTTATTACTCCATAATTCGTATGGATAAGGTGGTTTGTTTGTCAGTCATGCTCCAAAAAATTCTATCAACAACATCTGCAGATTATCGGCATCATAAATATATTTTGAGCGGCCTACTTATTACTCCATGATCCGCATGACTAACATCAAAGTGCTGGATCAGAAATTCGAATAAGTTTAGCGTTCAATACATGAGCGTTCAATACATGCGGTTGAACGTTGATATGAGCAATGCCAGTCAATAATGATTAAAAATATTACTGTTTCGAACTGGTGAATCAACATTATCGATACATTTCGCTTGCAATACGTGAGACATGAGTTACTAATGCGGTTGAGCTCCGATTTGTCGTAATTTTATGATAATAACAGTCATGATATAACTGTTACCATCGGGTGAATCAACTCGTGTAAAAATAACCAGCGTATGCTTGCAATGACACACCAAGCTTTTTTACAATGCTCAACACTGCTTGCCTAGTGATGACGTCAACAGTGATTATTCATCACTGCAACAAGAAATGTTGCTTTTATCAATCTTATCAATCATTTTTATGATAATTTTTGCTCAAAAGATCACTCAACCTTTTCGAAATCCCTCAAATCACGCGCCGCTCATCAATTCTCTCATTAGGCTTCATCCTTCAACGCCTTTTCGATTTCGCTCTTCCGCCTAATTTAGATGGGAGCCGCTATTTAGATGGGAGCCGCTAATTAGGCTATTTATCGTCGTTTGTCATCATCAGACGGCGAGAGAGCGTGCAAAAGTGAGAGAGCGCCGATGTTTTGCGGCGCAAATTCACTCTCCCTCTCACTAGATCAGCTGATCGGCGCTGATTATTCATGAACAATTGTCTGGCTCTCTCACTCTGTGGTGATCTCTCGTCGGTCAGAGAAAGACCCAATCACTCGTTTAGAATAGATGACGTCATCATTGCATTGCAGTGAATTGCGCATTAGCTTGCCAGCGAAATTTCCTCATTACATTGTTTGATCATGCCATCCTAATTATCGGTACTCCAACATACCGATAAAAAGGTGGCAAAATATGAGTAATCGTCTCTTCATTTCACACTGTCTCTCGTCTATCAATGAGATCAGAGAGCGTGTGAAATGAAGAGACCGGTACTTAGAACTCTACATACTATCAACCAACTCCAAGGCCGCTTTCCTTCAAGTTCTTCGATCCCCTAAGTGTTCTCCCTTCTATCACGTCCTATGTGCTATTCCCTCGAAAAAAGGCGAGATTTTACGGGCGTTCGCTCTCTCGTTTTCCCCTTGTCTCTCACCTCCGTCTGCCCATCTCCACTCTCTCCAATCCGCCCGCTCTCTCGCCGGCCAAGATATGCAGCTAGCCGCCGAACTCGTTCTAGTGCGTTGAACTGCGAAGCGACGAAAAAATGCCCTCCTCGAATCCCATGCTCTCTCTTCTTTCTCTGCTTGCCTGCCCGCTCTCCGTTGTCTGCACGCTATCTCGTGGCATTCCTGCAGCCGGCAAATCCCGGTTTCGGAGCCGTCAAGTGCCCAGAAATCACAGACCAACTTCACGAAGAAGAGAAGAAGAAGCACAGACACTGGGGAGAGTGCGCAAACAGTGGTGTCGACTTCGCATATTCGCTGGCTCTCTCCTGACTTCTCGTGATCTCTCTTCTGTTTGGCCGCGAAATAGCACTCAACAACAGGAGACTCTTTGTGTATTATTCGGGAATGGGCTATAGTTTAGAGAGGAGAAGGAGAAGAACCAAAGAGGTCGACGAGCAAGAGATCAAGAGAGTCTTGTCAACAGTGAGCACCTCAAAATCACACCCCGAGTCACAAAATTGGCATATGTCAACCAACATTTCTGTAGATTACTGCTGTGTTTGCGCAGTTTCTCTCTATTTTCATCATTATCTCTGCATCCCAGCACGTAGCAAAGTGTGAATGATAACTTTGTCAATGCGGAGCCAGCACAAAGGAAGCAGAAAGGAACTTTTATCACATCAGAAAGGCAATTATTGCGCGCGTTGAAAGGTGTCAAACCGTGTTGGGCGGGGTGTGAAACGAGAGGGAGAGCAGGGCACAGTTCAGTAGAGCTCGAAATATGAATCGCCGTCTCTTCATTTCACACACTCTCTCACCAGTTTACCGGGCGAGAGACTGTGTGAAATGAAGAGACGACGACTCGTATTTAGAGCTCCACAGTTCAGAAATGGGTGGAAAAGCCGGTCGGGGTGCTGAAATGACTCGGGACATGACAAGCGATGGGATGAAACGGGGCTGAAGATCACAATATATTCATGAAGGCGGATACCTAGCGGGTTGACGCACAAAGAGACTAGCGGATAGGGCGGACAGTTGGAGTATTTTCGAAAAAAATGAGAGGATTACTCGAACAGCCGACCCTACGAGCGACTAAACTAGCGAGCGAAGCAGAAATTCTTGAGGATTGGTAGCAGTGAACCCGAAATGGGAATTAAAATATAGATGTTGTAACATATATCATTGCCTATGGACCTCTTGGGTCAGCGGGGAACCTGACTAGTCAGTATTACGGGGAAACGAGAGGGCAAACCGAGAGACAACAAACCATCATTCCTAGAGTGTGGGCTCCTATTGGTTATTTGGATGCTAGGAGACCACCGAACCCGGGGTCGATCAATAACGTATATATTATGCCTATATTATGCGGTGTTTAGAATTGATCTTTGATCTCCAGTGGCTCAGACTTCACTGGCTGGTACAGGCCCTGCGGGGCGGCAAGGCCTAGGGCCTCGAAGATACGGTAGTCGGGAGGAGGCAGGAGCGGGCGGGGTACGGTAGCCGAGGGTACGGTAGCCGACAGCTCGATGCCGTCCATGGTATCGTCGTCATTGGGCGATGCAGATCCGTTGTCCGAGGCTTCGGGCACGGAGCCGGCTTCTAGCATCTCGATCAGGGCCGGATGCAGACCGGCCAGCGGCTCCTGAACGGAACAAGTTACGGTAGGTAGTATGTTAGGGCACATAAGCGATACTCGGGGCCTTAACCCACTTTGAGCGGTAGTGATTTCGCCAAAAAGCTAAGTCAAACGAGAATAATAATGAAATGAGTTTCAGAGTAACTACGAAACTATGTACATGAACCTAAGCATGTTGTGTTGAGCGAATATTTCCTCTTTAAAAAAACAATCACACTGTACCCGAGAATCAGATCCCTGATACCGAGCCGGCATACCGAGCCGGGAATAAGAGCCAGAAATAGGTACGGTACCTGGTAGCGCGGGTCAGTCTTTCGCCGCAGCTCCTTCCTCTTGTTGGCGAACCAGTTCGACACGACCTGCGGCGAGACGACCTCCTTGGGCATCAGCTGCACACCTGCAAAACGTCGCTAAATCATGGAAATTTTCCCCCGGAATCTTGACTACCGGCGGAACGCTAAAATACCTTTCTTGTCCTGCCTTAGGGCATTGTTGCACGCAGTCGCGATCTCCTGGCGTCTCTGAGTGTCCGGGAAGGGCGTCTCAGCGAAGAACTGATCCAGCAGTCGCAGCAGCACCGGTCGGAACACGTATCTGCACAAATCGTCGCTAACGAGCGTAAGTCGGAGGCGGAATCCCGTGTACCCCCGGAACGGAATATTCACCTCTCGCGCTTCTGCGGCACCAGCTCGCCTTCGCCGTTCGTTTCCAGCCGGGACGACGGGTCGGCCAGGAACGAGCCTGCAGCAATCGATATTAGGCCCCGCCCACTTAGGCCACGCCAACTCCGCTAGCCGCACACTTACTCAGCTTCTCCGGGTGCCTCCTGCAGTTCAGGTACCAGCAGTAGATGTTCTTTCTGCAGCGCAAGCTGAGCTCGCGATGGTTGCCGTTCAGCAGCTTGGAGATGTACGGCTGCGAGACGCCTGCAAATCGGTGCTAAACGGTGGAAGTTTCGGACCGGAATTCTCCGGTCCCCGGACCGGAATATTCACTTTTGACCGTAAATTGGCACTTAGACATAAGCCAGACGCGCTATTTCAGGTGGCGAGAAGACGTCATTAGTACAAGGCACTTAATGTTTCTCGTGATAGAGTGTATGATCAGGCGCATCAAAAGTGTGACGGATTATTCAAGATCTAAGACCAACTGGGCTCACAGATCACGGATAAATGCCTAATGAGACTAATCCCAGACAGATAGAATCAGAAGAGTCTGACACATCACTGATAAATGCCTAATGAGACTTGGTATGAACTAGTCAGGTAGATATACTTCTCTGATTGAGAAATTCAGACACAAAATGACGAAAAATCGTGAGAGATCACTGATCAAAGCAAGTAAAGGGCAAGTGGATTCTAGGCAGCTCAAGAAATCGAGAAACCAAACGAATTATAAGTGCGAGACGAAAAACTTCGTAAGCCCTTTGATTAGCGGCAGTGCCAGACAGCTACGGGAGCGTGCGAAATTGGGATGGAGTTGAGCGAGAAAGAGGATTGATAGCTGGGATTTGAGGATCAGAGTGGAATAAATACTACGTATCGTGTGATTTGTTTCGCATAGCTTTGCAATCCCCTTCGATCCCGACAAGTCATTACCCACGCTATTTCATTAGCTTCTCCTGAAACTACGTGAGACACGCGCTAAAAAGAGCCTGATTGCCCTTCCAGACAGCTCATTTGGACTTCACTAGCTCTCTCTCTCTCTCGGGCGATAGTATTATGGCGCTGAGTGTGTGTTTGCTCTTTTAGCGCACAGATATGCATGGCTGCCATATGAAATGCGATCCTCATATGCCAGTCTGACTTTATGCGAGAGAGCGAGCGACTTTATGCCTTTTCATCTATGTCTCGCTCGAAATAGACTGGGGAAATGAAATGGCTTCCTTTGCTAGCTAGATCAATTGTGCTTGGCCAGACTCTCTGCATTCTGCACGCTCTCTCGCCTCTCTGACCGACGAGAGAGCGAAGAGACATTGTATCTCTCACTTGCACTTGCAATTGTAGCGCTAATCTATTCTGTCTGATTGGCAAGAAATATATCGAGAGTTGTAGCCGAAATAGCGCGTGGATGCTCGAGATCTTGTCTGTCTACTCATTGGTACTTCACATCAACAGTTTAATTCACTCTCGCCTCTCTGACCGATGAGAGAGCACGCGAAATGAGGAGACGATTTCTACTTGACATCACCTAAGAGGCTAGAGTGGATCACGAGAGAGTCCTTAGTAATCATGTCTGCTCATTAGCAGTACTATTCCTGATGTGTCTGGGCACTTGGCGCTTCCTTAACGCCAATTTGGCGTTTCTCTCTCGCCAAAGATCGAGGTGCCCATTACGGCGCCTGGCAACTACACTGGCTTTTTGGTTAGACGAAGCCAGGCGCTCTCTCCTTTCCCGCACTCTCTCGTCTACTGGGAAAGGAAGAAACTAAAGGAGTCAGACGGCGTAAGAGACAAGGGGAAGTGGAGAGAGACAGAGGGCGAGACGGCTCTCTAGATGGTCAGCCGGAGCGAGACAGCATGAGAAAAGGGGAGAGCCGGAGCCAGGGGGGACTCGGCTAAGCGATCAGAGCGCGCAGGGGCGGGTTTCCTACGTGGAGAGAGCGCGCGAAAGCGCGAAGCGCGCTTGCGAAAGGGCCAGCGAAACTATGGAATCGCACAGCGGTGAAAGGGCCAAGAAATCATGCAGGTGCATCGAACTAGTGCTGGAAGTGCAGGAAAGGCGATGATTGGCCGTTATTCAGGAGTTTCCAAACGCTCAAGACATCAATGAACAGGATGCAATGTCTCGAATCCCACCTATGAATAGATTCAGAATGACGGGTTATACTGACAGACCGAGTCTTAGGTGAGAAGCGTGATATAAATATCATAGAGAATAAAATCAGTTCTCGATAACCGAACCGAAACGTACCAGTCATCATGGCTACTGTAGTCTGCCTCAGCGAGTAGTGCGTGATGAACGCCTTCATGTCCGCAATGCAGCCCTCCTCTCCCTGGCTCATAAAGTCCTCGAGCTCTGCAATCGACTACCGTAATCCACTGCACCCCAATATCTTATCGATAACTGATTTTAAAAATATTTTAAAGATACCGTACCTTGCGGGTTATCCAGCGTGGTGATCTCGCGCATGGGCGTGCGATGATGCTGCGAGTTGCGTTGCTGCTGCTGTGATCGCTGCTGCAAAGATCAAAGATCAATCTTTATTTTCGAAATGATTTCGAAAATCCCCCTGGAATGCGACTGTACTAGTTGTGGCTCGCTCTGATTGGTTGATAGTTGATAGTTACTAAGAGTGTGACCGCTCCGCTCAATTCACTCTCTAATTTACCACATCCGCTAAACTGACTACTCATGGCGCGATTTCGTGTTTTAGCGTGCGATTAGGCGCCGCCAGACTCGGCTAAATTACCACTATTCACAGGTTTCTCGCTAAAAAGTATGCGAAATTGGGGGTGTCTGGGCCGCATTTACGCGCTTGTTTCATCGTGAGACCGAGGCTTCTAGACGGCCAAAAATGCGTATGTGGGACCGGCTGTCTACGGGTTTTTAATGCCAAGTTTTGGGGGCTTCTCAAGATCAAGAGTGCAGTTATTTCTCTCGGCCAGACACGAATGCGGGAACCAAGTGGTCCGGTCGTATTTCAACCGAGGGAGCGATGACTATAACAGAGAATGCGCTCGTTTTCTGTTTGCTTTGTGGTTAGGCCGGGGCCGTCTGGCGCGGATGGAAGGATAGACGAAGGGAAGAAGAGGGGAGAAGAAAAGAGAAGAGTGGAGGGCGAGATGCGCTATACCTATATGCGATGAGTCAGACGGGGCGATCATATTACGACACCTTTCCTCGCTTTCGTTGCTAGAACTCGCAAACTTGTCGACGCGCTGAGTTGGAAGCGGGTAAAGATCAAACATTGCGCCAAACGAACTTATCAAAAGTATGAAACAAATGTGAATGTGTTAAAGAAGACACATAACACCCTACTAGCTCAACTTTGGTCTTCTAAACCTAGAAGCTAGGGTATAAGCGCCAAGATCAAAGATTACCAAAGCGCTACATTGATCTTTTTGAGCGCGCGCGCTAGCGCACTGCATAAGCCACCGTAAGCCGCTCACCGCAATTCGAAATAGATTATAACCGATGTGTTGCGAAAAGATAGTTTGGCGGATTATTCATGGAATTCTACTATTCCAGAGACATATTTGACCTACCTCGCCACTGCTCGTCGACGCGGCCGTTGCTGCTGCAGCTGCTGCTGCATTGGCCGCGGGCGTCGGCGGCGTCTGCAGCCGGGGCTGCTGCTGTTGCTGCTGTGCTGCAGCAGCTGCAGCTGCAGCCTGGGCTGCGATGGCCGCAGCCAGGCTGTTGTGCAGCATGCTGGAGGGCGGCGCCAGCGGCAGCGGCGACCCTTGCAGCGCGAGGAACATGGATTGAGAGACGGCGGCGGGCGACGGCATCAGCGAGGCGAGGGTGGTCTCGATGCTCGGGACCAACTGAACAGGGGTGGTCGGTAGGGGCACCGGGGCCGGCACCAGGCTCGGGCCGGGCAGCGAGGCGGTTGGCACCAGCACTGGGCTCGGGATCGGCGTGTCGGAGGCCTTTATGACTGTTGAGGCGGGCGTTGACGAGGCTGCGGGGCCCAGGAAGGTCAGATGCGCGGAGTTGGGATGGGTCATGACGGCATCCAGGTCCGCCTTGATATTGTTGATCTCTCTGAATGCCTGAAAGAGGGGAGGTTACGGTAGGTCGAGGGTACGGTAGATAGTTCGGTAGGTCACGACACTTACATCGACAACTGCTTCGAGGGAGATGCCGGTGTTCTTGAGCCGTCGTATCAGCTCGAGTTGCTCTACTGTGTAGAGGGACATCGGCCCCGCCGCAAAGCCACTGCTGCAATTACGGTAGGTTAGGGTTCGGTAGGCCAGATCCATTATTTCTGCACGACTATCGACAAATAATATCTCATGGAAAAGTCAAGCATAATGTAGAAGCGATTAGAAGAGCAAGCATTCTGAATTTGTAATAAAATAGGTGAGTTGAAGCAGCAATGAACCAACTATTGGGTTATTAAACCAGACAGGGGCACAGCATGATTAGAGAGGAGATTGTTCAGATCAAGGGCAGACGGGATGGAGGGGATAGATAATATAAAGAGATTAGGCGAGACATCGGCCAATGCGGTCAAAGAGCAGTGCCAATCAAGCTTCGATTTAAAATGATGAAGTCATATCGCTTCCCGATCAGCGAGGCTATGCACACGAATAGGAAAAAAAGCAGACCGCACACAGTCTATTCATCCATTGTGAGCTATTCAGACAGGATAACGCGGAAAGTGCAGAACTTAATCAGCGATCAACTGAATTGGGAAGGATACCAAGGGACCAGCGCGCTCGCACGCTAAAGCAGAAACGACTAGTGAAAGGAGGGGGGAGAGGGAGGGGAAGGTGAGGGGAGGGAGCTCGAGACATAGAGACACACTAACACAGAGGTGCACTTTGGGCAGGCGGAGGCACAAGCGGTCTGGTGAGAGAAGGGAGAGGAGAGATGAGACACCAAGGACACGATAGTTTAACTATGAATTCGTGTGAGTGAGGAGGGAGGGCGGTGTAATGCTATGACACACGGAGACATGTGATCAGATTGATCACTCAAGAAGCTTGATCAGCTATCAGTGAGGGGCTCAGCACAGCTAAAAGCGGGGGAAAGCCGCATGGGGAAGGTCTTTTGCACTATGTGACTGGAGCTCCGCCCCCCTTTGAGCCGGCGAGGGAAAAGATACGAGAGAAGTTAGCGAAAGTGAGCGAGCACTAGTGGGCTCCGCCCGTCTATGTCTGGCTCTGGGCGGGCAGAGGCGGGGTGAGGGGCGGGCGGAGCGGGGAGGTTTGTGAACTCATGGTTCCGCTCTCTCGATTGGCCATAGGATCTCGTCTTTATGTGGCAGCCAGGGAGCCAGGGCTCAGAACACACGGGCTAGACGCGCATATAATGAATGGGAGAAGCCAGACGGAGGGAGGGAGGATGGAGAGACAATTGTTGCTCGGTTAGCGGCCGTTTTTTTGTTTTTTATGTGAAGGGGAAGTGTCTAGGCGGGCCGCTCGCGAGTGTAATTAAAAAGGACGAAGCGCGTGCTGGTGCGTTTTGAGCTGCCTTTTGCCGCCCTGAGGGGCGAGCCGTGCATTCCACAGCACTATTGTATGCGATAAATTGAGCACCCTTTCGCCGCTTTCAGAGATGAGTGAAATAAATCAGGCCCCTTAGTAACTGTCTCGCCGGGTTAGAGATGCGCGGTAGGAAGGGGGGTCTTCTACTTTAGCTCTGCCCTTGGTTAGGGATGAGAGCTTGCATGGAAAATCCCCGCTGTCATATACAAATGAGATGGATGAACCCCTTGGTTACTGTCTCGTTGGATGCGCGACGGCATAAAGAACGCGCAGAGCACAATTAGTTTTTCCCCATCGTATTAGAAATACCATACAAAGAATGCGCTTACAATTCCCAGCGGTACTATTCGGAGTCGTGCAACGACCAAATAATCACTGTAGACATGCGGCCTAGTGGAAAATAGCGCTTGTCTGGAGCTACTAGCTTAGACGAGACAGAAAAAATCGGCTGGAGCTAGTGGGAATAAATATGTGCGCGAACATCGACTCAGGCTTATCTACTACATTTGTTAGATACAATATTTGATCGAACGCAAAATGTCTACGCCAAAGGCCCATCGTTGAATCAACGAATGCGAATTGATGTAACTGGACGGGATGGGCTTTACGAAATAGATTTGACTGATTCGAAAAATCCGTGAGCGTAACAGCCCGACCCTGACACCGAGCCCTAGCAACATCTTGTGATAAACCCCGTGATTTGTGGTGTGGACCCTAGCTGCTTTCACACTTCCATTAGCGCGATTGCCTGATGATGAATATTGGCCGAAATCTCAAACAGGACACACTAAATTTCGGCGCCCATAATTATCCCAGTGTCCCTCCAATATTTTAGCGCGGGAGTTATCTGCTTGATTATCATTCCTCAGGGGCTTCAGGAATTCGTATATTTGTCAAGTAGCCATCCTAATTCACTACCGTATCGTCCAGGGAAACAAGTCTATATTTAGCTAGGATGTATCAATGGTCTCAGGTGAACAGTAAGTTGCGGTCTTGGGTCTACGGCGGACTGCCATCGGACACGCTAAGAGCGCCATCCCGTTCTGCTTCAACAATGACAAGAACTACTGAGCATCCATTATTGAACGATTACTTAGTGTACGATATTAGACATCGACACAATCTTTTCTACTACATTGTGATATTGATAGATACAATCATTGTTCGAGAGCGAATCGTCAAGGCTCAAGACCCTCAAAGCTACCGAAATGATCGAATCCCTCAGAGTTGCCTTAGATCAGGAATAGAAAATACTCCGTTTGCCCAGTCTACGCAGTAATTGTAGGGGGCGGCGTGAGACGAATGAGGTGAGAAGGGAGCGCGCAAGAAAAGGGAAGTCTGATATCTAGACACGGTGGTTATTATAAGTGCGCCCGCGCGTCAGCAAAACTACTTGACTGAAGCGACTTACGCAATTTCTGAGAAACTACTCCACTCTCTGATCAAGCTCATCGCCGAAATAGCAATGTTCAATTATCAAACCCTAGTAGTTGAGTTTTCTCACATGTCAGTGTGTCTGAATCCCTTCAAGAGCCATTTTTCGACATACTAATCAAACATGGCGGAAGTGTGCCCCCGCTAACTATCATATACGAACGCGCCATTATCGGGGCACCGTTAGTGAATTACTTTTCGGCGCGCCGCGATATTCTGTCTGACAACTGAGCCACCGTAGTAAGATTCGTTTAGCCGCGGAGATATTCTTATTGCCGCGATTATTGAAACGGATAGGCCTTGCCGGATTATAAGTTCGCCTGCGCTATTCCTAATCTCAGGCGCTGTCTGATTGGCGAGGGAGCATGGGGAACTGAGAGAGTGAGAAGTAAATGCGGAGACTACAGCAGGCCTTGGGAACGCGTCTTGGTCTCGTACCGATTCAAGAGATCAAAGGGTGTAAGATCGGGAACACTGTCTGTCTGATCAGACCTATGTGTACCTCTACAGATGGATTGAAGCTGCGCAAGCTGCAGGTTGAAAGGACACAAGCGCAAAAATGCCGACGTGTTCTGTAGTCGACGCGTGGTTCCGTACGGTAAACAAGGCATTTACGTAGCACAAACGCCAGCAAACCAAGGCGCATGCGGAGTTCCTAAGTAAACAGCGACCAGGCGATTAGATACGGCGTTTTCCCGCAATGAATATGTGACTGACATTGTAAGACGCGCACCCACTATTGACGCCACTGCTGCACGGTTGTAGGCATACGCGGAAACTGCTGTACAAAATACGACTAGAATCGTGGAAAAAGCGTCTTCCAAAATGCTGGATATATATTAATTCGCTAATACAGGGCACAAACTATAGTAGATCGCGTGCACCACGGGAAGCCCACTACTACATAAGTAGGCGATTCGATAATGGACACGCTTACAAACTTGGGAAAACTTCAAATCGTTGAACGATGATTCATTAGTTACGTAAGCAGGTATGCTGAGCAGTGACCAGATATACGCAAATCGAAAAAAAAATTCGGCAACAAGTTTGAGAGTCCTTCAAACTTCAACGAGACATGGGCGTACTCGGCGGAAGCAGGTGAAGTTAGTAGACAAACTGACTAAAGCATCGAGTGAAAGTATACGTGCCGCATTTCAGCTGTCACCATTTCGGAGATCAGAAATGAGCTGAATTTTGGAGGAAATAAGCCGAATCTGATCAAGTTTTGGTCTCAATGCTCAGCAAATAGCTCATGATTCGCTTGGAAATGGCAGAAACGAGAAAATTAGCTAAAAATTTTATCACCAGAGGGGTTCTCCAGGGGAGCTGAATCAAGTGGTGCCAAAGCTCTGTTTTGGTCGTGGAAACGCCTTCTAATCACCTAGAATGTAGATGCGAAGCTCCAGATATTTTCCCGTCCGCCTCTCGAGCCGGAACCTAACGATAAGTGAAGCCGCTTGCACTACTATATTATAAGTGCAGCCGCAGCACCGGCTTTTAGGATAATCACTCGAAAAATTTGCGCGAAACTGATGAGGATTCTCCGAAGAAAGCAGGGGGTGACAGGTTT
>LS566215.1:81531-98728 GCA_900490775.1 Pristionchus maxplancki | reverse complement strand
CCTGCGTCGACGATTGCGCGCTAGAAAAAGCTCTGTAGAACCTAATTGGGGAACGAAAATCAAAATTTGGAAAAGTCATTTCGATGCGCATTGATAAGGGCTATCGAATTAGCATAATCATTTTCCGTACAAATGAGATCTTGATGATTTTAAAAATCATAAACTGTTCAAAAAGCCACTTTTCGAGGTGTAACTCAATTAGAAATACATGGAATTGCATGATTTCAGAGCTTTAGGCATAACTTTCGATTCCCTATCGAATGGTATACAACACATGATGAAATTGAAAAATTTTTTGGTAGGTCAAAAGTTGACGAATTTGCATAAAAAGTTGGTGGAAGCGTACCCAGCCCATAGGTAGTACCCACACAAATTTTCAGCTTGATTGGACCATTTTGAATCATTGTGCCACCCCCATCCCGTTCTTTTAAAACAAAATAAAAAAGAGAATTTAAACATAGATGACAATATTTAGTGATATTTTACCTGTCATACACCATGTAGTGAGTTCCCAAGGTACTTTCAAAAACGAAGTAAATTATTAAATCCCTTCTCGTAGATTCGCTTCGACGAGCCATTGATTGCGAAGCTCGAGCAAATTCGCAGATCGAATATTCCGAGCGACATTCAGCTCACAGGATTTCAAATAGGCGAACACATGGATAGAGTATTGGGCCATCGGTTAGTTCAGCAGACACAAAGAAGCCTTCGCATTTGCAGGTTGTTTCATCTAATACCAACCATCTGTCAAGGAAGAATTGGCATTGCGGGTGTTCAAATTGGCAATTACACCATAATTGATGCCAGCTTCTTCAAAGCATTCGCCATTTCGTCCCCACGCCCGGTCGTAATGATCTGCGAATTTAGCGAATCAGAGCAGGTATTTAAATTTATTGTAATTTCAAAGTTGGGCACTTACTGTTGAGTGGTCGACCTGAGTGGTGGTGGAGTGGTGGACCGATAGGATAATCTGAATTAATCAAAACAAAAATGCAACAAAACGCTTTAAATTTGGGTGGGGGGACAAGATGTCAAAATTTTCTCGGAAAACCCCATCTCGGAAATTTTTGAACAAAGGGCTAATCCTATTATCCTTTGTTCCAAAATTTCCGAGATGGTTTTTTCCGGGAAAATTTTGACATCTTGTCCCCCCACCTTAAATTTGCATTTACAGAAAAGGAAAAAATCCTTTCAGACGGCATTAATTCTCGCTGGTAACGAATTGGAAGAGTACCTGCCGAAATTCATTTATCTCCTTGCTCCATTTCTGATGCTCAGAAAACGAAATCTAATAGCGCTTGTTTTGGTGAGTGTTTCCATTTAAATTTGCGAGGCTAAACTAACTGGCCAAACTAATATCCATCCAGAAACGATTAAAAATGGAAAAACACGGCGAATGGCATTTTGCAACAACGAGCAAAGTTGAGGCCACAGACATAATCTCAGTCCTTGATGAAGGATATACGGTTGGTCGTGTTGATAACAATTTTTTTTGATCGAAATATTTTGACTAACCTAGATGTTTTTCAGTACATGCAAGGTAGTGGTGACTTCCAGCACGTCGTGGAGAGAGAGGTTAAGGGGACATACAGTTACTTGCAAGTTCGAGCCTACATCGGAGCGAACGAAATTAACTTTGTGCGCGTTGTGTTCTAATGGCGAAATGAATGGTCAAGCACGTCCTATCCCATTATTATATTCAAATTCGCAACCTTTCTCAAGTCCATTCAATTGAAGTTTCTTTGTAAGCATATGTAATTTATACTTTTATGCAGTTCTTCATCATCCATTTGAATGTGATGAACTTCTCTCGATTCTAACATTTCCGTTTTCTGCCATTTTTGTTGTTGTGTCTCAAATAAATTTGGCTGGTATGAGTGATTGAAACTTGAAATGAGTTGCGAGATTGAACTGAGGTGAGCATCTTCCAATTGAGTCTTTCCAAGATACCACTTTCAAAATGGCAAGCGTCTGTCCCGAACCAATTTTAGGCGCATTTTAGGCCGTTGAAGTACAGTTGATTTTCTTTCTGGTTTATTGCGATTTACATTAATTTCGATCAGTTTTTTTTGGACGTTACTGTTTTCAGTATAGGCGAGGTCGGCATCAAGGCGGATTTCAGCATATTGTCAAGCGGAAGATTGGAGAGTCCCGCACATATCTAAGATTTCGAACATGTTCAGGACCGAGCGGAACCAACTTTGTGCAGATTGGGTTTGAATAAAAAAAAGCCGTTGTCTTGCTCTCATTCCGAGCTCAGTATGTTCTTTTGCCAATAACAAACCGAATAACACTGGATCCACTCTCTTCATTCATTCTCTGTGTAATACTGGACAAAACTGTGTGCTGAGGAGATCAAAGAACAACCAGGAGAGAGATCAAAGATCAGATCGAGAACCGGGAACTGGGATTGTGCGGAATGTACAGGGCTTGAGAGATTCTAAGTCGGGAGGGGTACGGTAGGTCGGGGGTTCGGTGAGTCGCATCTTAGGCCAGATCGACGACGACGATCTGGTTGGGCGTCATCTGACCGACGTACACCTTGCCGTCGTCGGAGATGGCCAGGGCGTGCGCGTTCTCGATTCCCTGAATACGGTAGTTTGGTAAACTCCGGTTTTGAAATAAAAGCCGGCTCTGTACAAAATTGTCCAAATAATCGGGTCCGTCAAATAAATGCCGGCTCTGACCTTGAGGAAGGTGTTGGCCTTGCCGGTCTCCATGTCCATGGTGAACAGTTGGGGCTCGAGCGTGCCGTCGCCGTCAGCGCCCGTTACTCCGACCAGGTAGTGGTCTGCAATTGACGGATGAGAGTGGGAAAATTGACGGCTCGGGTTTACCGGCACTGGTTTGTTTCAGATATGTTTCAGTTATGTTTCACATCTCGCACAAAATACATTGGAATTGTGAAGTGTTACTGCAGTCCAGGTTGAAATTGTAAAAATTAAAAATTAAACATTTAAAATCTGTGGCCTAATTGCCGGTTCCGGTTTCCGGCTCCGGCTCCCAACTCACTCTTCTCGCGGATGGCGTAGACGCGGCCAATGTTCTCGGCGGAGGTGATGGGGATGCCGGCCGGGATCGAGCTGAAAGCCGTATCCGTTATTCAGTAAGGTGCTGAGCTACTAAAACCCGGTTCCGGCCATCGAAATCCCGGCTTACCGATGGCCCTCGGCCAATCCGGACGAGTAGCACTGCACTCTTTCGTTCTCTCTATCGGCGACGCAGAGCAGATTGAGGTCCTCGATGAGGGCGAGGGAGTGGGGGATGAGGAAGGGAGAGGAACCGAGCTGGTCTGGAATGGAATCAAGTTTTTACCCGGAGAATCGTCAAATTATTGCTGATCATGCGATATTACAGCTTACAATAATTTGATGAAACATATCCGAAGGTACCTCGCAATCACAGTTTTATGATTCGTCTCTATTTCCTTTTTACACACACTACTTTATGTGTTTTGTGTGTGACCCATTACAATACGGCTACGGTTTGCCTATTTCCCGGCCGCGGTCCCATCAGGAACCGGATGTCTCACCATCAGGCGCCTCGAAGACGGCGAGGACGTTGCCGTTCTTGTCGAACTTGACGACGCGCGAGTTGCAGTAGCCGTCAGCGACGAAGAAGATTCCTGTTGTATGATAATTATAATATTGTAATAATTTGAAAATTGAAATGAAGAGAAAAGTCGGAATAAGCTTCACACGACACTCAAAACCCAAAATAAACACTAAAAAATTGATAGATGTATCTGATGCGCTGAAAAAGTTGTTAAAGATATTTCAAGCCGATCTCACCATTCTTCGCAACAGCCACATCAGTCGGTTGGCAGAAGTGGTCTCCATCAGTGCCGGGCACGAGTTTCTCTCCCAGAGTGAGCACCGGCTTGTAGTCAGGGCCGAGTTTGTGAATCTGAAATGTAGCCTTTGGTTCCAGTCTTGGTTCCTGGTTCGGGTACACTGCTAATCCGAGTCTCTGACTCCTTTCTAAGAACTCCATTCCCGCGAGCCCGCTCCGACTAGACTCTATTCAGAATGCTCAACGGAGACAAAAACAAGCGTCTACGGCCTCCGAGAGTGTCTCTAAGTGTTTGCGTGGGCTACCCCTTCCTTTTTTCTGCCCCGGTTGGAGGATGTAATGGGAGAAGAGCCTCCTTTCCGAGAAAGGTGTCTCCCTTTCCTTCTCATCTAGCAGTCTTCTCAACCTTCTCGGCGGGAAAACCAACACCATATTAGCGAGTCAGTGAACGAGGAAAGAGGGGAATTGAGATTGGGGCTTTCGTCTCCTCATTCTTCATTCTCTCTCATTGCCAAGCACTAGATGAGATATTCTCACGAATCGGAGATGAAATTATGCATGCGGAAGTGGAGATCCCGTGCGCCAGAATGCATAATTGCAGCACGCCTTTTTACTCTCTCAATTTACCACGCTCTCTCGCTCTGCCTGACCAGAGAAGTTGCTCGAGTTCTGAGCAGATGCAACCTGCACATTAACTAAGCGGGAGTGAGGGAAGTGGAAAACAGCTTGCAAGTGAATAGAAAGAGAGCAGGTGCATTCTTGCGTGTTGATTGGTCATTGTTCTGTGAACACTCACGTATGGAATAAGATAAGGAATCGCGAATCCCTAGCTTATCGCCGCTCAGAGGGTAATCTTCACTTTTCAGCGAAAAACCTACATCATTTCTCAGCGAAACCTGAAGCGATCCGACATCTGCCACTAACATATCCTCTCCCGTCTCTTTCTGTCATTCTCATTCGAAGTGACCCTTTTCGAAAACTTACAATACTGAGCTAACAAGAGCTCGACCCCTTTCACAGGTTTCTGAAACACAACCAAAAATGGTGAGACAAACCTGGTGCGATCCGACATCCGTCACCCAGATGTTTCCCTCCCCGTCGATCGATAGCCCGTGCGGCAGGTAGAAGAGGTTCTCGCCGTGCTCCTCGAGCACCTGAAGGATGTTTGGTTCCGTTGTGGTTCCGGCTTGGTTCCAGAAGGTACCAGCCTGATTCTAGAAGGTACCAGCCTGGTTCCGTCTGGTACAAGCCTGGTTCCGTCTGGTACCAGCCTGGTTCTCAACGGTACCTGTCCGGTGGTGGCGTTGATGATGGCGATGGTCGAGTTGACGATCGGCTTGAGGGAGGAGGCGAGACGGTTCGACTCGTCGAAGGTGCTACAATGTGAAAGATTCAAGCAACATTTTGAAAGATCACCCATATTTTGTACTATGAGAAACAGTATTCAGGATGATGGATTGCGTTTCAGACATTCTATTCAATTGAATTTATTGAACAAGTTTGCTAAATTGAGTGGGTGTTGTTGAAAACCGTTTCACAATGCACAAAACTCATAGGCAACTCGCTATTCGCACCTCTCATCCCACACTCGATCCGCGCGGTGGAACACCACCAATCGACCCTTCTTGTCCATTCCCATGCCGGAGATCTCGCCCAGCGGCTTGGACGTCGACATGAGGAAAGCCTGCAATTAATTTCCGGTCTTTTCTCATTTTATATTTATAAAACGTTGTTGTTTATTTATCAAATAAGTCGTTCTCTCTTGTCTCTTTCTCGCAATTTCTCTACTCTTTTCTAATCGCAAATCAAGCATCACATTAATTGCTCCCTCAACAATACCACTACATCCTCGTGTTTTGTATCAAGCTAACGAGAAGTTTGTGAGAAGAAAAATTTGTATCTTGTGTTTATCACTTTCCCAAGATTGATCGAGCAGAAACTAGGGATCGCTAGGTAAGAAACGACTCTCTTCATTCTGTACACTCTCTCGCCACTCTGAACATGCGAAATAAAGAGACAATTTTTCGCGAAGCGATCCCTAGCACAAACCAACTATTCGCCCCTGTTGATGGGATGATAAATGCAAGAGGCCTCAAAGTAAGGCTGACAGGCATTCCTTTCCGTACAGGACTTGCCACTCGTCCATTCATGCCTCTTCTCCTTCCCAGCCTGTTTACCCACTTACTTTCTCTTCTCGCAGTTACAGAATGCGTGAGAAAAGTGTGTGAGAAGAGAAAACGGTGAGAGAAAGCGGAGCCTGGGAGTGGGGAAAGCGCCGCTTCGAATCGATAGCTAGGTGCGATTCTATGCGATATTCTCTGAGGCGTTATCTGAATTTGTGAGACGCTGAGAAGAAAGACTCTCTCATTTCGTAATGATCTCTCGCCGGTCAGAGGGAGCGAGATACGGAGAAGAAAGAGAGAGAGACGCTCGACGCTGACAATTCTCGGAAACGGCGTTTAGTGCCGCTCCAATGGATGGGCGTCACAGAGAAAATAGGCTTGTCCTTACAGAGATCCGAGAAATTGGATTCCTACGGACACTTTTTTGTAAAGTTCGTCTCAAACCAATCAGACTGGCAAACATCATGGTCTCGAGACCTAGAAGAAACATAAAATAGATTAATCTCGAGCCTCGAGTCTCCATAAATCTCATTGGGAAAATTGCTTTGAATGTCATGTGATTCCCTCTATCCGGATGCTTCTCATTTCTCAAATTGATGCAATTCTTCTCCGTTTTCTGCTCCTTTTCGCTCTCCATTTTCCCATTTTCCCCTTTCCATTCACTCTTCTGTCGCTGTCAATTGCACTAGAGAGCTCGGCCAAATGAGCGGGAAAGGAGGAAAACGACTCTCTCCTTTTCGTGCACTCTCTAAACTGTTAGACAGAGCGAGAGAGCGCGCTGAACGAGGAGAGTCAGGCATCGCTCAAAAGGAGGAAACGAGAGGAGGGGATGAATATTGCCCGAGGGGCTGCCAGAATGACGTGGGGCTCTCGGGCTCACAAATAGTCCTCAGATTAATCTTGAACGGCTCTAATATCGGTCAGAGAAGTGCTTCGGAAGAAGAGCTCAATCGGCTTAGGAGAAGCTCACATCATCCCGAGAATCATTGGATCCTCTTGGGAATCATCGAATTCAATGGAATGGGAACGGACAACATACGGCTTCAAAAAGAAGTGTACCCTGGGGTGTTATTGTTACTGTTATTGTTATTGTTATTAGTTTTGTTTTAATAGTATCAACAATAACCTGCTCAGGCACGAGCGGTTGTCTCTTCGGCTTCTCGACGGGTTCGGTTCCATCGCCAACGACAAAGTCCTCGAATTCCTCCCTCAGTTCCTCCTTTGAATATCTTTTATTTTGAAGACAAGGGAATGATTTTCGAAACTATTTCGCACTGAAAATGCTGCGAATTCGAAAACTCACCGGAAATTTCGCATCGAGTTTCTCGATGGCCTCTGCGAGTTCGGCGGGGCTGAGTCCGGACTGGGGAATCGATATTTAGCTCAGAGCTACCGTAATCCTATGCGCTACAATACTCTAAGGTAACTGCCATTGGCTCCTTGGAGTACGGTAGACTACCGTAATCTCGGCTACCTTGGGCAGCTGGAGAGCGGGAGCGAACTGGGGTCCGCTGGCGCGAAATTGGGCGATCAATTTGTCCAGGTAAGCTTCAATTCCATCGGGCTTGGGATGGCCCTAGAACGGGTCCAAAGTTCAGTGATAATTGAGCGGCCGTGAAACACATGTGTGCCGGGGGAGGACTGCAGATTCTACTGAGCCACTGTGTTACGAGCAGACGTAACAGTGTACTACGACGTTGCAGGCGGGGTAAGGTTTGTGGTTTGGCAAGCGAGGTTTGATAATATTTACTAATAAGCACTGTTGCACGGTGCCGTGAAACACATTGCAGCCTGGGTAAGATTGGTGGCGAATTGCAGGGTAGGCTTGCTGTGCGTTGAAGATCCGTTGATTGTTAGATTATCGTGAAGCTGTTTCACAAAAGGCACCTGACCCTCACGCGAGAGAGCAGGGGAAAGTGAGAGAATCAGACCATTCCTCTACATAATTATTAACTTGCTGTGTGCTGAGGTAGATGTGTTGTGTCACATATTTTGAGGGTAACAATGTAGCCATGACATGTGCTAGCTTGCTGTGTGTGGGGGCGTTGCACATATTCTTGTGCAAATAAGGTGCTTGCATTCAAGATGTTGAGGGGTAAAAGAGGAGGGCAGAGTCTCTAGTCAAGCAGCTATTTCAGATAACATGTTAGGGATCCATTAAGGGCGTGGGATAATTCGATGGTTAGACAGCACTCAATCAGGAAAACGAAGCATTTTGCAGTGAATTCTATGCCTCGTTAAAGGGGTATAGGCACGAATATCTGGCTAACAGAGCTCTCGACGTGAGATGATGGGTCGTCGTGACCCGATCACACTTTCGAAACTCCCAGACTATCACTTTGAGTTCAAACCGAGTTATGATAAATTGGCTGTGTGCCAAATGACCCTGCGGTGCAGGCAACGAGCGAGAGAGCGTGTGAAATGGAGAGAGCGCGCCCAATATACCCTCTGGCTAAGATTACTCTCTCTCGCTTCGTGCCTGTCCCCCTTTAACAAGAAAGAATATAATGAGGAGCGCGTCAGAACCAAGCACTTTTAGCGAGCGATCTTTAGAGGACAAGATGTGCAAGCGGAGAAGAGGATAAATGAGAACAAAAAAAGAATATAAAATAAATAAATAAAAATACCTTGTCCTCCTCTTCCTCCCTCTTGTCTACCAGCGTCTGGTCCTCGTCGTTCGTCTCTACGTTTCCTGAAAAATAAAAAAATAAAAAAGGTCGATAAACGAGCTTTTCTCTGTAGGTCTTGGTGGACAGAATGACGTCACACTTGCGAGCACAATTCAGCGTTCTGTTCCTTTGTGCCTCAGTTTGGGCAATTCAATGGCGTCACCGGCCCCTCTGGGGAATAAATTAGGAGAAAGGAGAGAATAAAGAGACAGGTGCTCAGAACCCTCTCTCCCTTGCTAAAAAAACAAAGTAGCGCGATTCCGATTTGACGGAGATGTGTGGTGACACACACACTAGACAGGACAGACAGACAGGCCAAACAGGACTAGACAGGGAGGAAAGAAAAAAGAACGAACCACTATCCATCGGAAGTCCGTTCTCGTCTACATCGTACTCCTGGTTCTCCAGGTACTGACCTGCAATTTTTTATCTTTTATTATTTTAAAACCCCTTATTTATCCTTAATAATGCAATTTTCACATCAACTTTGGCCTTTCTACGTGGTAAGACGAAAAAACAAAAAAAATGTAATTTTTCACGTCATTTCGGCCCACCATCCTCTAGAAACGAATAAAGGAATGCTCACCCGCGGCCCACCCGATGAGGGCGATGAGGAGAAGCGAGGAAAGGGGCGCCCTCAGCATGGCGCTGCGCTAGGAATGACGGGCGAGGGCGGGCGGAGGCTAGGCCAAGGGGAGGGGAGGAAAAGGGGCGGAGCCTCGCTGTCAGTTGAGGCGAAGAAGCAGCATAGAAGACGTCGCGTTGAGGCAGAGGCCGGGAGGAGGGAGAGGGGAAAGAGGCTGGGGAATCGATGGGAGACTGAGGCAGAGGCAAGCAGCCAACGTCACTTTGTAGGGAGAGGGGCTCTAGGGGGTTAGAGTGGGTGAGATAGTGGGTAGCATCGAGAGATCGCAGAGAGACAGAGTTCTCTGAATGAAGGAGCGACTCTCTGGTCGTTTTCTCGACAGAGAGCCATGAAGGGAAATGAGAATATTTCCTTGTCGAGGGGATAGGGGAGAAGGGGGTTTGAAGGATAGGCAGCAATTTTGTGGAAAGAACTTCCTTCTCGTCAGATATTCCCCTTCTTGAATGAAACTTCGGCGCTCCTGCATTTTCCTGGGGCAAGTGTGTGAAAATGAAATGAGTTTCAATGGTTTCCTAAATAAAATGCATTTTCGCAGTGTTGTGGTCGGGGATGGGGGCAGTAATTGGTGAATTAGTCAATGCCCGTGAAAGTGCCAAAACTTCCAAGAACGCATTCAAAATGCAGACAGATGTTTCGGTGTGGGTGGGAAAATGTTTTCCAATTAGTGCAGGTGATTGGAATTGCCAACACATTTGCATAGTTCTAACTGACTCAGAAGTAAAAGATGGAATTAACTTTATCAATCTTTATATGATATTAGCACGGTTCAAACTTATTATGAAAGCAATCAATTATAGGTTATACACGTGCACAGTTGAACACAATAACATTATAAAAAGGAGTAACTATTCCAATCTACATAAGCACAGCTTCCCTATTTCTTTCCGTTATTCTGTGAACTCCTTGGAGATTTTCTTGTGGAATTCCTAGTAGATGTCCGGGTCTGATTCTTCCTTGATTGCTGCTTTCTCGCCCTCACACCGACGAGCACCTTCCTCTTCTCCTTATTCTGCTCTCTCGGAGTGTGGATGAACTCCCAGATGCGGTGCTGCCACTGGGCAAGGGTGCGGTCGCCCTCGTCTGAAAATGGTAAATCCAGGGATATTCCGAAAAAAATTAAATCGCATTCTTGACGCTAGGCAGACTTGCGTACGCAGGGTAAATTGTAGGGAAAGGGGGAAGGAGGTCTTCCGACAATCTGAAAAATCGATTCACCAACCCTGGATAGTGTGAGGCGCGAGCACCTCCTCCTTGGCCACTCGGACAGAAGATAGGAAGGGATGGCGGAGGGCAGCGTCTACTGTTAGTCTGCAGGGCATTTAAATATTGTTGTTCCGATTATTGACTCATTCATTTCTGCACGTTTTTACTCGTTTTAGTCTTATTTCTTTGCTTTTGATGCCGACATCTACGCACCTCTTCCTTGGATTGAAGTCCAGCGTTCGATTGATGAAATTGAGCAGTGCTGGACCGTCTGCAGCAATTTCCTGCTTGAGCCAGGGCCGAGCCTAAAAATATTGTCTCGTTGGGATACTTCTGTGGAATTCGGCTCACCTTCTCCTGAAAATACTCCATGAAGTCCCATCGCAGACCTTTTCCTAGCCTCTGCTTCTCTTTCTTCGCCTTATTTGACTTGTCACGACAATAAGCCTGGGAGGCAGAGTCGCTGATCTGCAATACGATTACGTTTGCCACAATACCTTTAATTTAGGAAAGCAGATTTACAGATTTCTATCCAAGTTTCAAGGTCTGGGCCTGTTGGTGAACGATCTTCTTCCATGTATGGTTATCACTGGTGCATATTCGGCCCCATGCATTGAAAGCAATGAAACCTATATTTCAGAAACTTGCCCTGGTGTTTACAAGTATGTCTAATATCTTACCTTTTTGAGGACGCACTCCGGAATTGGTCCGCAGACTTCGATGGCCTTGAGGATGGGATTGTCCCTTATTTTTCCGTCGAGTGACGGCTCGGTCGTCTGGAAATGGAAATGTTCTGGAAATGGCGTCGTTTCATACGTTTCTGTGGAAAACAAAAAGTTCAAGCGGAAACTGAAAAAACCAAATAAAGTAAAAAGATCGAATGCTCACTCTGAATATGATCTCGCCCGTGAGCATCTCGCATAGAATCGCGCCGATCGACCAGATATCCGCTGGAATATCGGTATTCAATTTGAGTTTGAGTTTACGATTCACCGATTCTTATTTTTTTTCACTTTTTCGGGTGACTACCGTGCATCTAAAACTCTAGCAGGCATGATAGAGGTCGCATCGTGCTCACCGTCTGTTCACTCATGACTAGGGTTGGCGAAATGGAAAATCCAAAATTGTTAATGAACCCTACTATCATCGGTCTTGTGACGAGAAAAATAATATTCAACAAACCCTGCTCATCGTAACTCCGATTCTTCTTCGGCTTTCCATCATTAGGCAATTCGTCGTCATCCCAAGAGAATGTGGCCATGGTCTCCAGCGCGCGGTAGTATCTGCAAATAAAAACAATAACAACAACACCAACATGAACAACAAAAACAAAAGCAGGAACCAATAACAAAACTTGACCTCGTGCCAGGATCGCCTGTTAGCAATTCGTTGCCCTTGTCGAAGGCTCGAGCTACGCCAAAGTCTGCAAATATTGAGAAATTAGCTAATACCAAGAATATTGGCAGCATGACACTTTTGTAAAATTTGCAAGAATAGGGAATCCGACATACCGAGTAGAGTGAGCTGTCCATTGAAGCTAATAGCGAGATTGTCAGGTTTGAGATCGCGATGAATAACCTGGATATATATTCATTATTATGATATTTATATTTATTATTATTTTATCATTTTGACATTAAAATTTACCTTAGCCGAATTAAGATATTTGAGAGCCCTCAGAAGCTCTGAGATCATTCGTTTGAAGTTTCTCAACGTGAACTGGTGATGTTCTTGAGTTTCTTGCTCCAACCACATACGCAAGTCTGGCCCAGCATACTCGGTTACGAGGTATCTAGAAAGACTAATTCATACATTCTGACTAACTATCGCATAAATCAGCAGCTGGCCATACCAGATGGCCCCAACCAACCAAAACTGTCAATAATTTTACTTTTTTTAAATAAAAAAAGAGCTCGAACATGCTTCCAGTGCACTGTAGAACTGGCTGACGACTATGACTGACTGGCATACTACAAAAAATGAGAAGAATTATAGCGAACTCACACAGAGTACGGTTCGGGATCCTTGACCTCCGTGACATACGCAAACTTCATCTTTACAATGTGCTTGTGATTTACATTTCGCAGTAGTTGTAGTTCGCGGAATAGTCGTTGAGCCTGGAATAAAGGATTATTTAATTATTGATTTATTTAATTAAACAGCAATGAGGGGAATACGATGAAGGGAGACGGCGATTCGATTGCGAAACACCAATGTGAGAATATTGTCACTAACCCGTTTCGGCCTCTCGAACGGCTTTATGAACTTCTTTATAGCAAGCGACTTTCTGGACGGACTTTCGAGACCGCTGAAACGCACAAGTTCTCAAAAAGTTTTCATACATTTCTCGGTGAGTGAATGTGGCTTTATTTGCCTTCTTTACATACTCGCCAAGCTCTACTTTCTAAAACTGGAAGATTGCAGGGAAATCGGTCGCTAACTGGAACAAGAAAGCAGCTTACAACACGGTTCCGTAGCCTCCGCTGTCAAGAAACGTTCGCTCAGCATATTTTGAAGCCAGCTTTTCAGGGATTAAAAAGTCTGTGAACCTCTTGTCGCCGATGCTAACGAATTTCTAAAGAGGTATTTTCAAAAACAAAAAGGAATAACAAAACAACAACAAAACACTCACCGGTGGCAGATCGCTCATTGCAGGGGGCGGAAGTGGGCGCAACCACGGCAAGAAATGGAGAAGTGGAGAACGTGAGAAGGGATGAGAAAGAGAGAGGAGAGGCGAAAGAATAGTGGTCCTTTTCTCACTATTTCTTAGTTAGGCGAGAGATGAGGCGATAAGGAGAGAGATAGTTCTTGAGGTGTCGCTGCGGCGAGAGGAAATGATAAAAGATTGGGTAGTGTGACGAGAGAGCACGGGAAAGTGAGAGAGTCAGAGAATATTCGATCGACGTGATGAATCATCCGTGCACAGTTTGAGCAATCACGTGAAGCGCAGTTGTTTGTGATGTGCAAAAGTGAGAACATCGAATGTTACAAGGATACTATGGCGAATGGGGAAGAGAACTCTTCGATAATACGTTATAATTTTGCAATTTTCCATCCGAATACAGTTCTGAAGCATTGATCTTCCCAAGCCAGTATTTGGGACCAATAGAGACCGCAGCTCATGGACAACACAAGCTACTCTGAACGAATCGAGAGATTTGCATTTCGTATTCAAGCGTCGAACGAGTGTGTTTTTACTTTGTAGCGCAGAAAGAATGTGATGTGCATGATGGAGAACACAAAATATCAGTGATCATGAAAGTTCGAAATTTATCTTGGAAGAGCGCACAACAATAGTAATGCAAATACCATATTCCGGTCAGTCTCTCACTTTATTCAATTTATTCTAGAACATTCTTCTTCAAGTTCTCGCTCTTTTCCGCCTTCCTGTGAACTTTTCCTTTGTGTACCGCGAGTGATGTTTTCCGAGGAAAAGTCTTCTCACACAAGTCACATTTAATATCATCCTTCTCGATATGGGCTCGTTTGTGCACGGCCAGACCAAGTTTCCGATGGAAACTAATATTACACAGCTTGCATTCGAATGGCCCTTCATCTGAATATTTCGATATATTTGTATTTTTATTGATCAACTTTATGTTATTTAGATCAGTTTAAGTCAAAACTGACCGAGATGTCTCTTTTCATGATATTTCAATGCACCGGATGATGTGAACAATTTGCCACAATTTGCCATTTTGCAAGCAAATTTCTTCTTGAAAATAACGTTCTTTGCTGGAAAATAATAGTAAATAATAAGAATGTTCTGTATACAGATCACATTCGTTTTCCTCCAATTAAAAATAAGATTGAAAATTATTTCAGTCGTTCACCAAATTAGAGTAAAAGCTCACGCATATGTTTCTGTTTATGAAATCGTAGTCCACTCCTTGATTCCACAACTTTGTCACAGACATCACATGCAAACACCTTTTTGTTTGGATCGTTTCTTTCTAAACAAATTAAAAATTAGTCTATTGATAAAAAATCAACATTTCTTACCCAAATGAGAGTTTCTGTGTTCTGCGAGATTTGAAGTGGAAGAGAATCGATTGCCGCAGTCTGCACATTGATAAGGAAGCCTCGCATTTATGTCGTCTGAATACAATTAGTCTTTCATTTCCCCTTTGTTCCCACCTTTAAAACCCATTATTTGTAAGATTGCAACTGAAAGTGTACAGTAAGGTCAAAGTTGTATAGAATAGTTGGATTTGCAATCTTCCCCGATTGCCTATAATGCATCTAATCATCCTTTGTGCAGAACTGGCAATCGGGCGAAGACTAAAACATATCGGATCATTTTAATGTTCTTTAATGCAGATCAAAATCGAAAATTCATGTCAAGACTAATTTACCACCCCTAAGGACCATTCTCACAAAGTTAATTGAGTCCCGGACGACGACTTTAAAAAGACTGTACACCATTACCCCCATTTTGGTGCTGTCTTACAAATAACGCGTTTTAAACTATCAATATTCTTTAAGATGTACGATTAATTTTAAATTTAAGTTTCCTTACCTTCATGAAGCATTTTGTGTCTAGATAGTGCGGAACAATTCGAGAAAATTTTTCCACATTTTGTGCAGACGAATTTCTTCTTACGTGAATCATCTTCATCTAAGATATGGAAACAGTATGTTTTAACATTTTTAAAACTTAAATTTCATCGACGAACAACTCACCTAAATGACTGTTCTTGTGTACATTTAGAGCACTCGAGCAAGTATACCGTTTTCCGCAAATATCACATTTGGACGGATATCTCTCTCGTCCTTATTTGAAAAGAAAAGTTTTGATTTGGTATCCCCAGTAATCTCACCTTTATGTGTTCTTTTGTGTTTGTATAATCCTGTCGGTTCCGAGTAAACTTTACCACATTTTTCGCATTTGAACTTCTTCTTTCGAGGATCGTCGTCAGCTTTAAATGTTTTCAGATTATCAATAATTATGCCAAGCAAACACACCCAAATGTATATTCTTGTGCTTATAGAGAGAGCTCCAATAATAGAATTTCTTTTCACAAATTTCACACTGCTTTTTTCTTTCCTTTTGCAGTTTCTTTGTTGTTAAGCCTTGGTTATCAGATTTATCTCTACTGTCGTTTTCAACTTCCGAAGATTCAGAATCAATATCTTCGGATTCATCCAATAGGGAATCATCTATTCCCATGCCTTCCTTATTCGCTGTACTTATTTCTTCGGATCGCAATGGCCTCTGGAAAATTGGCATTTCCTATTCATTTTTGATCATGTTTAGATCGAGCTTCACATTTTTCTACCATACCCGAGAATCTTCACTACCACTCGTCCCCATATAATCCAGAACTCTGCCGTTCAGATCCCCTGGCTCCACTGGTTCCAAATTCATCGGTTCATCGGTATCTTCTTGTTCATTTTTCTCACGATCGTCAATCTGTTTATCCACCATCGTAATCTCGTCGCTTTTATCAAAAAGATTTACCTCGTCAGTCTCTATACCTTCATCTGATCCCACTTGAGAGACTTGGAAAAGGCTTCCTGTCTCCACATCAGAAACATCCGAAGCTTCCTGATAACATTGCAATAGTTAAACGAATATTATATGTTTATTTTTTCCTGCTATTTTTTTACTTACTTTCTCGTGTTCTTTCCGATTCTCCCCTCTTTTGCTAATCCAATCCATTGTTGTCTCGATAGACGAAGATAATTGATTGATTATTTCATGAATCGAAGAATCGCTAAACGGATGATAAAGTTGATAAAGATAAAAATCCAAATAACCGTTCATTCGAGTTCCCATTTCGAAGTCTTTCATTCTTCAATAAACGAGATGTCTTACGAAGCTTCTGAATGAATTATCTTAAACGAGGATAAAAAAGGACGGACAAACCTTCGGATCCGCTTCATTCTTCATCATCGATTGAATAACCTCTAGTGCTTTGTCAACCACAGATCCAATTCCATCATCAGATGATAAATCGCTAGCCTGTTTTAAATAAATAGATAATTAATTGTAAAGGAATATCACCTTCAGAAGTGTATCATCGATAATTCTGCTGGTTGCCATTTATCTGAATAAAGAGGATTAATGGTCAAGAAAACAATTAAAAGGAGACAGAAGAAACTATGTATGTGTGTTTGTCCTAGTTCCGTCAAAGAAGAAAGAAAGAGGAAAGTTCCTTCCTCCTCTTTCTCACTCAAAACAGACTCATTCCAAGAGTGACTAATACGCACGCGTCCCTTTTCTAACAGAGACTGAACCCTATTGATTGGTTGGTTGCGCAACCCCCTCTAGAAGCGAGAAAGTGTCATTGCAACAGACAACCTCGGCCCACTTACCACTAGTACCATAAGGAAAGACGGTACACCATAGGGGATAATCTTAATCACTTCTCACTTCTCTCGCGGCTCTCTCCCTTTGAGAAACCCTTTGAGAAACCGCCTACGAGGGTCTCTCACAAAGATCGCCATAATGCGACGCTGTCCTGTTCAAAAACTCACACGAAATCAAAAGAAGCAGACAAAATCACTACTGAGAACTATCTGCAATGGCTAACGTTCCAACAACAAACGGGACAGAAACCGGGGGAACTTGATACTTCTCTCCCTAGAGGGCTCCTCTTAAAACGCGGTCTGCGTAAGAACGTCGGGATCTGGAGGGGAAGTGGCACAGTAGCTCAAAATGGTCTCCGGGGGTTCAAACTTGGTAGTTAGACTCTCTAGGGGTGGGATACACTTCAGCCAAAAAATTGGACCCAAAAGTTGATCTTTGAGATCGAAATTTG
>LS566215.1:58341-81431 GCA_900490775.1 Pristionchus maxplancki | reverse complement strand
TGGAGAATCCAGGAAAAAATATCTCGACCTGATACAACATGCCACGCCATCACTTTTTCACGAAAAACTAGCATGCAATCGTCGACGCAGGTTCGAATCCGCCTCCCGACATCAATCTTTTGCCAGCCTTTTTCATGCTCCAAATGATGTTTTTTCAGCATGGAGTCACTTATCATTTGTTTTTACCTTGTTTTGACCTCTTTGCAAGTGAATTTTTGATAACAATTGTCAACATCGCAGTCGAGTTTTTTTCACATAAGGGTCCCCCCTTTGGTCTATACAATCAGGTCGCATCCAAAGGGGGGACCCTTATGTGAAAAATGTGGTTTTGGTCATGTTCCATTTTATGTCAGAAAAGTAATCAAAGCCTCGTGTATACAATGTTTAATGTTATGGAAACAACTCCATGTCTAAAAAACATCATTTGGAGCATGAAAAAGGCTGGCAAAAGATTGATCTCGGGAGGCGGATTCGAACCTGCGTCGACGATTGCATGCTAGTTTTGCGTGAAAAAGTGGCGTGGCATGTTGTATAAGGTCGAGATATTTTTTCCTGGATTCTCCATACAATTTATCACTAAATGAAACACTTTCCAGGAGGAAGCGGGGGTTGGAACATGGTAAGAAAAAATTCTGAAAATTTTGAGTCAATAAGTTTTCGACATTTTCTCGATTTTCTCGAAAATTTGTCGTTCAAAACCTTTGAAAATTGGGGCATAGGCATAACTTTCGATGCTCTATCGAATGGTATATAAATTGTGGGGGTAAAATGAAGATAACAAATTTCGATCTCAAAGATCAAAGATCAACTTTTGGGTCCAATTTTTTGGCTGAAGTGTATCCCACCCCTAGAGAGTCTAACTACCAAGTTTGAACCCCCGGAGACCATTTTGAGCTACTGTGCCACCCTCTCCTGCGCTCTTACGCAGACCGCGTTTTAACTGGGAGTCCGTTCCAACCACAGATACCTACTACCGAACACTGGTTGTGGTCATGATCAGGAAGATATCTGCAAACAATGAAAGCGTGAATCAAGCACAGCGCCCCTCCGAGGGACATCTGCACTGACCACGTGCCAAAATCTAGCACACAACACTTACAACCGAAGCAGACACGCGTGTTACACCGAGGATCGCGAGATCGGGGAGGGGGAAAACACTCTCACATTCTCTCACAAAGAAACCGAAACGCAGTGGAAGTAGAAAGGTGGAAATTGCTCAGACCATCCAGGAGACTTCAGGAGAGTTTCCGGCTGTCCAAACGAAGAGAACCAGTCAGGGTTCTCTTGGCCATAGCATGATTCCCCAACACGATACAGATAAGGGTTTATTACTGGACGCGAGAAGTAGCAGAGAAGCGAGTACACGTGTGAGAGACGAGAGAACGCGGGGAATAGAGAGAGAGAGTGGGGAATGACTCAGACCAAAGGGGTCAGGAGAGAGAAACTGTGGGGAGATGGGGAAAGGGGAGAGGAGAAGGGGGAACGACCGATCGCTGGGCTCGGATCTCTCGAATCTCTCGTCGATTCTCACCCGCGGCTCCCTCGTTGTGAACTCCGCCTCCCTGAATCATCTTACAATTACGCAATGCCAGATAACTACTTGACAGAACAAAGCTACTAAAGCTAGAGCTAGAGCTACTTGACAAAGCTAGAGCTACTTGACAGAATAAAGAGGTGATAATTGCAAAGTGTATTCGGGAAACAGTTAAAGAAAGAGCAGTGCAATACAGAAAAATGTGGATTATCTAGTTTATGATCGTCAGACGCATTTAGTAAGCATCTATTACTCCTACAGTCGTGTCCTCTGTTCATGCTTGTCGGAGGGGTACATCAAGAAAATACGGATATACCCCGTCTTTGTTACGAGAAGCGTGTGAATATCGACAATGTGACCTAGTTAAAGCCGTTTCTGAAATCAATGAAAACGCTGATCTGATTTATAACGAATTTATACTTCAATATCAATAATAGTGTGGTAGCTTATGTACTCGTCGATGGTTTAATCTCTTCCTCATCAGAATCAGAGTCATCATCCGTTTCAGATTCCGATTTCTCGTCGTCAGACCACGCTCCTTTCGTTTTCTATAATTATAATGTATTTTTATGTATTATATGAAATACATGTTTTACCTCAACCTCACTCTGATCTGAGCCATCCTTCTCAGTTTTCTCTCTCCTCTCAGCCTTATTCGCGTGGTGGTAGGACTTGTGAGAGGCAATTCCTTTTCTTTTAGTGAAACTCTTACCACATACATCACACTCGGATGGTCCTTCCTCTTAAATTTTCGATTATTTTATTTTTCATCTATCAGTTCCCGAGTTCCTGCTATTCAGACAAATACGAATCAAAGCTTACCTACTCGGCCCTTCGATTTCGCCAACTGAAAACAGGAAAGTTTCATGAGGAATATATTGGAATTAGCGTTACAAGAAAACTGACGATATAGCACACCGTTAACTAAAAATTCTGCACCAGGTGCCGGGCACACCTTCTCCCAAAAAATTTGCTGTTGGAAAGAAGAATTTTAATATTAGGTCAAAATAATTCGATTCGTGAAGCTTTTGCATCGAAAATTGAATCCGCAAAAAAAGTGCACGGCACTTTTTGGCCAATATTTCCGTGAAAATTTTGCAATGCATTTTTCTCTCGTTTTTCTCGCCACCGCTATGATTTGACGAGCGAGCAAAAGACGAATGCAGTACGTAGAGTTCGAACCAACAATCTCTGGAATGTAATCCGGCACTTTACCATTACACCACTCACTCTCTTGGCCTTCATCCTGCATTTTTGATATGTGACAGAGCGGTGTATTTGTGTGTGCGTGAACAATTTTACCTGCAAATACGCCGCTCTGTCACATATCGAAATGGAAGATGAAGGACAAGAGAGTGAGTGGTGTATTGGTAAAGTGCCAGATTACAATCCAGACATTGTTGGTTCGAACTCTACGCACTGCATTCGTCTTTTGCTCGCTCGTTAAGTCATAGCGGTGGCGAGAAAAACGAGAAAAAAATGCATTGCAAAATTTTCACGGAAATATTGGCCAAAAAGTGCCGTGCACTTTTTTTGCGGAAATAATTCTTGATGCACTATTTTTTCTAGTCTAATATGCATTTTTACTATTTTTCGCTGCAATTCAACACATTCATTCCAGATTTTAATTAAACGCCTTTTTAACTGCATCTGCAAATAATTGTCCCGGACAGGGCTATTTTCAATGTCCGCGCACCTGGTGCAGAATTTTTAGTTTACGGCGTGCTATATATGACATGTGCAACTAAAATTTTCACCATCAAGAGTTCTTCAGCATGTATCCAACTTTTAATGTAGCAAAAGATAAAAATACACTATATGAAAGTAGTACGTGAATTTTATTTGCGGAATTATGTCCCAAAAGATCTTTTTCTATGTTTGCATAATTTAAATATCTCAGTTTTTTTATATGTTACAACCACTGTTCAACTACCTAATCAAGTCGAACAAGCCAGGTTAATTCAAAAGGCTTAGTCAAATTTTTGAAATCTGCCATTCTGACCCGGGTCAGAATGGCAGATTTTGACGATCAATTTTGAAAGTGGCAATAGAGATTTTCTCCGGCGGGATTGAACCAGCCAGCGCCGCGGCCAACGCGCGCATCTTCACCACTAGGCCACACAGGCAGTTGAGAAATGATAGGAAGAACGGGTATAGAAATGTGTTGCTTTTTAAAATGATTTATTGGTCTGGTGAATTAGTGATTTATTCCAAGAAACCGCTCGATGTTGTATTCTTTTACATTTATACTTTGATTTATTGATTGCCTTTTCACCGCAATGCCTTGTATCAAAAGTAATAGATGAAACCTCACAATTCTTCGCATATTCCTTTTCCCATTTCTATACCCGTTCATCCTAACATTTCTCAACTGCCTGTGTGGCCTAGTGGTGAAGATGCGCGCATTGGCCGCGGCGCTGGCTGGTTCAATCCCGCCGGAGAAAATCTCTATTGCCACTTTCAAAATTGATCGGCAAAATCTGCCATTCTGACCCGGGTCAGAATGGCAGATTTCAAAAATTTGACTAAGCACTGAACAACAACCTCCCCGGTTTATCTTAATTATGTAATTATAATACTTTAACTCCGATAATAAGGCTATTTTTATCCGATCAGTTCACAATTTTGTATAATTTCCGTCACACTGATATTGAAGTATCGATTCACCAAGAAATGAAAAATCAATTCATCTATTTTTTTCAAAACAACCAAAATTAAGTAAAATCGACTGAAAAAACGTTTCTTGGTGAAAATTTTAGTTGCACATGTCATATATGCATTTCAATTAGCGAACAATTCAGCACATTGGCTAGTTGAGTCACGTACTTACGCAATGATTCAATATCCTGGAACAACTTTAGAAGCTTGTTGAACAGACCACTGAAATGAATGCTTGAACATAATTACAGTACAGTTATCTACTCTTCAATTACAATAAAA
The DNA here is from genome assembly GCA_900490775.1 of Pristionchus maxplancki. Lineage (NCBI taxonomy): Eukaryota > Metazoa > Nematoda > Chromadorea > Rhabditida > Neodiplogasteridae > Pristionchus > Pristionchus maxplancki. Next base: position 76,957 of record LS566215.1, on the reverse strand, counting down.
CTTTAATCTCACCGTAAAGTGATAAAATATTCGTTCTTTATCAAGTTGGAGATGTATTTCAAGATGCACATGTTCTTGTCGAAGGAAGCTATCCAACTGAACAAGGCAAACAAACTACATAATTGCAACAAATCCAGAATGTATTCTAGCATCGCTAGCTTTAAAAGTAATGATTTATTCAGATCTGAGTCGAATGAGCACGGGGCGGGGCAATTTTCTTCATTCCTTGAAGCTTCCCAGCGTATCTCGATCGTTGATGGTCGTCGCTTGGAAACTACCCAGTGAATTTTCTTCCTTCTTCGACGACGTTTCTCCAGAATTCTTCGACGATGGCATCTCATTCGACGTCGTCGGCGTGACGGAATTCTGGAGTGTTGCTTCCGCCGACGACGGTTGTTGTTGTTGTTGTTGTTGTTGTATTGACTGTTTTTGTCTCGAGGCGCGCAGCTCTCTTTTGAACCGTTGAGGCCATGTTTCCTTCTGAATCGAACATTTAAAAAAATAAATAATAAAACAACCGACCTCCTTTGAATTCCGATCGTAACTCCAATTCTCCAATTTCTTCTCATCTTTCTTCGTCTTGGGCTCCTCTTTCTTCTTCGACTTTTGGACGAACGGGAATTGTTTTTTTTAGTTTTTAACTACAAAAACAACAACCCACCACCAGAATAACAACGACGACAATCAGAATAACAAGGAGAATTCCGCACGCGCTTCCCAGTGCGATCACCAGAGTGAGACCTGCATTCGGACATTCTATTTTAATCTTACGAAGAGTTTAGATGATAATTAGTCACCATTAGATTCCTGAGCCTGCGAATGAATTGGAGTAGTCGATGAGATGGATGAGATGAGATGAGATTCAGTGGCGGAATTTGTTGAAGACGCGAGTGTTGTCGAATCTGGAACAAATAGTATCAGTGTTATATAATTCAAAATTAACGAACGATCATCCATCGGGCTCTTCGTAGCGCTTTGACGCTTGCACTCATCTGAAAAAGCGTAAAAGATCAAAGATCAAAGGATCAAAGATCAAAAGACCTTGTTTGCTCTTGAGAATCATCGCGAATCGCTCGCCGGCGTGAAAATAGAGGCCATCGTGCATTGTGAACGTTGATCTACCGAGATTCCAGAGTGTTTCCTGAAATGGAAAGTCAGAGATCAAAGATCAAAGATCAAACTCACTGAATCCACCGCGAATTCGCCCGCAGTGAGGTAGAACGTGTTGTTAGTGCCACCGATAAATTCAGATTTGGTATTTTTGATCTCTGAAATGATATAAAATCGATAATTTCAAGGAGACAAACATGCCATAGTCTATGGTTTTGCTCCAGAACGATCCTTGATTTCCGCAAAACCACCATTTGTCAGTAGCAAGACGCCTGGGCACGCCTAAGCCCACGGCGCCCTTGAAGCGCGGAATCACGTCCCTGAATGGGTGGTTGTTATTGTTATTGGTGTTTTTGTTATTGTTATTGGTGTTTTTGTTTGGTTTTGTTGAAATCATACACGATGTGCCCTGATGAGTTGTAGACGGTGCGTGAGATCTGCACGAATTGCACGAAATACCAGCGGGTTGGCGATATCGGACTGGAATTAAAAAGGTACACCCCGGACTTCGAGGGGGTTTGGCGTAGATAAATTGAAGGAGAACATCAACTCACTCAATGGTGAAACTGTTCATGAGCAGCTGCTTCTCTCCATTCGGGCACTCCTCCTTGTCGAATTCAATCCAGTAGTAGCCATGGCCCGGATCTTCACCGCACTTCAAGAGGTTGAATGCGGTCTGGAATGATATGATAAGATAAATACTGATAAAAACAAGATAAATCACTTTTTCAGAGCAGTTATTGGCGCGATCGGCGCTGGTTGTGAGGGGAATGAGGAGGAAGAGGAGGGACAACCGACCGTTCGCCATGGGAGGAAGAGGAGGGAGTGAGGTAGGGGAGGATGTTTGTGTCGAGTGATGAACAAGATGATTTAATTTGCATTCATTTATTTATTTGCTGTTTAAATGCTGATCTTGTGTACACGCCTCGCTCGTCTTATCATTCTTATCAGGGTCTCTAGTGCCTTTGGCGAAATCTTATTCGAAAGTGCGCTCTCTTGCAACCCGCACAATTTCTCGAAGCAATACTATTGTTTTGGCTATTTTTAATCACGATTCTACTATTCCTATCGGTTCGCTATGTTTCTTCGCAGATGGCTCGCAAGATTTCGAAACTTCTGTTCTTCTCCATTGCCTTCATGATATTGGCAATGATCTTATTCTGGAACTCGTCCTTCTTCTATGCCCGTGTCGAGGTACTTTTCTTCTATTTTGTCTTATAAATTATTTCAGATTTGCCACTTGTTGGCTATCTCATCCGTAGTGTCGCACAACCGCCCTTTCAGACTCTTCTTGGAAAAGCGCCCGCTAAATTCTCGTGGATGACTATTGATGCGCTCGTCAAGGGAATATTCTATTATTACTTCCCAGCCATTTTCGGGCAAGGTTTGCCGTTGTTTTGACTCATCTGTATGACAATTTACCCATTTCAGACTCAGATTTAGACACTCGGTTACTTCGATTATGGTATTCCTTCACAGCTACCGTTAATGTGACCTTTTATTGCACGTTTCTGATAAACTTCGGGCAGGAGCAATTAAAAAATGTGAGTGACTTCTCGTTTATTCACAACAACAACGATAACAACAGCAACAACAACAACAACAACAACAACACAATTTTAGAATATCTCTCCAGTTTTCATCTACGGTTTCTGGGCAGTGATCGCCGTACCAACAAGTTTCTGCTGTTTCAAAGTGTTTACAAGATTTATCGAGACGATCAAAGATCTTTGCTCTCCCGTGAATAAAATCTACCCAGAGTATACGTATGATAGTGTCAAAGTCGACGAGGTGATTATTCGTTTATAATTTAATAAACAATTGTTGCTTTACTTGTTGATGCACAGTGCTCACAAGTTGTCAGAACCGTCTATCACAGATATCGTTTGTTTCTTTTGTTATATGAGCCCGCTTCCGAAAGGAACGAACATCACCGGGTAAAATTCTCCAAATGAGCAAAGAGTGTTTTAGGTGTAGTTGGTGGTGCTGATTACATGTGCCGCTTCACTTGACATGAAACTGAGTTTGACAAAAACGACATTTTTTTCACTGTGCTAGAAGCTTGGAGATTTGTCTGTTTCTTACGCGAACGGCCTCATACCTCCCTATACAACTTTAAAAAAATCAAAAAAAAATCTAACCCTAAAGAAAAGGGAGGTATCACTTTACATATCGAACTGCAAACTCGAAACTTGACACATCGCTGAAACATATCGCTATCCTCATTCTGAACAAGGGGATTAATTTTTGAATTTTCCCGCGTTGCCGTATTCGCGATATGTTTCAGAGATATTGCGAAAGTGATTTGCAGTTCGAATAGGTGACGCGGGAAAATTCAAAAATTAATCCCCTTGTCCACCCTTTTCTGGTGATAGAGCTCGCTCGCCGGACGCAACAGCAGGGTACCAGGGGGAGGAATACACCCAGGGGCAGGGAGGACCCTACCCTACGCTCGCGCAGTCTCCTTATCAGCCATAGGAGAAACAACCCGGCACTATCAGAAGTTTCCGCCCTAAAAGTACCGTATCCCACTCAAATAAGTTTTGTTGTCCGATTCGCAATTGTAGTCAAATGTGCGAGAGATAAAAAATGCATTCTGAAGACAGTTGTGCAATGCAGTACACAAATTATGATCGCTGTGTTTCGCACATCATGAACGAAAACATGTCTCATATCAGTATTTTGAAATGTGGATTCGTAGCGGAAAAACAAGCACTTCTCACTTCAATGTGTTGCAATGAGTTTCATCAAACATTTTCAGAACTGTTTATCACAGACTGCTTTTTTCTGTTTCGCCATTTGACTACAATTGCGAATCGGAGTACGATAATCTTGAGTACTGGGTACGGTACTCCTGGGACACGGTAATCATGGGACGGGTACGGTACTCATGGCAACAGAATCTTCTATGCAGCTTCCTGGGTCCGAGTGGTGCCCAGTTGCTGATCCCCTGAAATCGGTATACTTGGTTCCTGGTTTGGATCCAGAAACCCGGAACCAGAGCTCGGAACCATAATCACCTGACTGGTAGGTGGGCGGCGTGGGCGAGTATCCCATGGGAGAGCCGGGAGGGTACGGTCCCTGTCCCTGATAGGGTCCCGGCTGGTACGGTCCCTGCTCCTCTTGCATCGCGCGCGCAATCTCGTGCATGACCTGAATTGTTTTTATTTTTTATTATTTTTTATTTTTTATTTATTTGTAACACACCTGTCTGCGAAGCATCCAAACGCAAACGGCGACCACAACTGAAATGGTTTTTAAAAATAATTTATATTTATTTTTATTTCAGATGACGCCAAGGTTCACTCACACTCAATTATCGCAACAGCGAAATAGGCCAAAATCCAGCACCATCGCGCGAACACGACGTCATCGTATCTCTTCTGATCAGAAGGGTGCGCGTCTGCGTACTCTTTCTTGTCCATGTCCTCTCAAGGAAAAGCATTAATTTCGAATATTGTGGCATGGCAATGTACAGGAAACATTTCCTGAGCGCTCTCATTTCCGAATGTTCTCTATCTCGATTGGATCACCCAGAGAGGGTTGCGAAATGAGAGAGGTCGGGAGAGGGTTTGCATTGATACGTACTCACCAAATACGTAGATGGCAAGAGCCATGATGAATCCAAAGACCATTCCCTGGGCGGCGAAAGATGCCTGATTGATCAGGCAATTTATTAATATTTATGGTACCAGGAACCAGAGCTCGGAACCAGAGGGCTTACCGCGAACCAAGCCGCGCCATAGAGCCAGGACGGCTTCCTGCTGACCGCCGCATACAAGATGGAGCCAGTTACGAGCAGCCCAATGATGGTGGAAAATATTTTGTGCTGCAATTGAGGGTGGCTCCCGGGTCAGCGGTAGGTAGGGAGGGCTTCGTAATGTATTGTCTCTTCATTTTGCGCACTCTCTCGTCGGACAGAGAGGCGAGAGAGCGTGCAGTATGAGGAGAGTCGGCCCGGAAGCACTCACAATTGCATCGCGATCGAACTGGCAGCTGAACTCCAGAGCGGGCTCGCCGATCATTATTATTATCGCCAGAATGATTGTCGTTACCTGAAAATGAACCGTTACTGTAGGTACGGCGGCGCGAAAGGATGCCTGGATCGGGGAGGGGTAGATTACGGTAAGGTACCAGACGGGGACGGTACCATGGTCGTGGAAGATTACGGCAATGTTCCAGGATCAGGATAGGTTACGGTAGGGAACCAGGGTTTTTGAAGGTTACGGCACGGCACCAGCGTGTGGTCGAGGAATACTACAGGACGGTCCCAGAATACCAGGGTACCAATGGATTAGGTAACCGAGTACTTTGGTCGGAATAGGTTAGGTACCAAGGTACCAGGTGCGGAATACATTAGGTACCAGGGTACCAGGGTCGGAATAGATTGGGTACCAGGGCCGGGTCCGGATCGTTACCTGCAACGGAGTGCACGACATGGTGTGGAGGGAGCGGAGAGAAGACCGAGTCGACCAGTGGAGAGGAAGAAGGGAGTGGCGAATGGAGGAGAGGAGGAGTGGAGGGCTTTGTATAGGGCGCAGAAGCTAATGCAAATTGTTAAATGAGAAAATGCAGATATTAAAAAAATATCAAATTATGGAAACGTGACAATTAATTACTTTTGTTGATTTCCCTTGCTATAAGGCTTCCTTTATCATTAAAAACATAAAAAACAATTGATTTATAAATCCGTGCATTTGATCTCACAGATCTGGAAAAAAGTCGTAAAATGTTTCCACCAGGTGCAATGTAACAATACTGTCAGAACTGTTTATCACAGACTGCATTTTTTTCTTTTTCGCCATTTGACTACAATTGCGAATCGAACTACGATAACGAGTACTGGGTACAGTACTCGAAAAGTACGGTACTCATGGGTACGGTATCCAAGGGGTACGGTACTCGTGGGAACGTAATCTTCTATGCAGCCTCCCGTCCGGTGCTCGATTGCTGCTGCGCTCCTGAATTCGAAATTTGTTTTTCGAAAAAAGTCGAAAAATTCTAAAAAAAAATTTAGAAAGCATGTAAAAACAGGCAACTTGATAACTTCAGAAAACAGATTTTCACGGTAATGGCCATTTTTTCGCGCCAGATGCACTGGGATTTGTCCTGTTCTTAGACGAATCCTTAAATGATTACCCGATTGATCGACGGGCGGCGCGAGTGGGTAACCCATCGGAGTGAGGCCCTGCGCCTGCAAGCAATAAAGAAGCATTAAACGTCCCGGGTAGTGAGCCCTTTCATTCCAACTATCCCGGGTAATTCACATTCTGCGCAGACCACCTCTATTACCCGGTCGGGTCCGAATTACCCGCCCCGAATTACAAACAAATGGAGTGTTTTTTTTTCATTTTTTGTATTTTTTCTTCTTTTTTTACTCACCCAAATGTGTATTCTCGTGCCTTTTGAGTTTCGATGAGACAGGAAATCTCTTTCCGCAAAAACCGCATTTGAACGGTAGCTTCTTCTTGAGGTCGTCTGCAAAGAAAAATAAAGTGGAGCTCAAACATTTTTTTGCGATCTTTGCTCACCGAGATGAAATCTTTTGTGAGCTGCCAAATTTGCATTTGATATTTATTTCTTACAGACTTCACATTGAACGTTATCCGATTTTCCGTTTGTGTTGTTCTTCTTCACGTTGGAGCCACTTATTTCATTCTCGCCATTCTTGTTGAGTTCAATAGACTCGGAATCATCCTCGACAGAATCAGAATATTCATCTGATTCACTTTCATCTGCATTCGTTGTCCTCGTCTCTTCCGATGTTAATGGGTGCTGGGAAATAAATTAACGTTATTATTTCCTGACAGCCACCGGTATCCTCAAAAACATTGTGATGTTTGACGAGGTATATTGTGTTTATGTTTTTTTATTACCTGTTTTGCCGTTTTCACGCTTACCAATGCCTTCCGAGTCTCCTTCTTCTTGCTCATACAGTTAATTACTGTCCCAAGAGATGAAGATAAGCGGTTGATCATTTCATTAAGCGGCATACTTCTGTGCAGATAATTTAGTGAATTGGTTCAATGAAAAAAGTAACCGTTCACTCGATTTTTTATTTCGACTTTGTTCTTTTTCCAATAATCGAGAATAAGCTCGTAAAGTCTGAATGTATATTTTTCTTTTTTTAAATCAGATTTGAGTAAACCTCCGATTCTGTATCACTGTTCAACAAGTCTTCAATAAGGTCAACGGCTTTCTCAACTACATATCCGATTCGATTGACAGAAGATATATTTCGAGTAGACTTTGAAAGATAAACAACTAGTTCCTTCATTACTCATTTTTGAAAGTTGCATAGCGGTGAAGGAACTAGTTCTTTACAAGGAACTAGTTCTTTATTGGCACTGAAAGGAACTAGTTCCCTCATTATCACCTTTTCACTATTTTTTGACCGGCCTCCAAGGGGAGAGAGAGGGAGAATGAGTGGAGGGAACTAGTTCCTTTGCAAGGAACTAGTTCCCTCGATTTTGAGAGGAACTAGTTCTTAGTTGCATAACTCGTTGACTTTCAAAGTCTAATTTCGAGCCTGAATACCAACGTTTGAGAAATAATTAGCAAAGATGGTCTACCTTTTGAAAAGTATCACCGATAAGCCTCATTTGATCGTCAGTCATTTCTCTGAATGGCAAAAGTTGATCACGAATATAAGAGGCCGTTCACGAAAGAGTCGAGCATAGGTTGGCACAGCCCAAAAAGTCGATTCTCTGAAAATCTGGTTTCTGGGGTTCTCGAGGGTGCTGATGACGATGAGCGTACTCATTTAACTTATTGAGCTTCCGTTGGCTCCAGATGCCGTCACGTCGAAAATTGTTTTTGCTGAATTTCTCCGTCCACGAGGTCGCTAAAATTAAGCGAAAATGTTTACCGGGGCAGAATTTGATGCTGATCACGCCTGTCTAATTCATTTTTCATGAACTATTAAAATAATTTTTAAAAATCAAACTTTCTACTGAGTGGGAAGTAGGCTGCGCAACCTACACAGATCGGACCGGCTTGATGAGAGGATTCCAAATATATAATATGAGCCAAAACAACCTCCGCGTTTTTAAGATTGAAAGAGAATAGTGACCTGAAATTGTCTGAGAAAAAAGGGATGGGCCCTTCCCTTAACTCGCGCCTCCCTTCTCTCTCTGCGCTCTCTCCATTCCCCGTGCTCTCTCGCCATGCCACTGGGTATGATGTGCGAGGAAGCACCTAGAGAGACAGGGGAAGAGACGATCCCTTTTTTCTCAGACAATTTCAGGTCACTATTCTCTTTCAATCTTAAAAACGCGGAGGTTGTTTTGGCTCATATTATATATTTGGAATCCTCTCATCAAGCCGGTCCGATCTGTGTAGGTTGCGCAGCCTACTTCCCACTCAGTAAAAAGTTCAATTTTTAAAAATTATTTTAATATTAAACGAAAAATGAATAAGATAGGCGTGATCAGCATGAAATTCTACCCCGGGAAACATTTTCGCTTAATTTTAGCGACCTCGTGGAAGGAGAAATTCTGCAAAAACCGTTTTCAACGTGACGGCATCTGGAGCCAACGGAAGCTCAATATGGAAAATGAGTACGCCCATCGTCATCAGCACCCTCGAGAATCCCAAAACCCAGATTTTCAGAGAATCGACCTTTTTGGGCTGTGCCAGACCCAGCCGGATCTGCTCGACTCTCTCACGAACGGCCTCATAATTCTAAAAAATAGTTTTAAAAAATAAAAGACGAAGGGAGATAATAACCTTTTGTCTACCTCCTCTATGCAATTGAAAGTTAGATAGGCGTTGGATAGTTCAACCAGTATCGCTCATCCCCAGTGGGAATGCTTTACGAGGTGACAGACAAAGAGTACAGTAGATTCCCTACTATAAGACAACATCCATCCTTCGAAGGGTCATGAGTTCGATCCCCTCCCCAGATCAACCAAACCCTCCAACCCTCCGGGGCGGTAAATTTTTAGTAACATTGATTACTAAAGGTAAACGTTTCCTAGAAGCATGGGATATGTAGGTCTCGCAGTACCCGGCCTTATCGGTTTCCCCCAGCAAGAAAAACGCTTTCATACTGGTTGCAACTTTACCATTTACTTTGACAGATTTCCCATTGTCGTACGCTTACTGAAAACGTTCACTATTCGTTTCAAAATTGCCCAATCTACCTCACACCAGAATCCACCCATCACATCTCCCTCTCAATGGTCATCTGACCCATTCTTCACTCTCTCCTTTTCCCCTATCTCTCCTTTACTCCTTCTCCCTTCTATTTGTCCTCTGACTCATGCTATTCAATTGTGCACCCTTAACTGCGTCATTCCGTCTATCAGATGGAGTATAAATAGGGGGGTAGGGGATCATTCCCTCTCTTCTCCCTTCCATAATGTGGCCCTTCTCCCACCATCACGGACACCACCATCATCATCACCATGCAACGGCTGTGGTTAGTCATTCTATCATTCCGGTACCATTTCCAAACTATTATTAAACCGTTTCCTCTCAAATTCGTTCTTTTGCAGGTCGCCACTCCCCAATACGTCGCTCCTGCTGTTGTAGCTCCTCAGTATGCTCCCCAGTACGCACCCCAGTATGCCCCTCAATATGCCCCTCAATATGCTCCCCAATATGAAGCAGTCTACCAACCGCCCGTGACTGTGGTCAATGTCGACCCTTATGTGAGTTATTTGATCCTTAGTTCTGGTCAGACTGCTTCTGTTCTATAGAGTAATCACTCCCTTTCCAGCATCATCACGGTCATCATGGACATCATCATCATCATTACTAGTCTACCAATGAATCTACCGAAGAAGAACCATGATGATCTCAAATGCACTGCAAATCGAATTTATTCAAATGCATAATCAAAGGCACATGATCTAGATAATAAGATAAATTTATTTCTTGGAACGTAGTTACATGGATAAAAGTGTGGTTGCTTATTTTCTCGTCGATGTATTCGTGTCGCCCTCATCAGAATCCAAGTCATCTTCTGTATCAGAATCGGATTTCTGGTCGTCAGACCACTCTCCTTGAAATTTCTATAAATTATAATTTTATTCTCGAAAATCAAATTTTTGTTATACCTCGTTTTCTTTCTGTTTTGAATCATTCTTGTTGAATTTCCCTCCCGTCTCACCGTTATTCTTGTGAACTCGTTGATGAAGGGCAAGTGATGTTCTTTGAGGAAAACTCTTTTCGCACAAATCACATTCGAATGGTCCTTCATCTAAATATTCCGATACATTCGCTATTTATTCATCAACGTTTGAATTTCTAATATTTAGATAAGTTTTTTAAAGTGTACCGAGATGTGTCTTTTTATGTTTGCACAGTCCTGCATATGTTACCAGCACTTTGCCACACTTTTCGCATACAAATTTCTTCTTACGAGGATCGTTTAGTGCTGAAAAAAATTGTTCGGATGTTCTGTATGTAGATCATCATTCATTCTTAGTTCGTCTAGATATTGGAAATAATTTTCGGGATTCTCTCACCAAAGCTCGTTAAAAAACTCACCAAGATGTGTCCCTTTGTGGCAAATCAGTGCACTGTTTGATACCAAAACTTTGTCACAGATGTTACATGCGAATTTCTTCTTGCGAGGATCGTCATTTGCTGAAAATAAAAAAAAATAGTAATAAATTGTAGGAATGTACTGTTATACAGTTCACATTTGAAAATTATTTCAGGCGTTCACTTCAAAAATTAGAGTAAAAACTCACAAAGATGTACTTGTTTATGAACATACAGTCCACCGTTTGATTCGAAAAATTTTTTGCAGATGCCACATGCAAATTTCTTCTTATTTGGATCGTTTCTTTCTAAACAAATTGATATTAGTCTATGTAAAAAGCAGCATTTCTTACCAAAATGTGTGTTTCTGTGAGCAGAAAGGTTCGAAGAGGATGTGAATCGTTTATCACAATTTTCACATTCAAATGGAAATTTTTTACTTTCGTCGTCTGAGCATACAAAAAATTCACGAATGCTTTGCAAAACCATCATTAAACATTGTATGTGTCATTTATAATCCCAGTATCACTACCTTCATGAATCCTTTTATGTATAGATAATCCGGAATGTCTCGAGAAAACTTTTCCACATATTTCGCACGTCTTCTTTCGAGGATCATCATCATCTACAAATGGAGTGTTTTTTTCATTTTTTATATTTTTTTCTTCTTTTTTTACTCACCCAAATGTGTATTCTCGTGCCTTTTGAGTTTCGATGAGACAGGAAATCTCTTTCCGCAAAAACCGCATTTGAACAGTAGCTTCTTCTCGAAGTCGTCTGCAAAGAAAAATAAAGTGGAGCTCAAACATTTTTTTGCGATCTTTGTTCACCGAGATGAAATCTTTTGTGAGCTGCCAAATTTGCTTTTGATTTTAATTTCTTACAGACTTCACATTGAACTTTATCCGGTGCTCCGATTGTGTTGTTCTTCTTCTCCTTGGAGCCACTCATTTCATTCTCGCCATTCTTGTTGAGTTCTATAGACTCGGAATCATCCTCGACAGAATCAGAATATTCATCTGATTCACTTTCATCTTCATTCGTTGTCCTCGTCTCTTCCGATGTTAATGGGTGCTGGGAAATAAATTAACGTTATTATTTCCTGACAGCCACCGGTATCCTCAAAAACATTGTGATGTTGACGAGGTATATTGTATTTATGTTTTTTTAATTACCTGTTTTGCCGTATTCACGCTTACCAATGCCTTCAGAGTCTCCTTCTTTTTGCTCATACAGTTAATTACTGTCCCAAGAGATGAAGATAAGCGGTTGATCATTTCATTAAGCGGAGTACTTCTGTGCAGATAATTTAGTGAATTGGTTCAAAGAAAAAAAGTAACCGTTCACTCGATTTTTTATTCCGACTTTGTTCTTTTTCCAATAATCGACAATAAGCTCGTAAAGTCTGAATGTATATTTTTCTTTTTTAAAATCAGATTTGAGTAAACCTCCGATTCTGCATCACTGTTCAACAAGTCTTCAATAAGGTCAACGGCTTTCTCAACTACATATCCGATTCGATTGACAGAAGATATATTTCGAGCCTGAATACCAACGTTTGAGAAATAATTAGCAAAGATGGTCTACCTTTTGAAAAGTATCACCGATAAGTCTCATTTGATCGTCAGTCATTTCTCTGAATGGCAAAAGTTGATCACGAACATAATTCTAAAAAATAGTTTTAAAAAATAAAAGACGAAGGGAGATAATAAACTTTTCTCTACCTCCTCTATACAATTGAAAGTTAGATAGGCGTTGGATAGTTCAACCAGTATCGCTCATCCCCAGTGGGAATGCTTTACGAGGTGACAGACAAAGAGAACAGTAGATTCCCTACTATAAGAGAACATCCATCCTTCGAAGGGTCATGAGTTCGATCCCCTCCCCAGATCAACCAAACCCTCCAACCCTCCGGGGCGGTTAATTTTTAGTAACATTGAATAAACGTTTCCTAGAAGCATGGGATATGTAGGTCTCGCAGTACCCGGCCTTATCGGTGTCCCCCAGCAAGAAACACGCTTTTTTTACAGATTTCCCATTGTCGTATGCCTACTGAATTCGATAACTATTCGTTTCAAAATAGTCCAATCATCCTCACATCAGTATCCACCCATCACATCTCCCTCTCAATGGTCATCTGATCCATTCTTCACTTTTCTCTGACTCTCTCCTTTTCCCTTATCTCTACTTCACCCTCCTTCTATTTGTCCTCTGACTCATGCTGCCCAATTGTGCCCCCTTAACTGCGTCATTTCGTCTATCAGATCGAGTATAAAGAGAGGGGGAGGGGATCATTCCCTCCCTTTCTCCCTTCCATAATGTGGCCCTTCTCCCACCATCACGGACACCATCATCATCATCATCATGCAACGGCTGTCGTTAGTTATTTTTATTAATTTACCGCTATGCAATTATTAGAAGTTCACTTTGTTCGTATAGTGATGTAGGCCAATCTGAGTCCATCTTCAGGTCGCCACTCCCCAATACGTCGCTCCAGCCGTTGTAGCTCCCCAGTATGCTCCCCAGTACGCACCACAATATCCCCCTCAATATGCTCCCCAGTATGAAGCAGTCTACCAGCCGCCCGTGACTGTGGTCAATGTTGATGTGAGTACTTTATCAAATAAGTATTTATAGACAGCTTGATAGTCAGAAACTATTCTTTGGTGTATTGTTGAAAAGTAACTTTTTCTCGGAGTTTCTCGGAGAAAAAAAGAAGGAGTTTTTAAACAAGGGATAATTGAGTTAAGTTCAAGAAGTTCCGAAATGAACGTTTCCGAAAAAAGTTACTTTTCAACAGGGAAAGTTACTTCTTTACTTACTTATCCCTTTACAGCACCATCACGGTCACCACCACCATTTCGGACATCATGGACACCACCATCATCATCATCATTGCTAGTCTTCCACTGAATCTTGACGAATATCTACACAATTCTTGCTTGTCTACGCTGAAATTCCCAAGCATAATGTTCATTCCACTATTCAGATCTCGATAAAAAAGAAATTGTTGGAACAGTTCAAAACTTTCATTCATCGTTGACATTATGTATAATCCACTATGATGGGCACTGGAATTGCTATTCTCCAGTAACACAAGACATGCATTATCTTTATCATTCAGTAATCGATTCATAGACTGATCTTTGATCTCTGATATTCCTCATCCATCGTAGTGGACCGAGTTGTTGTGCGGGGCGTAGCACTTGTTCACATTCAGTCGATTGTCAATGGGCGAGGAGAAGAGCGTGACCAACTCGATGTTCTGTGGGTGACCTGGGAATGCATAATTTATTCGACTTGTAACTACGATTTGCCCTAAAACTGCCTATGTATGCTATTGTATCGCGGGTGACATTTAGAAATTACGTATTTTTATTAGATGTTTATCCTAAAACCTCCAAAGTTATACTGTCTCTGCGGATGATTTGCGAAAATGCGTAGTTTATTAGGCATTTATTTCCAAATGTCGGGTATCAACACGCTCTCTCTAAACTGGCGATTCAAATAATTACGTTTCGTATGAAACATTACAAAATGGTGGGCTCATTTGGGAGGGAACCGAAATTGCTCTAAAACTACCTTTGAAACATTTGGCCCAAACATGGTTTTCGTTGCTTTCTCGGAATGAATCACATGACAAAACAAATATCGTTAACTTTCGAATCTCGTCTTTCTACGATAGTGACAAGAATGGTGTGCAAACAATCGTTGTTGGTGTGAACGAGGTTTCTTACAATTCTCGAGACGCTTTCCAATTTACGATCGTGTGCGAGAAGCAAGTAACCCTTACAAATTGCTACGCTCACAGGTTTTCGAAACCCCTAATCTCCGAACTTTGAAACCCCAGCTCACCAATAGCCTCCTCCAGCTCCCTCTCTCCCACAGTGCCGGTGAGGATGTGGACCAGGATGCGAGCGTCGGGGGAGAATCTGAAGGAGAATAGCTACAGTCAATGTCTCAGCTCAACCGAATAATGAATGAGTTTAACACATCCTTGAACACTAGTGTACAAACGCGTTACGAACATGCTTTGCATCAATAAAAAGAAGAATAAATTGTAGGTAGAGAGATGTTTGTTCTCACCGCTCGCAGAAGGGCACGAGCGCCTTGGTGAGCGTGGCGACCTCATCCAGGGAGGAAGCGTAGACCTGATTAATTATGTTTATATTAAATTATTGTAATATTATTTATTAAATTGCAATTCTGCAATTTTTCTCTGAACCAAGCAACAAGTATAGACTGAGCTGTTTTAAATTTAAAAAAAAAATTAAAATATTAATTTCAGCCAACTGTGATGGCGAAACAGATTTCGATATTGTTTGCAGATTAGAAATGAGAATGAGTAATTCAAGCGCACATCAAAGTGAAGATGCGCTTCTCAAAACAAAGAGTTTGTTTGACCACGATTATATTGCGAGGCGCGCACAGTAGGAGCAATCACGAGATGAATCATTATTGCAGAATAATGAACGAAAATGTTTGCTAAGATCCAAAATCAGGGAACTACGTTGAAAAATTAGAAAAGTTCTAAGAGACATTCGATGCCTCGCAATTTTTTCGCCAAGCAGAAATTAAAGGAACACGCAATATAAAGAATCGTCAATTGGTTGAGACGTAACTGTTGTATAATTCGAACTAACCGGTGCCAACTTGAACAGATTATCCTTCTCGAATCCGGTACTCGTCATGCCTGCGATGGCGACGATCTTGCCCTCTCCATCCAGTAGGACGGCGCCCTCGGTGCGGGGGCAGGTGAGGTAGGGAACGAGGAGATCGCATCTAAATTCATTATGTAGGGGCGAAGCGGTTATAGACTAAAAAGGACGCCCTAACACTAAGGTCGCGATGCTCCTAGATGTTTCTTTTAGTAGAAAGGCACCCTCGGTGCGGGGACAGGAGAGATAGGGGACGAGGAGATCGCATCTGAACTTTTTACTATCAGAAGCAGATGAATATCAAAAGAAAGGACCCTAAAAACAGTAAGTAGGGCTTCTAGAAAGTCATGGGTTTGCCCACTCAAGTCATGGGCAAATATAGTCATTCTTCTTAAAAATTGAGTAGTTATGTTTCACGACATTCTGATATTGTGTCAACAATACTACCTATCAGATCTTCTTCGGTCAGCTTTTTACAAAAACTTTTACAAAATCAAACGTACCGATCCCTCCCGCTGACTTCTCGATCAAATCTCAGCAGGTCGATCTTCTCCTCTCTCGTCAATTCGGATGCCAACTTGAGCGTGAGCGAGTAGGAGACCGAGTGGTAGCGGTCGCAGAACTGGAAAGGAATTTATTCGATTGGTACATCATTTTGATCATGCAGCTTCTGGGCTCAAAATAATGTGCAGTAGTCGAGGCTCTTGTTTATACTGCTGTTGACGAGAACGAGTAAAGAACAGGATTTTCTAGTAGTCTGCTACAGATCATAGTAACTCGTAATAGGTTTGGAAGACGCACCTCTCTCATCTCCGCGCAGCTCAGCAGCGCCTTTCTCAGTCTCGATATCACTCCGAGGCAGCCAATCTAACTACCCCCAAGTACTCCCTTATGTCCCAGAGGTCAAATAGTGGTCAAGAGTCAGGGAGAATCTCGACTTACCTCCCTCATCTCGGCGCAGCTCAGCAGCGCCTTCCTCAGTCGGGACACCTCCACTAAGGTGTCTAGCCCAACTATTCTCATTTCCTATCTCTAGAATCGCAGGTAGTCGGACTAGTAGCAACTGAAGGTCGGACTAGTAGCAGGTGTCCGTCGGCGGGCAGCCGCCACTAGCCGGCGGATATTGACTGCTAGTCCGACCTCCAGAAACTACTAGTCCGACCTCCGGAAACTACTAGCCCGTCCTCCAGAAACTGCTAGTCCGACCTCAATTGCCTACTAGTTCGACTACCACCATCCCTGTCGCCCCCTCCCCTTCTCTTCCCCTCATCATGCGATGAGCAAAAATAGATCAGATCAACAATTTATTTTACAACAACCGGCAACACAACAATAATATGTGAAAATTGGAGAGGTACAATTACTAAGCACAAATGATTCGTCCATCTATAATTTCACCAACAACATACACACCGAATTGGAACAGGAACAAAAACACAATAAAACGGGAAGGGATTAGGAGGCCATTTGCGTAAAAGTCGGACAATTTCCCGTGTAGTCCGGTCAGGTAAAATTGTGTGTTCTGAGGAAAGTGCAATTTTAGGCACAGTTTGAGGTTCACGAAACATGGACGAAATAGCTTGGTATTTAAATTGGTGCTTTTTTTCAATACAAGAGGTCAAAGATCAAGCGATTTTTCGCATTCTGTACTCTTACGTAATAATCGTTATAAAAAAGCTGAAAACTGTCAAAAATGTTTTTAATTTTGTCAATTTCGAAATTGCTTCTGCAATGACTTCTGTAATAACTATATTTTCGTTGGAAGTATTAGCAAAAACTCAGACATGTGGGCAACATCATTTCAACGAAAATACAGTTGTCAATACAGAAGCAATTTCGAAATTGACAAAATTAAAACACTTTGGCATGTTTTTCGCTTTCTATAACGGTTATTCCGCGTAAGAGTACAGAAGGCGAAAAGTCGCTTGATTTTTAACCTCATGTACTGAACAAAGCACCAATTTAAATACTGAGCTCTTTGGTCCGTGTTTTGAGAACCTTAAACTGTGCCTTAAACCTTAAATTGCACTCTCCTAGGAACACACAATTTACAATTTACCTGATCGGATTATGTTAGATTCTAACACAATCGGGCACTTAGGTATAACTATTCCATAAAAATGGATTTTCGAAAAGAGTCAGTAAGCGATATACGAAAATTATGGCTACTGTAGATGCGAAATTTAGTGGCGATGTATCAAAATAAATTCTAACAATAACGTGGGCTCATGGCATGAAACAGGCCCAACAAAATTCCCGAAAAGTGCCCAAAAAGTGTCCCAGTTACTCCTTAAAATTCAGCAAGAAAAAAAGTGTCCCAGCGAACAACCCAGCGAACAGGCTACGGTATAGATAATGTTGCTCAGAATTATTGTTTTGGTTCATCGGCGATGAATCATCGCACGAGTGAAATGGTTGATTTGGAAGCGAAAACGCGCAGAAAATCGGCTAGACACTCACTTCTATCCCACCTCATCTCTACCTTATCCACTAATTACAAGGATCCCACTTATCGTGGGTTCGCTAGAGTTCGCAAAAGCCGTTAACCTCGTGTTGCTAACAAAAGACCGCTCACATCCGCTCACATCTACAGTAGCCCAAAATAATCAAAGTTATAATTTATATAAATTTTGATTTTGATTTCCAAAACCTATTAGTTGGTATCTAATAAAATAAATGTTAAAAAACATATAAAGCTAACATTTGAATAAGTCTCCTTTTTCTTCTTCTTTCCCTCTCATTCTCTTCTTCTCTCTTCCTCCTTTCTTCCCATTCCTTCATCGACGATGACGTCTTCCTTGAAAGAGATGCTTACTTTTCATGCACAATGGAAGGATTTCTGGTACTAACTATATAAGACGGGTCAAATTATTTTTTCCTAGACAAATTGACAGTTACTCAAAACTGTCGATGACGTGCTCAACAAAATCGCGAAATATGAGAAAACATAAAAATTAAAATAATGCCATTTTTTGCGATTTTTGCGAATTATCACAACGATTTTTGAATTTTCGCCAGATCAGTATGTGGAGTGCTGATGTTTGTACAACAATTCGATGGAACATTTGTTTTTATCATTTCAAGCATTTCATTTCAACCATGTTTATCATCGTATTTTCATTTCATTAACAACTGTGTCATAATTTTATGAAGGATTTTGTCTTCGTATTTATTATTTATCTCGTCCGTTTTCTTGAATAATGAGATGTCGTGCTCATGAAGCCTCACGCACCTATAATGAACGCTATTGATAAGTTTTCAACGAGTTCTACACGTCACGTATTATTCCACATCCTTTACAATCTCTATCTGTCGCGTTTTCTGACTCTCAAAACGCGACTGAGTCGAATCATTCT
>LS566215.1:13459-35130 GCA_900490775.1 Pristionchus maxplancki | reverse complement strand
CGTATTTCCAAAGAGAACACTGTGTTCGTGTCCTGAAATTCCGACTAACTCGATTTTTCTAGGATTTTTAGACATTTTTTCAGATTTTTATCTTCACTCCCCGGGCTGTACTCGACGCACAAAGAAGCGCGGGGGGAGGGGAGCGAGAGAGCGGGGGGAGGGAGAGAGACACACGCGAGAGAGGCTCCGCCCCCTTCCCTCTCCCTCTCACTTTCCCCTCTCGCCCGGTGTGCCTTGCGCGCGTGGTTTTCGGGGCATAACTTTTGTCAGAGATTAGATATCCATGAACTCTAAAAAGCATGAGGTTATTGGGTCCCTAAGGAACGGTTTGAACACACATTTGACCCCATGGCGAGAATTCGGCTATGTGCGTTGTGGTCCCTACGTGTGGGTGAAAAATGAGTTCAGGGTGGGTCCACGAAATATTGGAGTAGTTTAAGTGTAATATCGATCTATCTCAGATGATTTTATGCCAGTGTCTCATTCTTTCACCTTTTAGGATCGTCTAGGCGATTTGAACCTGATCTGCTGAATCTGCTGATCTGCTGATATTGAGCGAGATCGAAGTTCTGACAGTGAGCGAAAACCATTGCGACGCCAATGTCGTGAATAATCCCCCACTGGGTGGCGATTCAGAACGTTTGTGTTGTTTCAATTCTTGTAAGATATTAGTTTTCCTGCATGTGAAGACATCTCGCCCTCTCACGGGCCCACAATACCTTCTCACAATCAGATCGACTAGGACTGTGACCTAGGCCTCACGATTAAAGGGTGGATGGCAGATGATACGCTACGGGTCAATGGTACAAAGAACAAGCACATTGCTCGAGTCTTCCTTGAAATTCCCGGCAATTTTTTTCACCGCGTAATCACGCTTGGCGCCCACGCGCCCACAAGGTTGTTCCTCATTTCAGCACCCCTTACTAGACAAAGAAGCGTCTATTCATTCTCCATTCTTTCATTTGACATACGATTCTCTTTATTTCCCACTTGTTGTGCTCAATTCATAATTCAGTGGCATGGATAATCCGAAGATTCACTTCAAATTTGACTTCAACGGAAAGAAGCACCGCTTCGCCGCTCTTCGACGAAATTTGACCTTTATCACGCTATCAAGCAAGGTCGCCGCTATGGCTAAGGATTACGCCTACGAGTTGTTTTGGAATGGTAAGCACTATTAGAAAATATGATATAAAGGTTGTGCGAGTAATCATTATTTTTATGTCCTAAAACATGATGCAATCGCGTACTAGGAGGTGCGATGCTAGAGAGCTCTGATCTCCCAATTCTAGTCGTGCAGTGATCACTTTTTCACAGATGGCGAATCGGACATCGTCCTGGAAAATTATCAGGATCTGGCAACAGCGATCGACTTTGCAATGGCCAGCAGAAAGATGTGGGTATAAATTTAGCTCAAAAATTTGTATCGAATTGAAATCATATTTTGAGTGAATCCGACATCTTGTGCATCGAACTGGCCCTTACGGAGACCAAACCAGACTGTGGGGAAACTGCGGCAAAGAACGATGGAAAAGTTGTTCCACAGGAAAAGGTCAGCGTGAGATCCTCTCTGATTGTGAGACTAGGCCCAATATCCTAGAAAAAAACATTATGCAGGATCGTCTCTTGGTAAAGGCATTTGTGATCGACTACATCGCGTGGCTTCTGGAGAGGGACAATCGCAAGTGGTATTGTCTTTAGTATACCCTCCTTAATCTTCAGAACAACTTGACTGGTTTTGATTCACGAATGCAAGTATTGCAGGCCACTAGCTCCGGCAGTTTTCATGGGAGCGGAGAAAGAACACGAAGCTATGAGGTGAGATTCAATTTCAATTTCACCTTCGATTTGAATTTTAACTTTTTTCTAGACTTGCATGCGCAGCTAGAGAAGAAGAGATCGCGCAGTTGATGCACTACGACTTTGATGAGTTTGTCGTGCACAAGGTTTGATCGTTTCCATCATTGTCCTGAGTCTAGTCACAGTTTGAGCGTGCGGTAATTCGAAAACTATTCAGGTTCGTCAAGCATACGGCCAGAATTCGAGCCTTCAGGATCTACCGGAGCTGAGCTACTTGGATGTGGTTCGTATCTCACGATTGTAGATAAATTTCACGGATTTAACTTGAATAAGGCCGGCTTCATTCGATTTTTGAAAATGTAGACCGAATTACAGAGTATCAACTTTCAGATTGATTTCATCACATACACTGGTCTTAAATGCCTGGGAACGGCGCGAGCCTGCCGATATACGGATATGCTATGGCCGATTGCTCAGAGAACCATCCAGTACCTAGAATCGGGAATCCAGAAGAGTTGGAGCAAGGATACGCCAAAGATTGAGAACAGCTGGGTAGGCACTGCTCCGTTCGACAACGATTCGAATCTTGAACCATTTTTAGGCGGGGCTCATGAACTACACTTCATCTCACCGCAAGTTCTACGATTCTCTGTGGCAACAACGCGTGCTTCCGAATAACAGCTTCATCACGAGAATTACTAACAACTTCCCCACTGTTGACAGACTGACTCTCGAGTACGCAACACGCATCGGGGCAACGGTGTTCTCTGGGTATTTACTGTATCGACTGTTGCATTAACGATTCGTTCCTGTCATTAAGTAACAACTCGCTTTTTCAATCAATTTCTTCTTTGTTTGCATCATAAAACAGTGCTCTATTGTTGCTAAATATAATTACTTGACTGATATCCTTCACTCCGACAGAATTCCCGGTCGGCAAGAACCTTAGATCTGACTAGGGCTGCCACTGGTGCATCTGACCTAGGTCTCCTCTCCCTCGTTAGAGAGAGAGATGGAGGGTGATGGCACGGTTTGGAACTCGCTTTTAGGAACCCTGTTTTTGGGTTCCTAAATGACACTTTTCGCAAGCTCCAAAGCATGTAAAAAGTGGCAGCCTGCTACATCTAAATTATTGTGTGATGGGGTGATACAGAACCATCGGGTAGATTCTCTGAAACGGTGATATTTAGGAACCCAAAAACAGGGTTCCTAAACGCGAGTTCCAAACCGTGCCATCACCAGATGGAGTGGATGGCAGATGAGACGCAAAGGGTCAGGGGCGAGGGTGCAAATAACGATCACATTCACTCTTCCCTACTTACCGTAAACTCTGTGGGCCGCCTCTCACATTGGGTTATTCCCAGTCTGCGTATTTAGACCTATTTCATCACACCAGTCCTCGACCTCTAAGCGGCCATTCATTTTCCATTCTATCGCTACTTTTCCATTATTTTAGTTTTTCATCTGGTTTTTATTCTGAGTGGAATGGACGATCAAGCCAAGATTCACTTCAAGCTTGACTTCAACGGAAAGATTTATCGTTTCGCTTCTGCTCTTAGAGGAAATATGCTCTTTGCCACGTTATCGAACAAGATTGTCGCCATTACAAAAAATGCGTTCGAGTTGTTTTGGAACGGTGAGCATCTGTATTTGGTCAATTGTCTTGAGTTTCATGTATACAGTTGCAATTCTTCCCTCCAAAATCACTGCAAAAACCATTTTTCAGATGGCGAATCAGACATCGTCCTGGAGACGGCGGCAGACCTCGATACTACCATTGATTTCGCTCTGGCGATGAGACAAAAGTGCGTTCTAAAGCTCCAATCCTATTTTTCAAATGTGTCCGCGAATCTGCAATTCATTTATCGTATTTCAGCGCATCCGACTTCTTGTGCATCCATCTTACTGTTACCGAGACCAAATTCAGTGGATTTGATGGGGCAAAGCGAGTTGGAGCTGTTGTTTCGAAGCGAATGGTTAGTTTACATTTCTCTTGATTCTATCACTCAATGGCCCGTTGATAAAGTTACTAATACATTACCTTCAGACGGGAATGCTGGCCTACATCTCCTCTCGCCAGGAGAAGTACGCAGAAGCCATTCGCAATGGTCGGATATTCGTGCGAGATCGAGCTAATCAGTTCCGCGATGAAGTCCCGGAAGAAGTAAAAGTGTGCGCAACAGTCGTCGGAGTGTCCGTTGTTTCCGTTTGCTGCTATTGGCAATTGCTCAATAAATTTGTCAGTTAAAATGTTTGTCTGCCTTAGACTGTTCATTTGATTTGTACGTATTCATATTTGATTCTCAAAAATAAACAGCATCTTGATTAGTGCTTTCCGCTCGGAATTTTCGAGTCCTTTAACACCTCCGGCGGACAATGATTGCACAGCTTTCTGATTTGCTACTGTATATCAAACATGTGACGCTTGTTATTCAAATATAAGACGCTTGACACGCCGCGCCTAATTCAAATGTTGCCATTTCATCGTATTTCTCAATCACTTCTGAGGGGATGCTCAGAGGAGCCACTCCATTTCATCATCTGGTGACCCGGGTCAGACCGCACACACGTCTGCTCAATAGCTCAGAGACACCAGTCTTATTAATTTGGTCGTTCTATGAGCTCTTGGTGATGAAAAAGGCTGTCTCGAAGAGGGAGAGAGAGGGGAGAGAGTGGAGGAGGGAGGAGGGATAGGGAGAGTCTGCCCGAGAGTGCCCATTTCATCACCAACGGACTGGCCACCGGGTCCGCAGACCCATTCATTATCTTTTCCTTTGCTTTCTTGTCTCTTGTTCGGTTTTGTTTGACTAATTATATTTCATGTCAACTTGTTTTAAGTGACTAAGGAAGAACTATGACTGAGCAAGGAGCAGCCAACGAGAACGTAAGTTCATCCATCTGTATCTTCTAATCAAGTGAGGCTAGCAACATTTGGATTATTGGCTCTGTTTAACTTATTTTCGATATGTGCTAATTGCAATAAGATGAGCGCGTTAGGCAGACATGACGGGCAGGCAGGGCCCATTCTATGGATTTCCAGGATCCTCTATCAGTGCAGGGCTTCGTGGTAGATTACATCGTGTGGAGACTGGGCAATGACCAATTCACGTGGTACTTTTAAATCTTTTCAAAGTCGTTGATGCATTTGAAAAAATGTTAAAGAAAACAAGTGAAAATTGCAGGAGAGATGCTCCCGTAGTACTCAAGGGAGCGAAGAAGGAGCATGAAGCAATGAGGTAGGCTATCAAGCTCACTCTAATTAGTGTAGTCTCTTGCTAGGTATGATTATCGGATGGTCTGGGAAGAGCTAGACAGTGCTGCTTATATTTCGTTCAGTGTTCAGATTTTTATTTCATTTTTCAGAATCATGTGTGCATCTCACGAGGAAAAGAAGGCCAAGTTCATGCGCTGGGGCTTTGACGAGTTTCTCAATCACAAGGTTCTTTTTTCTTAATTGCCTTTTATCATATTACGTTTTTTCGTGATATTGACAACTTGTTCAGATTCGTGAAACTTGCGGTGAAAACTCAAACGAGCGCGATCTGCCCACATTGACCTATAACGATGTTGTAAGTCATCTCTTCTTGTTCATCTTGGAACTAATCGACAAGATGATAAACAATATCCATTACAGATTGATCTCATCTCTTGCACGGGCCTGGACTGTCTCGAGAAGGCCTCGTATGAGCAATATGATGAAATTGGAGAAATTGCTCACAGAACGATTCAATATCTTGAAGAAGGAATCAGAAGATCCTGGACTGGAGAGAACGAGGGAGAAGAAAGAAGCTGGGTGGGCCATCCCTCAATTCATTTCATGAGACTTACCGTTCAGGCGGGTTTCATGACCGCAACAGCCTCTCGTCGCAAGATCTACTCGGAGGTTTTGAGAGAACGAGCTAGAGATGATCAACGTTTCAACAAAGAACTTAAGGAGTGTGTTATAGTGGGCAGTGGTCTGCTTGTCCTCGGCTACGGCTTTTATCAATTGCTCGTGCGAGAAATTATTTAAGCGTGCAGGAACCCCGTTTTCAATGTTCAAATCGCTATTATAATCTCTATATGCAGGATATTGACCCTAAGCTCTATGATTCACTTACTAGCACTCTGCTCATTTCCCGCGTTTTGCTTTTTTCCTTCATTTGTTGTAAATTTTAGCAAAGTAAAATTCGTGTTAATCGTTTATCCAGATAAAAACAGCATGATAACAGGTTAATGTGGATAGAATGAAAGATCAAACTAGAAAAACATGCAGTCATTGCGCGCCACTGAGAATTCCTTTGATACGTCAACAGATCCAAAATTGAGCAATAACCAACAATAACGAAACAGTTTCCTACCTATTCACTATAAATGATGCTGCTAGCTACTAAACGTGCACGACCTAATGGAAAATCCGTTCAAATCTAAGCGGGATTAGGGAATGAAAGTTCAGAATCGGGAAAGGTTAGGGACAACTAGTTCAAAGTTCAAAGATCAAATATTACGTGCACTTGGTGATTTTGAGCCACGCGAAGAGCAGCGGAGACATCGCGATCGTGCGGACGAAGAACTGCAAATATAATTAATAATTATTAATTATTAATAATTACCAGAACAAAAAAGAAACTACAATTTCGTGTAAGGTTTGTGCTTCACTTGTGCTACGTTATTTGAACACTGATGGGGCTACTGATGATTTCAGGATGTGTCCGCTTTCAAACAATTACGATTCAAGAATTTCTTCAAATGCCCTCAATATTACAGTCCTGGTCTCATCATGCTCTTTCTACCCCGTCTAGCACGCGCCCTTTCCCTATCTGCTCACCTGTGCTGCAATGGGCGAGAGGAGGGGCGCGGCGAGGGCCGACACGAAGAGGGAAGTGACAGGCACCGTCTCGCTGCAAGAGAGGAGGGATTAGAGACCAGATATATGACGAAAAAGCAACAGATATCCTCGCTAATACAACAATATTTATTTTTTGAAGTGGGACTTCTACTCAGATTGAATAGCGTGTATTGGTTAGGTTACGTAATCGTTATGAACCACGCAATCACCTACTCTACCTTTACGAGATCTTTATGAACCTTGCATTGCCAATATCACAAAATTTTCAGCACTTCGACGATGAATCGGCAATCTTCAAATATTCAAAGATCAAAGCTCAACGATAACCTCATCTGAATCGTCTCCATCCTTCTACTCTGCTCCCTCTCATCTCATATAACACTCATTTATCTCTCCAACTTCACTATTCTCCCTCGCATTTATGATCAGCTAGAGATCACGCAAAATGAAGATAGGTAATCCTTCCCAAATAATTTCCACCCTCACCTCATCTTAATGGACTCCATCGTCCTGCTCTGCTCCTCGGGCAGGAATCGACGCTGCGAGGCGTACGTCGAGAGGAGAATCTGAAAACAAATTGAGCATACGATGATGAAAACATCTAGGAATGATCAAATTAAAAACATTCCGTATGCTATGCCCAAACATGGTGTTCCCAGTAAGAATTTTTTTCCAATCGAAAAAGACCTACAATTGCATGCCTCGAGCACGCCAACACTAAACAGATACCATGAAGCACCAACCATTCACGGCCACTAGGACCGTGGTTCGACTCAATCATGTATCTCCCAATTAAACAAATAGTTTATTTAAATAAATAAATCAAATCCACGCCTCCTTCTGCTGGAAGCTCTTCTCCAGATAGGCCGTCGGGTCCTCGCGCACCTCCGATGGCTGAAAATTCGTAACATTAAAAAATAAATTATTGTTTTACTGGTATTTTTCCAGCAAAGGTATCTGCGAAAACCGTAATATCCAAATCCTTTCACTTCTCCTATTATTTGCCACCTTCCTATTGAACTCCTTCAAAATCCCACTCCCAATCCATCCAGGCCTAAACATCACCACCTCACCTCCCCCGCCCACGTGCACCGACTAGTGCTTGGGACTTGTGAACCAATCCCCTTTCCCTATTCCCACTTTTGCTCTCTATGACCCCAGGCGGTTTGCCGTTCTTCGTCTACATTACAACCACTTCCACGCCAATCTGTTGGCGTGGAAGTGGTTAGATCTCCATTTTTATACGAATTCCCAAAAAAAAGACTGTACGATTTTCAGTTTCATGTCCCCGCAATATTTCCTCACCTCCCTCCTCCGCACATCGACGTGTACCGTCGAGTGCATCGTGACAATGCACACCTTTCTCTCTTCCCAGGCAGTTTCTAGCTCTTACCACGAACGAAACGGATTCCATTCTCCGGCTAACCTAATCGCGCACCCATATCTCATTGATTTCCCCAACATAGATTTCTAACTTAATTGTCATTTCCATAATTACGCTAATATTCCCTCACCTCTCTCCTCCGCACATCCACATGCACCGTCGAGTGCATCCGGGAGCACACGAAGCCGAACATGCCCGGCGGTCTGCAATGAGTTACTGTACTCTGGGGTACGGTAGGTCGAGGGATTACTGTACTCTATAGGTTTTCTCATTGCTGTATTCTATCGAGTGCGGAGGTCGAGGGGATTATATATTAGAGATGTGGGGAAAAAGGACATTTATCGGTACACGCATAATGCTAAAGCCCCTAATGCTGTTCATGAAACTCCAGTTGTTTGGGGAAAATTCAGACTTCAATGTGACGTATCTTGATTGTTATCAAAAAAACGGTAATAAAGAAAAATTTAACACTACTCAGCTCCTGATGCCCCCTCTAACCCGGCTTGCCTAGCACGCGCCATTTCATAATCCAACTCACTCCGGCTGCGAGTACGCTATCGTGATGTCGTACACCGCCTCCAGACTCCTCAACTCGTCCATGCACAGACGGAGGCCTGCCGCGCGAGGGGAGAGGACTCTGGAAAATGTAGCGATGCCGTTCAAGATTATGGAGGGGGCATAATTTTGCTTTATAATGACGTATTGTAATGACGAATCTCCGACATACTGTAAATGAGAAGTTTACAAGATCAAGTGAATGCTATGCAACACAAATCCGAGCGTTCTCTCCCAGTTCCTTCATTATTTCATTCTTTCGCGCATTCCCTCCGGCCTCTATTTCAATAATCTCCCATTTATTCTCTCAAGCTCCATGTTTTATGTTTCACTCGCTTCTTTAAATCTATTGCGATTTCTCATCGACAATAATGTTAAGTCTACTTTTGCGAACACACATCTAACAGTGAGCTATATCGTCGTCTCATCTCCCCAACTTTCCTAATCACTGTTTCTCTTTGACCTTTCATAATGATGTTTTGTGCTTCACAGGGCACACGTAATCTACTGCTAGTCTTGATCCATGATACCACGGCATTTGATCAGGAGTAAATAACAAAAAGTCTCTCACCTCTCCAGTTGCCCTCTTCTCTCTGAGTCTAAATTTACACGGCAGCTATACAAGCTATAGTACGCGCTCTACCATCAAGTAGCGTTCTCAATTGCGCTATGAATGGCTCATTAAAGACAGACATCGTACCTCACCAACTGCCCCATCCCTCTCTTCTCTCTGAACTCCCTTACCAATCGTGGCTACTTCACTATTACATCCCGCCCCTTTCTTTTCAAAATCATTCCTATTTTTATCGACTTTAAATATGAATCTCTCACCTCTCCAACTGTCCCATCCCCCGCTTCTCTCTGAACTCCTTCGACCGAGTGAGTGTCGCGGCCGACCGTCGAGTGCCCTGCAGAGAATGATTAGAGATTGGGCAAGACAGTGATAGTGGGCGGAGCCTAATCCAAGCGAATTGTCAGATTTTTACACACTAAGAGCTCGGAGTATTCCCGACCACGGATCTCACTGACTATGTTAGAGTCGTGAAACTGCATAGCAACTAGTAGAGTATTTTCAGGAACCCTGACCACCGGCGGATTCTGAGGAACTGCATTCCGTTGTTTTTCGTCCCAAGCACGTGCATAGTGAATGATTGAATGATTGAATCGTGGCATTTTTGATTTAAAATCACCGCAATTGGCTTTAAAATTGGCTGTACTAATTGTTTCATTTGGATTGAGCAAGCGACGAAAACATCATTCACGTCAATGGATCTCTCTGACTATGTGAGAGTCGTGAAACCGCCTAACAATTAGTTCAAAAAATTATAGCAATCCCGATCCAATTCGGCAAATTTTAAAAACTTTCTTTCTCACTTCTGCCTCTCTAAATACTCACCTCAGGGAAGATCAGCAACCAGTACGGGCTGGACAACGAGTCCAACCACCTCAACTGCTTCCTCACGGGCGCCTCCTTGAAGGCGCCGGCGCGCCGCACGAAGATGTAACCGTGCTTAATTCGTGTTATTAATATTAAAATTAATCATTCTAATACCGCAAAAACGCAGAACAAAGTTGCTGAAGTGGGTTAATTATCCGGTTATTATTCCAACCAGCTCTTCACAGATTGGCATTGTGTCCACAACACGAGATTACAAGAAAACTATGAAACCTTACCCGCCCAATTCGGAATATGAATTTCAGAGGAAAAATCCATTCACATGTTCTCTAATCAAAAAGAGATCGATAGAGGGTGCATAAAATTGAGCGAGTGCCCTTCTCACCTGGAAGATGTACCATCCGAAGAGCGGGACGTACTGTCACCAAGTACCATTCCCTCACTCTCCCCATCCCCTATGCTCTCTCACCTCCTCTAACCGACGAGAGATCATGTAAAACGGAGAGACTCACCTGGAAGATGTACCATCCGAACAGTGGCACGTACTGTATCGAGTGCTTGACCATGAAGCGGAGCGACTCGAGCGCGCCCGAGGGAGAGTGGCGGGCTGAATGGGAGAATATTAGAGTGCGCAATTCGGGTAATCGTCTCTTCATTCTCCACACTCTCTCGTCGCTCTGACCGGTGAGTGAGTGTGTGAAATGAAGAGACGATTACCCGTATTTCGCACTCTAATGCCCACCTAATGTTTTTAAATTTTAGTAATTTGTTTGTATTCAACGAGAGGACATCCTATTGGCAAGTTAGCACACTCCGCTCACTCGTAGGTCGAGTGAAACGCAACACCAAAGCCTCATCATGCATCACCGAAACCGAAACAGCCACTATTTGTTTATTCTAGTATTGGGGCATCTACAGTGGCATATAACTGCCATCGCGAAACTATTCACCCTCTAGTAGAACAGATGAAACGTAACATCACAGGGCGTGCGAAATGAGGAAATGGCGTGGAAAAAAAGAGACCAACCAGCCAGCATGAACGCCACCGCCCAGTCCGCGTTCGACTGATGGTTGGAGAGGATGATGGCGCGCTCCTGAGCGGAAGATTACGTAAACTAAGATACGGTAGAATTAATCGATAATAGAATCAACAGCTAAGGTTACGGTAGGGTAAGTGCTGTGGTAGAATCAATTGATAATTTCTCAACGTATTCCAGTACCCATAACCCACAGTAAATCCAAAGCATAATTAATAATAATCAAGAGTGTTCCGTCGATAAATTACCAAATATTTTAAATATTTAATTAACATTAATAATTAATAAATACCTTCTTCGACAGCAGCTCCTCGACGTCTCCCGACACGATCAGATCCACGCCTGAACGAGAAGTTAAGGGTTACGGTAGTAGAGGACAACGGTATAATTACTGGCACCGTAGTACTCTACTACCGTAAGCTATGTTTTGGGTTAAGGTAGAATGGACTAAGGTAGAGCGTTATTGTGAGCTATTGTTGACGGTTAATAAATCAACAATTGCGTTGAAATTATAGTTAGGATTTTCGCAGAAATGGCGGTCAAGCGATTGCCTTCAGGATATTCCTCGTGCCCTAGTAGACAGAACGAAACATGGAACCACCCAAAACTGTCTCTAAAAAAATTCTGCTCGGTGAAACTACATTACCGATTGTTTCGTTACGGAACATCACAACTCATCCGATACATTCTCAGGCGAAATTTTTTTTCAACCGTTCCCAAACTAGCTCAGAATACGATAGTTATGACTATTTTATACACTCACCCGACACATTCTCGAAGACGAAGAGGCACAGTCGCATATAGCCGCGGTAGAGGGTGTTGTCGAGCGACTCCCAGGCGGTGCGCGGCAGCACCCTGCAGAAATGGGTTTCACATGACGTTTACATTTTCGAGATTCAAACTGTGGTAGTTTCCATGAATACCTCGGTTGAATAAAAATCTAAACAGCAAATTGAATTTTTCCTCATCGATAAGATCAAATGAAACTGGTCATTCAGTGCTTCACGACTCTGCTATACTTCAATGACGAATCAAGTACCAATATGGCATCAGCCCCGTCTTGAAACACACTTATTCTCAATAATTGTGAGTCCGCATCCATTATGGAGAGGGAGAGGAAGAATAATTTTTTTTTCACTCGATTTTACGACGATACGATTATAACATCAAACACTTTTGACCATACCCCATGAAGACAAGCCCGTAAAACACGGTTCGTCTTCTCTCTAGAAACCTAATCAACATTCCGGTGACATACCAGCTCAGCGCTCCCGATACGATCGTCGCTGCTCCCATCGGTACCATCGACAGGGAGAGAAGGGAGGCGGGCACGAGATGCCGATGCGAGTGGATGGTGAGAAGAGTGGAGATGATCATTCTGGAATTACACAGTAATATATAGGCGACATGTATTAAAAATCACAAAAAGGAAGCATACGTAGTCTCAACAAAGTTATAGGCTCAGTAATCGACTATTATCTAATGACGCGAGTGGGTGGTGAGCAGTGGAGATGATCATTCTGAGATAGAGTCGGTAGGATGCGGAAAATACTAGAAGTACAGTAAGCTAGGGTAACGATGTACGATCAATAATAATATGTTCCTATACAAAACACCAACTGCTCATCAGATACGGCACAATCTAGGCTAACATGAAGCGCGGGTGAAGCACAAATTATGCGTCGCAAAAATCGGAATGTCTGCCCTATCTCTCACTTCATTCGGAGTTGAGAGAGAAGGAAAGATCGAATTATCAACCAAATCGCGAAGCACTGATAAGATACCGTATCACATACTCTACCTTTCTCCATCAATCAAATATGCCAGATCGCACTGACGATCAATTACAACTTTTCAAAAACATTAATATTAATAATGTATTTATTCCCGATCTTTCGAGATCTACAATCACAGCCAACAAATCATGATATGACTAGGATGCATATTCACAGCTACTGTGGAGCAACATGGCGATAGGTACACGATGATTAAAGCCATCCGATTATGATTGAATACTATTTACAATATGAATATCGTTAATTAAATTAATTATATTTAATAATAAGCTAATCAAATCGTGTGAGTCGACGCGCGCCGATTTCGCTCGGCCAGTGAGTAGGATCTGCAAAAAACTCGATAATCAGGAAATCAGGAATTCGTGATTTAGGATAGATACCGAAAGCCTAGCTATTAATAAAGCCCTATTATAGAATCAGTGCCAAAGCGACATTAACTCAACCCACTCCTAGCACTCAAGTAGAACAAATGGAACACAGAGCCACAGATAAAATTAATATATTTCACTGTATGATCTACCGTTCTTCTTACCAATTCCTACCCCACCTCACATCGCATACCTGAATGTTTACAGCTTGATCTACAGTATCACCACTATGTCCTACCGTACCCTACCGTATACCTGAACGCGATCCACTGTGCCGCAGCCAGCAGCAGTGGCGGGATGAAGAGCATGAATCGAGTCGCCTCTTGCAGGTCGCCCGTCGCCGAGTGCGATGACTTGTACGTCTGCAATTATTGATTGGAAAATAGAATGATCTACCGTAATCGACTAGTCTGCAGGGATATTGATTGAAAATATAGTAACCTACTTTCTACCGTGATCTATCGTGACCCAGCACCAGCAACCGTATACGGCAGTAACTAATCTGAAACTAACAAAGCCAATCCCGTTTGTCCCAAAGATTGTCAGTGATTTCATTTTTCACTTTATCTATTAGTGTGCAAAGAATACTGCGAAGACAATGGGTTCCAATTATTCCTTTTCCTCCTACAACGCTATAAAACGGAAGAGCATCCTACAGTAGCCCATCATCTTCTACCGTACTCCATCTAACAGTACTCTACGCCTCTGCATCCCTTCCTCACCTCATTTCCGTACGAGTTCAGATAGTGCACCCATACATGGGCATCATTGTTGGTAGCAGCAATACCCACCCGGTTTTGAAGAGTCCAACCCACCCGATTCGAATATAGTATAAGGAAATTAGGCATTTAGCACCTATTGTGAAGTAGTTTCGCTCTATCACCCGAAATGCAAACTCCAGCAACAATCCCCGCCCAGGTATGAGTGCACCCCTACCTACCGTACTTCTGCTACCCTTACCCCCTCTCTCATCTCCTACCATGACCAACCGTACCTCATATCCATACGAGTTCAGATAGTGCACCACTGCCAGCGGGGCGATCGACTGCGCCGGCTTGACGAAGAGGGCGTTGACGCCGAAGACCAGCGAGGACAGCGGCTTGCTGGAAGTGAGGATCGATTGTGGTGCGACGGATACGAATGGTCGCCTGTCGATTTTCCGACATGCATTCACTTTATATTCGCCATATCTTACGACTGAACAGTGTAAGCTAGCGCTCAATGCACTCGAAAATTTAAAATAAAGCCGAAGACCGGCGAGGACAGCGGCTCGCTGGAAGAGAGGGAGGATTACGATAGGTGAGGCACGAAGGCAACGGTGGGTGGAATTTGTTTTCCAATGACCTGTCCCCGACGACCCCGCAACTCTCGTCTCAATGGGCTCTGAGGCAGGCTGCTTTCAGTTTTGGTGAATCGAGTTTTTTGCGGTTTCAGGTTTCGCCCAAACTACTAGTTATTGAAACAAGCATGCAATCCAATCCTTGCTGCAGAACCGCCATTAGATTGACCTACAAAGACAAAGATTGACCCCCTTCCCTTTTTGTAACCCGTCGCGCCTAGCACGCGCCCTCTTCTCAAGATCCCTAAAGCTCACCATCTCTCGTGTCTCCTCTGATCGTCCTCGATGAACTCTTAGATTAGTTCATCGAGGTCACCTTACTCTGCCCCTCCACCATTTTCCTACCAAGATCAGTGGAAAGTGGGCGTGGCTAGCTCTTATACGCGCCGGAGCTGCGCGTTTCTAGCAATACTTCTCACCTCCTCTCGTGCCTCCTCTGATCATCTTCGATGAACTCGGAGATGAGAATGTTGAAGAGCGGCGCCGTCGAGTGCACCGCCACACTTTAATTAATTAATTACTATATTAATTAAGATTATTAATGTGTTATTTATTTCTTTATTTTGCCATCAACAATGCTCCTTGTAAATTCCACATTATCCCGTCTCATTCGCGTTCCACCACTCTCTTGAATACTAGCAGCTACAATGTACAGTAATGTCACGGAGACACCGAACACTTTAAACAATCTAAGAATTATAAACGTTCTACGATCCCGGTTGCTTCGAGTACCACAACCTTCGTAAATGCCAACTTCAAGGCTACGCAGCGATTTCGGTCGAGCATCCTCTCAAAAATATACCTCACTCCATTTTTCAGGTTCCTGCAGTTTCTAATCGACGTGTGGTCATATAAAAGCCATCACACTTACCCTCTAACCCGGCTTGCCTAGCACGCGTGCTTTACTGTCATCCGGAGACTATCACTGACCTATCGACGAACATGTACAGCATCACCATCCAGGGCGAGCCGCCGACGAGGAAGAGGAGGGAGGAGGCGATCACCTGGAATTGGAGTAGGGTGAATGAGTTATGGCCTGACTCTCTTCATTTCGTGTACTCTCTCGCCCATAACAGGCTACATAGCCGAGAAATTTAATTATTTGCCTGGCGGATAGCTATGGTCTGACACAATTCATTCGGTTCCACATACACAGATCAGGCAAATTGAGAGAGTGTGTTCGAAATGGTGAAAGTTGGAAAGGCGAAGCAATCATGACATCGAATCGAATTCCTAGCCAAGTCGAGGTGAAGTGCCCATGAAACCGTACTTCGCTACGACGAAAAGTGTGCATCGCAATCAGCATGAAATACAATTTGTACTCGTGAACGCAATCAATTTACATTTAGATTGATGTCACGAGCCGTATCAACCATCTGGCAGATAGCCGTTTCATGGCCATATCACTTCTGTGCGACTCGTACTCCGATTCAATACCGGATTGCCGCCTTTTCACAATATAATTGCGAACCCTACGACCTCGGGTTTCATTGAAATCGCAAAGGCACCGAGCAATAGGTATGGTCAGTAGCTGGATCGACCACTTAACTAATATTATAAATTAATAATACCTTAATTAGGCTTTATTAATTAGTAATCGTCATACTATCCACTCACCGTGGCCAGGAAGGACGCTTGCGCGATGGCGTGTGCGCCCACGCGGACGACGATTCCTGAAGAGATTACGGTAGGAGATTACGATAACGAGGGATACGGTAGGTACTACCGTTACAGTTCACGGTATCGACTTTTATGAAACAATAGAGCCCCAAAGGAAATATGAAAACGTGCTACGAGTCGGCAGGAATTCGATTGGAACACCAGTCAGAATCGCGCTGCACCTACTTCACATCAGCCATGGCTGCTATTCACCCACAGTAACTTCCAGTCATTCCTTACACCCACTCCGCAATCGATTATGCCTATGACAGTATTGATACACATCAACGATCAAAGTTCAAAGATCAAAGTTCAAAGACCAACCTTCCGAGAGGATGGCGATGATCTGCGGCGCCAGCGTGCACGCCGCGTAGAAGACCGCGAGCGCCATCGATCCCTGAAAAGAGACTGACTCTCTCCATTCCGCACACTCTCTCGCTCTGTCTGATAGGTGAGAGAGCGTGTAGAAAGGAGAGACGATCATCGGAACGTGTCTGACTCTTTCCATTCCGCACACTCTCTCGCTCTGTCTGATCGATGAGAGAGCATGTAGAATGAAGAGACGACCATCGGAACGTGTCCGGCTCTCTCCATTCCACATACTCTCTAGCACTGTGAGAGAGCGTATGACATGGTGATATATCAAATCTGTTCAATCCCGACGACTTGACTATCTCTGTAGGAGCCAAGGAAAGGAAGTACAAAGCATTGATCCCCGGCTTCCCTCTCACGCCAAGTACCCTCCCTGAAGCGGCAACCCTACAAGCGACTCATACACACGCGCGTCTCCCCTCCCCTCCGCCCTCCTCTCCCCGCGGTTTCCTACCCGGCGCGACTAGCACGCGCTCTCTGCCCAAGACCCCTTGGTGACGTGTCTCAGGCATCAACTTGTATTTTGGTTTATTTTGTCGAGAGGCTGCCCTAGGGCAGCCGCCAAGTGCCGTGCTGTGGCCATGTCAGTCACTCGGGGATCTTTGATCGTTGACCCTCGAGTAATTGTCATGGTCCACTACTGATAAGGGGAGAACCTCTGTCAGCTGTTTTCATATTTTGGTTGTTATCAATACTGCGAATGTCCTTCTTATTCAAGCGCATGTACCCAGGCCACTATAGTTCTTGTACGTAACCTCGATTTTCCTTTCACCAGGATGAACAGATTGCTCTAACGCTAGACTAACAGTTAGTCATTAACTTCACCCTTTTCCTTGTATGACCAGACGGGAAACATCTGCTCTCACATTCAAAGGACGGGTTCAATAACTACAGTACTCTCAGGCTCTAAAGTACCGTACCTTGGGCAGGATACTCCCGGGCACGAGCAGCTCCGTCGTGATCGAGGCGAAGTTGAGATGCATCACTGACCTGCGATCGATTGATTGATTAAGATTACGGTACTTACTGACATGAGGGTGGCTATTGATTGAGCCATAGTAATACATTTTTAAAAGCCTGAGTTGACCAGCTATTCCAGTCAATCCGTATCTCTAACTAAGTGAGAGCAACGAAACAATAAATGAACAGGTAGGGGACTTTTGCATTCCAAGTAATATTCATGATCAGCAAATAACATTTCTCAAACACCTGTCATCCACATCCCAGTCAACCAGTATCTCCTACTAAATCAGAGCAATGAATCCACAATCGAACTGTTTGAAAAGTAAATCTAACTAAAAGCTCTAGAATAGATTCTGGTCTGATTACTGTATTTTTTCATTATCCATTCACCCGACTACCGTACTCTACCGTACCTCGCGTTGTGGATGAAGTTGACGAAGAGGATGGCGAGGAAGTCGCGGCGGACGAGCAGCTGCGACAATCGATAATTACTCTCTCAATTTAGCACAGAATCAGAATCAGAATCAGAATCTTTATCAGAATCACGGATTGGGTGTTAAATCACATGCTGATCTCTTCTGGTGCTGTACTCTTCTGGTGAAATTGACCACCAGTTGTCTCCGATAATTGAGTGTATTCCGTCTCGCCAATTTAGCACAGTCTCTCGCCTTTCTCTGACTACTCAAGACTCTCTTTCTTTCACGTGCTCTATCGCTCTCTGATCGACAAGAGAAACATGCCAAAGGAAGAGATCAGCTGCGAACACTTAATATTATTTCAAAAAAATCTGTTTATCCCACTACCAATTTCAACTGATTAGCCTCCAACCACCACTGCGCTACTCATAAACTCCTCGTCGCACGAATCCGCCTAGTAGCCTCCATAATGTTTCTCGCCTGTCCTCATACAATTAACGCGCGGCCCTTTTCCTTACGCATAAATTAAATTTTTCCACTGAACAACAGGAACAATTTTCATCCAACGATCCCTTCCCTACACCTAATACCGATGCAACACCATTCCTCCTGCCTACTGTGGCTATTTCTTTCTTCCCTTTTCGACTAGTCTCCCATCACCATAGATGTGCGTTTCTCTGTGAGGGTATTTAGACTTTTGGATTTCTTCCTCAGCACTGAGTCTTCGATTATCATGCCACCTATACTTCGCTACACATAAAGTCTTTGCAACGCCAATGCTTTTAGTGAACAAATCTAAAAACACTTCTCCCCACCTGCTTGACACTCCTCATGCTCAGCTCCGTCTCCTCTTTGCTCTCCTTCTCCTCTCCACCCAGCAGACTCCGCTCATCGTCCCGCTTGGCTGAATGAATTGAAATAATTTATGAATAACATCCTGAAATTGACCAATAATACCAAGCGCTTTAAAAAAAATTGCACTTCCCGCTCGTTGCTGGCTGAATGGAATCAATCACTCGATAATATTGTTTTTTTAGAACACGGAACGAAGCATGGAATACGAGTTCCCCCCAAAGACTAATTGTATGGTGCTGTGAAAACACAAAGCAAGCTGGTTTCTATTCACAAGGCTGCAAGGTATTACCAATATATCGTGATACAGAAAGCTTTACGTTTCGATGGCATAACATAGTCCAACCAAATTTTTCTCAGCAATGCATCCGAGACACTGTTTCTAGAAAAAAGTTTAACATGCCGTCCTAGTGCATTATCCACCAATTTAGGCCAATTAAAAACAACAACAACCAACCTGTAGTCGGCACCTCTTTCAGCGAGATGTACGGGCCCATCCGTACATCTTACTTCCCAACGGCCCATCGCGACATACCCGTCGCGTCTAGCGCGCTCCCTATTCCTATGTTTTCAACTAACCCGTGGTCGGCAGGGCTTCCTTCCTCGAGAAGTAGGGGTCCGAGCAATGGAACATGCACAGCACGCCCAGCACCGCCACGACCACCGTCATCACTTGGAAGGAGTAGTAGTTCTGAAAAATATGCGTTATCCTTTGCCAAATTGTGTTTCAAGGGTGCTACACGCCCTAACCAACAACCACCTCAGCAATCGCGAACTTTTATGGAGGAAATACCCGATTGAATATTCCAAGACTTTTAGACCACTCTACCAGTGCGCTTATAGCAAGTTTGGATAAAAGTTCTTTACAAACGACTTTTCAAAGTGCAGGCGATACCGCGCTTCAACAAGTCTCTATTACCAGGCTTTCACAGCCGTTCTAATTCATCCGTGCATTGTCTTACACATAATCATACTCCTATTCTCAAAGACTCCTACTTGATTCTCACTCTCCTCGTTTCCCACATCCTCTCCCTCCCTCTCACCGACGAGAGAGCATGCGAAATTAAGAGAGTCAAACTAGACTCTAGTCCCGACCCTACTCCCCACCTCACCTCCAGACTGCCCGAGATCTTCTCCGCGATGGGGATGACGTTGACGGAGAGGAGGATGGCCAGCTGCGAGTGCTTCATCGCTGCAATTACGGTATTTAGGTACCGTAATCCGGCTACCGTATCCTGATACAGTAGTCTACCGTATCCCCCCCCTCTACCGTACCCGATGCCCGTCCCACCACTCCTCCCTCCGTCTCTGCGAACATGGCCGACCACGCGACGCCGATTGCGCTGAAATTAGTTTTGTTTGTTGGGAATTCTCGGGAAGATTGCTGATGCGCACTGATGCTGGTATTCATGAAAGTGCTGGAGCACTAAAACACCGTTTGCGCTGAAATGAGCGTATGTTCCGTTTTATTTTTCAATGTCAACAGCATCTACCCCATCGATGATCCGTCCAGTTACTGGTATTCATAAAAATGTAGCTGCTTGAAAACTCCATGAGGATCAAATTTTGTTTGTTTGTTTATATGAAAAACCAAGTCATCGATCCTAGTGCATCCATTTGCTGGTATACATGAAAGTCGTGATACTCGAAACTGCCATGAGGATGGAAATTAATTTGGATTGTAGAGAATCTCACGTCACCGATTGATGATGCATCAAATTGCAAGTATTCATGAATATGTTGATGCACGAAAACGCCATGCGAATTTATTAGAATCTCTCAGCGCCGTACCGTCGGTTCATAATGAATCCAATTGCTAGTATTCGTGAAAAATTCTTGATACTAATCAGGAAAGGGACAGCAAACCTGAAGAAAGCGTCGTAGAAGAAGAGCGAGACGGAGAGGTGGATTCCTGTAATAATTAGGAAATTTTAATTGTTTAAAATATAAACAAAAACAACCTGAAAATCGTTTTTGACTCATTACATCATTAAATTATCTAAGTTTGTTCCGCGTGGTTCAGAAGAAAGTTTATAAGAGAGACTATCTGAGAAAATCGAAATTGTTCTGGCATTCGGGAAAAATGGATTTCTTTGATATTGGGGCTATAAGCAGTGCTCGATGAGGGAAGCTGATTGGCAAAATTTCAGATTTTTAAAATCACTTTGAGCCTTAGTGCAGTAGGTGATGACGTCACTTTCGAAATCTGCAAAAATCTTTATATCGATTCCAATCGATTCGAGTATAGGCGCGTTGTATTCCTTGACTAATTCTAAGACTCTTTCACTTACGGACATTTTTCGATCAAACGTCATCTAACGCTGAAAATCGAGAAAAACGAAAATTTCGTCATATTTAATTATTTTTTACTAATTTCCAGATGCGACGGGAAATTTTTTATTCGCTCTATCGATTCCTTTTACGCTTACCCATTTACTATTTAAAGGAGGAAATTTAATTTTACACCCATCAATGTGAACGAGGCCGGAGAAAGCACCTGAAAGCGATTTATGGTGCGGTTACTGTAGTTTTGGCGCATTTTCCAATTTCCATTTTCCGGCCCACTTGCCGGTTTTTCCATTAGAATATTTTTATTTGTCTTCATTTTATGAGTTATATTTAAACCAACTTATTATAAGCCGAATACAAAAAATTAATAAATAACGCACCATTCCTAAGGAAAAACCGGCAAGTGGGCCGGAAAATGGAAATTGGAAAATGCGCCAAAACTACAGTAACCACACCATAAGTCGCTTTCAGGTGCTTTCTCCGGCCTCGTTCACATTGATGGGTGTAAAATTAAATTTTCTCCTTTAAATAGTAAATGCGTAAGCGTAAAAGGAATCGATAGAGCGAATAAAAAATTTCCCGTCGCATCTGGAAATTAGTGAAAAATAATTAAATAT
>LS566215.1:2728-12756 GCA_900490775.1 Pristionchus maxplancki | reverse complement strand
AATACAACGCGCCTATACTCGAATCGATTGGAATCGATCTAAAGATTTTTGCAGATTTCGAAAGTGACGTCATCACCTACTGCACTAAGGCTCAAAGTGATTTTAAAAATCTGAAATTTTGCCAATCAGCTACCCTCATCGAGCACTGCTTATAGCCCCAATATCAAAGAAATCCATTTTTCCCGAATGCCAAAAATCCCGGGATTAATTCGATTTTCTCAGATAGTCTCTCATAAATATGGCTTTCCCTATTTTCACAACTAGGTGAGCTGATGCAACGGTACTAGCGCAAATGATGGTGATTTCGATTTTAGCCGATGGTAACACACTTTTGGGCTTGAGATACTTAGAGAACCAGTTAGCAATTCAAATCCTCAGCCTACCGTACCCTGCTCGTACGGCATCCACTGCCACATGACGATGAAGGAGACGGCCATGGCGGGCGCCAGACGACGCATGACCGCGCGTCGATTAGACAGCCACGAGGTGGAGGAGTCCTGCAGGGATGGGTGGATTACGGTAAGTCGGCCCGGAACGAAACAACCAAATTCGAAGTTTAACCAGCCCCATTGGTGCTATTACTGGCTTACTAAAGTAACACATAATGATGAATACGGTACTGTCGTGGCTCCAAATGAAAAAAATCACCATGCTTGTTCGTAAGCTACGAATAGAGATTCCCGCTGTTTCTAACCCGTCGCGTCTAACACGCATCCTTTCACGAAAGCCTTCTGATTAGGGTTTCCTTTTTCAGGTAATTTGACCTGATCAGGTAAGAGCGAGAAGGTCGAATTACCTGATCAGGTATTTAAATTCGCCTTACCTGACTGGTCAGAGTCCATTGTTCGCCTAATCTGACCTGCCAGGTCATTCGTCACTCTCAATCTCGAATCGTGCGGTTTTTTTGCATTGAATACTGGGTGCGCCAAGTTGAAACATATCCCAATCTCGCTCATTTCCCACATTCTTTGCTCGAAGAACGCGGTCGACCACTCATCGTGGTGAAGAATGAGAGAAATAGGCGCCTAGGCCGCCTGCTCTCTTTCTCTTCTCTCTCTCGCTAGGTGAATTAGGCTTTATTCATTCCATTGTTTGAGATGGAAAATGAGTTCAGGCGGCCTAGGCGCCACCTGAAAAAGGAAACCCTACTTCTGATTCCCACCTGGAGATACCCGAAGAGCGGGTCGTTCACCGCATTCCACACGAGGAAGAGCGCCTGCGCGATGGCGAAGTACGCCTCGGAGATCTTGAACACGTTGAGGTACACCTGCAATGAGATTACGGTAAGTGTGAGATACGGTAATCGATTGAGGGATTATGGTAGACGAGGACAGGTTGATAACTATACCAGATTTGATTTTATAAGAAACAGAAAGTGAGGAACTATTGACGTATCGCATAGTATACAAGAAATGAACATTTCGCAGCACGAATATCGCTAGTCTATACCCAGTGGGGAATAATCTGCACTTCTACGCGGCTCATAATAATAGTCGAGCCCTCTCATACAATTTACCTTGTCTACTATAGTATCTAGTGTGGAATATTGATATTTTAAAAGGGAGGAAACAACTCACCTTCACGTAGTAGAACATGAAGAGGGTCTGCATGAGGCTGAGCCCGAATTGGCCGGCGGCCAGGGCGACCATCGGGTCGCGCGCCTTGCGATGGAACCTGAATTTAATGATTGAATGGATAGATTATTGATTGATTGATAATTGAATGGTAACAACTGAATTTGGATACGTCCTCTTCAGTCAGTGTTTGGCTTAAGACATCACGAGCTTGATTCTATCCAATCAAAACATTGAGGAAAAACATTTTTCATGGCAAATTAAATCAAACTAGCTATAGCAACTGCTTTAGACCTGGAGATCAGAATTTCAACAACCAATAAAACGTTCACCAGCTCATTTTGTGGAAGAAGAGCGGCGACAGACGGTGTAGTGTAGTTGGCGCCTATACAGTCTGCATCATTCTATAACAAAATAAAGTAGATTATCGCTATATATATACCGTAAACAGCGGATAACAAATTATACGAGAAAAGTAAAGTCGTGACCGGATCCGGAGAAAATCCGAAGATTCTTCGACATTTCTCAATATTTACCGTACTCGAGCGAGTTCACGATAATTATTTGAATTTTAGCCTTTTCGTTTTTCGTTTTTAATCGATTTTCCACGTTTCCAGTTAATTTAATTGCATCAAACCCCACTACCTAAGAGCTGAATGCAGCATTTTATTTTGTG
The DNA here is from genome assembly GCA_900490775.1 of Pristionchus maxplancki. Lineage (NCBI taxonomy): Eukaryota > Metazoa > Nematoda > Chromadorea > Rhabditida > Neodiplogasteridae > Pristionchus > Pristionchus maxplancki. The sequence continues at coordinate 10,506 of LS566215.1, read as the reverse complement.
TTTGGCTCGTTAATCGTGTGTTGCGCTCCGGAATGAGTACAACTGAAATTTACTATTCAAGGTCGTGCGATGCCTGGGGCTTTCGACGACCTGTTGTCGCGAGCCGACAAGCTCAATTCAGTCGGAGCAGTGGAAGCGGCCGCCTTCGGACAGAAGGTCAGAATTATTTCAATAGTACACTGTTTTAAACCAAATTCGATATTTGTTGGCCGGAAGTGAACTTTTCTTCAAAATTAGCCCTTGTTGCTGCGTTATTGCTTTGTTTTTTTTAATGTAAGGATGCTGATCTGCTGCGTTTGATGCTATTAAAGGTGGCGTTAACATCTGATTTCCATTTGCAAAACACGTGCTCTTGACATGGTTGTTTTCGATGATCGACACTGTACGCTTCTCTTACTGTCTCTCTTCTCTTATTTTGCCTCATTCGAATTCAGCAATGCTCCGAAATGTAGCCAATAATTGCGTAATAGGGAAGTGAGGTGAATTTTCGACAGTTGAGAGCTCTATGTTCTTTTATTTAAATCTTCTCCTATTTCCACGATTCTACAAGCGAGATTTATTTTACCATTTCGTGCATTCTACTATAAATCTAATAAAATCTTCACAATTCTAATGCACGCCTAATACTGAAGCGAGTGATACACCTTGATTTGACTAATAATTTCCTATCTCAGCGCCCCGCTCCCGGCCTCTCGGAGGACATCTCGCAGATCTTCCGCTCGAGCGAGTTCCTGCTCAAGAAGAAGTCCGTCGCTGCCAGCACCCAGGTGAGCATCTCATTTTTATCTCTTTTTCTCATTTTATATTTTACTTTTATAAATCTTTTTTATCATAAATTGGTGTAAATACCCATGCTCGCTATTTAACTCTTGCTACTCGTTCAATTTTGTAATGATTTGTTGCCCGCGTTTAGTCATAGCTTCCTGTTTATCATACCTAATTTGCAATTGACATTTGGATTTTTCTTGTGCAATTCTTGCGTAGGCATAGCATCTCTAATTCCATCTGCTAGCGTGGGTTGGCGCGCAATTCGGATCCGACCTATTCATTCCTCTGCTTATCTCCGACTTCTCATCAGTCATTTTGATTAGTGATCTTTCTTTTCTGGATTGTCACTTCTCACTGTTCTTCTAGCGAATTTGCCACATTTCCTTCTTTATGATCTGTTTTTCGTCTTTCTGTTGTTCAATCAAACGCCGTGAATAGTTGTTGACTAGCCTCTGATCCTGTGATGGGGGACGCGTGTCGAATGGGAAAAGGGGAGAAACCCCATGCATCTTTGACTGTCTGCCGCCTCTCCCCTCTCCCAATCGCTTATCGCTCACTAGGGGACACTCGCACGTTTGACGTGAAGTAAAGGGTAGTGGTCTCTTATCACGATTGATCCTCGGCCTCTCTCAATTTCACGTAATGTGTCGCGTTAGCTGATTGGTGAGAGTGAAGGGGGAATCGAGAGATTCAAGACAGTGAGAGAAACGATTGATCGAGTGCCATTGTGGGTGTTGTGTACTCATAATTTTGTCGATTTGACGTCCAAAAGCGAGAGAAAATTTTCATTTCTATGAGTGAATTCCAAAATTGTAATATTCCACCTTGTTGATTTCGAGATGCAGTATTTGCACTTACTGTTCAGACAAAAGTGCGGATCAATATGGTTCCGCTTTCATTGTATAAAAATATTAGTGGCTGTTCGCGTCTGAATTTTGATGTGATTTTGGCACTTTTCTATTTCCGTGCCAAGCCCCGCCCCCTCGGCTTCATGATGTTTATGAGACCAGAGAGATTTTCAACTGAAATTCCTTGCAGAGTCTGCTCTTCGGCGACCGCGGTCTGGTGCTGCGCGTCGCTCCGCCCACTCTCACTGCCGCGACGCCGTCCACTGCTGCAGCAGCTGCAGCCAGGCACGCCCTCGAGGACGATGTGGAATATGTGAGTGACCGGGTTTTTCAATGGTCATGGTTGATCGGGAGGGGGCGAGTGACCCCTTAGATAAGGCATACGCAACTCAGTGTTAGTTGTTGATAGGGGTTGTAGCGGTGCCGCAGCGCGAAGCGCACTAGAGAACGATATGGAATATGTGATCAGTTTTTGATTCTATCGCGAAGCTGGCGACAATTAACAGACAAGTGGAACGTGATCTTATGAGGAATGCGTGAAACCCTGAGCTGCTTCTTCGTGCATTGTAGCTCGGTGATCTAGTGCTGCTGCTGTAGTTCAATGTCTGACACTTACATAGCTCATCGCTAACTTGTACACTCATATTACAAAAACGCATTTTTCGCTCGTTTCTATTTACAAATTCTGCTGGTATGACATAGTTTGTATGTGTTAAGGTAATCAGTGTTAAGTTTTAGTTGTTGGGGTTGTAGCGCTGCCGCAGCACGAGGTGCACTAGAGGACGATGTGGAATGCAAGAGTGGGGAGGGGACGATTATTGGGTGGGACTGGAGCAGAGAATTGACTTGGTGATGTAGTGTTGCAACGAAGTTACGAATTCCATAGAATTTTACTGTTACCAGTTCTTCAGCTGTGATCGCTTACCAAAATATGAGAAAATTATGCTTGCGTTCCGCTGTTCACAATGCCCCTGTGGTCTAGTGGTGCAACACTTTTTTGAAATGCTGAAAGTGATCCACGTTGTTAATAACTTGACGTTTTCTATGAAAAAAAACATTTTTGGGAGGTAATGCCTATGTTTCACTGTCCACCGTTGCTTGGTGGTCTAGTGCTGCGTTAGTAGTTCATAATAACCAATCGTTTGTCTGACCAATAGAGCGGATGTTCTTGCTCGAATAAAAGAATAATTAAAATATATATCAGGAAGCGAAGTGGTTTAGTGGTCTAAGGCGCCCTCCCATTCCATCCCACACGGGTTCGATTCCCGGCCGTGACACCGCCTCCGCCCCAAAAAGGCGCCCGAAAGGGGAATTGGTAGTGACTAGATCACGCGGTAAAGTAGGTCCGAAGAAGAGATTAGGCCCTCCGGACTGAATTGGCCTTTAATTGTTCACTGGCCTAGCAGTGGCGCACCGCAGGACGCAAGTGCCTAGAATAACGGTGTCACATTTACCTTTTACCTTTTATCAGGAAGCGGAGCTGGAGGAACGATCTCGCCTGCAGATCGAGCGAGCCTTCTTCAACCAGGTATTAATTAATCAATTTGCCTATTTTTAATCATGGTGTTGTTTTCTATTTTTAATAGTCCACGGCATCCTTACCCTTTCTCCTCCAGACGCTCCTCTCCAACCCGCTGCCCGCCCTCAAACCGCCCGGCAGGAAGGACAAGGAGAATGTATGTTTTTTTAAAGTTGATACTTTTGTGCTAGGTGCTCTAGTGTAGCTGAAGCATGTAATAATCAAATAATGTACTTCTCGTCGATATGTGGTCTCCTCGTCTTCCAGCTCGATCAAAATCCAATATCTTATTTGTCTCTATATTTGGTGAAATGGCGTTGCATGGTTACTTCAAAGTCTAAATGTTTATCTTCCTATTAATACCATGCTTTCATCGGAGAATATCTCAACAGCCTATGAATTTGCAAATGGTGATTAATTTATTACATTAAATAATTATTCACTGTTCTAATATTCAGATGCGCGCCACTCCCGCGCCGGCCTCTCGCTTCGTTGCGCAGAGCGGGGAAGCGACGAGGAGGGAGCTGCTGTACGGAGACAGGATCAGAAAGTGGGTTGAATGGGCGTGGAAGGGGGGTTAAAGGAATGAGTGCGTGCTAGATGCGACGGGTTTGAAAGATGGGGTTGAGGGGAAGAGGAGGGAGCTGCTGTACGGAGACAGGATCAGAAAGTGGGTTGAGGGGCGTGGAGGGGGGTTAAAGGAATGAGTGCGTGCTAGTCGCGACGGGTTAGAAAGATGGGGTTGAGGGGAAGAGGAGGGAGCTGGTGTATGGAGACAGGATCAGGAAGTCAGTTTGGGGAAAAAGTGCGTGCTAGTCGCGACGGGTTAGATAAAGTTTGGAAGGCATATCTCGGTTCCTTTGATCAAAGTGGAAGTATTAGAGATGGTGCATGATATTTTATGTATAAAAGCTGCCGACGTTCAATTGACAAAGTAGCCGAACACGGGGGTATGGGGAATGTGTGAAACCCGTCTCTTGCAGATACATCATTTTTTGTTCTTAACGACTATATAGTGCATTTCTGAATCCTCACCCTCGCAGGTACATCCAGAGCCAGCGCCGCAAGCCGCTCGACAAGATGCTGCTGGAGGCTGCAGTGGAGGGAGGCGCATCGGACACCCTCCAGACGGCCTGGCAGAGCGTGGGTTACTGTATTTTTGGGCTACGATATATTGGATACTGTATGGGGAGACATAGGTGGGCGCGGTCCAACGGCATGTGCCTACATTTTTTCAAACCTGGTGGCATGAGGCTGCCGGATTGCGAAAATAGGAAAAAAAAGAAGAAAAAAATTTCTTTACCTTGCTGGCAAAATTTTTTGGGTGGACATGCGGCTGCAATTTTTTGCCTTCCTCTTGCCTGTAAAAATATTTTCGACGGGCCCCTACCCACGTATGAGGGGAGTGCGGTAGTTAGGGCCAGAGTTAGAAAGGGGGTATCAAAAAAGAACAAGGTTAGACGAAAAATCGAGTCAAAAACATCGAGGTATGAGTTATTTTTGCCATTTTTTCAATGAAAGCAACAAGGTATGCCATTTTTCACCAGAAAACCACAAGGTATGAGTTATTTTGACCATCAATTCTGGAGTACCTTTTTAACTCTGGTTAGGGCACCCTCCAGACGGCTTGGCAGAGCGTGGGTTATTGTGGTTTGAAGGATTACTGCTCTATACCTTGTAGATTTATATAATAGATTTTTTTGAAATTCGAGGTCTTATCCGAATTAGCACGTCACCATTGATTATACTTCATAGGATGCTTGAAACTTGAACGCGGCAACTTACCTATTTTTATTGGCTTGTTGTCTTTTTTTATTGAGGGCAGAATTAGGCTGCATATATTGTAAGGTTAATGCGAACGAAGTATACGAATCCTTATTAGTAAACTAATAATTATAGAATAAACAATAACTAAATAATAAATTTGCAGTTCGCATCCATGTTCGGCGAGCGTCTGTCCACGCACGAGGAGCCGGCGAGGAGCAACGAGTTGGTGAGAAGAGCGACTGGAGTGCTGGAGAGAGAGTGAGTGATTGGTTAATTAATTTGTTAATTAGGAAATTTGCTATTTAGTTGTTTTGCAATAAGTGGTGGATGTGAATCTGGATAGGTAGAAGTAGGGAGATACTATGGCAAGCATACGTGTCCAACTGTGGCGGCGGGGGGGGGGGGGGGGGGGGGGGNTCCCCTACCGTATCCCACCACTCCATGGATCACAACCCTCCTATGCCCTTCCGGGTTACCCTACTGAAGACCTCTGGACAATGTCTCAGTGATACTCCCTAGTCCATCCCTTGTCTCGCAAATCGGATTAAAAACCCGAGATTCTTACGGCTTGTGGCAGATACGTGTCGAATATGCTTTTGCGTCTAAGTATACGGGACTAGCGTCCTACCGGCCGCTAGTTGCCTCCGGCGGCCCCTGCCGGGGGCTGGGGCTCGCTACGCTCGCCCCCGTGTCGCTCCGCGGTCGGCTTGCGCCCTGCGGGCGCGCGCCGACCGCTCCGCTAGAGGTGCGAGACGTAAAATGACCGAGTTAAATGAATCTCCCTTCCCTCTTAATCGGATTAGCCCTCTCGCCTCGCCCTTGTCCCTCGCTAATCCAATTTATTCCGCCAGAAAAAGCGGACAAGAAAATATCGAAACGCGTCTAGTTATATGGGATAATCTAGCACCTAACCTCTACTCTATCTCGATGCTCATAATGATGGTAATAATAATAATAACAAGAACAACAACAACAACAACAACAACAATACCTTGAGATAGGCCATGATCAGTCCCCTCATCGAGGGCACTCCTCCCATCTGCGCCCTCTCCAGCGACCGAGACACGCAGTCGCGCATGTGTGCGGTGAATCTGAGAGTGAGGTGATAATTAATTATAAATTTGGTTAATTAAGCCCATACAACGATATCCCATTGGTGGTGATTGTAACAGCAGGCAAATGTGCATAGCACGAAACTAGATTTTACTTGGAACAAGAACCGGGTGACTAAATGTGTGTAATTTTTTTTAGTTTGTCACGATTCCTCGATTAGAGTGCAGCCTCGTAAGCGAAAATGCATTGACATCGAAGCCTTGCTACCATAGGGGGAACCCAGAGGGAACCCCTGCGCACCCCCCCCCCCCCTCTTCCCATCCTCTTCCCCCGTCATTGCGAAATTGGGGTAGGGGGTCCTATCGAAACTTACCCTAGTACCATACCCTATTGTAACTACCGTACCACAACCTTCACTTTTTTGGTTACCGTAACCTACCGTAACCCTACAGAACCCATGTTTTGTGGCCTGTGCAGGGTTTTCTTGGCCGCACTTTTCACCAATCACTATTATTAGACCATAAAATGTTTCTACAGCAACCTACAGTACCCAGCTACAGTAATCGCGGTTGGGAAACGCGAACTGACTTTTTTCCATTTTTCAGTTTAAAAATCCGTTCTTTGTGCTGACATGTGTAAACTGTAGAAACATTTTATGGTCTAATAATAATGATAGGTGAAAAGTGCGGCCAAGAAAACCCTGCACAGGCCACAAAACATGGGTTCTGTAGGTTACTGTAGGGTTACGGCAGGTTACGGTAACCAAAAAAGTGAAGGCTGTGGTACGGTAGTTACAATAGGGTATGGTACTAGGGTAAGTTTCGATAGGACCCCCTACCCCAATTTCGCAATGACGGGGGAAGAGGATGGGAAGAGGGGGGGGGGGGGTGCGCAGGGGTTCCCTCTGGGTTCCCCCTATGGTAGCAAGGCTTCGATGTCAATGCATTTTCGCTTACGAGGCTGCACTCTAATCGAGGAATCGTGACAAACTAAAAAAAATTACACACATTTAGTCACCCGGTTCTTGTTCCAAGTAAAATCTAGTTTCGTGCTATGCACATTTGCCTGCTGTTACAATCACCACCAATGGGATATCGTTGTATGGGCTTAATTAACCAAATTTATAATTAATTATCACCTCACTCTCAGATTCACCGCACACATGCGCGACTGCGTGTCTCGGTCGCTGGAGAGGGCGCAGATGGGAGGAGTGCCCTCGATGAGGGGACTGATCATGGCCTATCTCAAGGTATTGTTGTTGTTGTTGTTGTTGTTGTTCTTGTTATTATTATTATTACCATCATTATGAGCATCGAGATAGAGTAGAGGTTAGGTGCTAGATTATCCCATATAACTAGACGCGTTTCGATATTTTCTTGTCCGCTTTTTCTGGCGGAATAAATTGGATTAGCGAGGGACAAGGGCGAGGCGAGAGGGCTAATCCGATTAAGAGGGAAGGGAGATTCATTTAACTCGGTCATTTTACGTCTCGCACCTCTAGCGGAGCGGTCGGCGCGCGCCCGCAGGGCGCAAGCCGACCGCGGAGCGACACGGGGGCGAGCGTAGCGAGCCCCAGCCCCCGGCAGGGGCCGCCGGAGGCAACTAGCGGCCGGTAGGACGCTAGTCCCGTATACTTAGACGCAAAAGCATATTCGACACGTATCTGCCACAAGCCGTAAGAATCTCGGGTTTTTAATCCGATTTGCGAGACAAGGGATGGACTAGGGAGTATCACTGAGACATTGTCCAGAGGTCTTCAGTAGGGTAACCCGGAAGGGCATAGGAGGGTTGTGATCCATGGAGTGGTGGGATACGGTAGGGGA
>LS562705.1:0-13044 GCA_900490775.1 Pristionchus maxplancki | reverse complement strand
CTCGTGATCTGATTGTTACGCATTTGTTGAGTGATATCATGATAATCTCACTCAGCAGATCAACTTGCGGCATCCACTTGGTTAGGACAAGATTGGGAACTTCGCTAGCGATTTCTCTAGTAAATTCATCTTCTACTTCGTACTTCCAGATGAATGTTGTATCGGGGAAGCGAGATGCTGTCTGCGAACATTGCATGAGAGTTCCCATTTTCTGGTACAAGATTCACCTTTGCCACACTCTTCTTCATCTCAATCGGCATGATTTGACTTTCTGCGACGGTTCCGAACGAAATGAGAACGGATCGATGACGACGAGATAGAATCTCTTCCCAGTGCTACAATTCATTCTCAGTGAAATATTAGGTCAGATAACGAACCTGATCGAGCTTCTTTGGTTCCATCGCAGTAATTCCTCCGATGGGAATCACTCGACTTGTCGTTGGACCAGCAAAGTCGATCAGGGGTTCAGAATTGGTCATGAAGTAAGCGACATTCGCGGATTGTTCCTACACATCTATCGTTCTAGCACAGTTGTACTGTGGATACGAACGGCAATTGTGGGATAGTCAGAACCGAATCTCTTTCTCAACACTCCATCAGTCCAGTGACGAGTGGGGAAGAACATGACTTTCTCGAGGAAAGAATCGAGTGAATTGAACAAGCGAGAAGAGAAGGAGTGAACGTTTAATGATGCGGTACCTGAACATAAACATATTAGGGTAAACATAACATATCTGGTTCTAGTAGTGAACGAACCCTTGGCAGGTACATAACTGTTCGCTTCTGGGACGCCAAACTCAGCAAACTGGAATTCGTTCACAAAAGCCGAGCTGAGCCCGATTACTGATTTGGGAGTGACAGCATGACTGATACCTGCAAACACTCAACTTAAGAATTATCATATGCGTGAAATCATAAGAAAATATTGAAATTGAGAAGACTGGCGTACCCATTCCACAGACGTCAAAGTTCTCCGTGATCATCACATCAAAATGTTCGTCTCTGAGGGATTCGATCAAACCAGGCTCGTTCACGACCTTCTCACAAGTAAGATAGAAAGGCTTGGCAAGGATGGGTCCCACCTAAGACAGACGATTGATCAAGGTTAATAATCCCGAAACTCACAATAAAAGGTATGATTGGATTGAATTCTGCGAACTCGAAGTAGCTGAGATTGAACTTCTCGCCTTCGAATCTGCAATTGAATAGATTGAATAATGCAGATGCCAGAATCAGCGTACTGCGCTCTCACTGCTTCGTGTGGTTCAACATGCATGACTTTCGACTTCTTAGTTCCGTCGACCAGAGAGGGATCAACGATTGGAATGAGAGTAGTCTGAAGAAATACTGGTTACAAGTATCAGCGTTTCGGAAAGTCAGGTGCCCATGCACCGGAGAGAGCAGTTGTTATTCGCAATCATTCACTCTTCTCTCTCGTTTGTTTGCTCTCTCCTTCTCTTCCTCTCACTCACCACATCGTGGCCTGCATCCACTAGAATATCCGCAATCTTCCCCAGAAGGTTGAGTTGCGAGTGTCCGATCTTCGGTGAGTACACGAGAATCTTGAAAGCATCTGAAGCCGAAATCGCGCATGTAAGTGTCAGCAAATATTGTAGTCTGCATTTCTGTCCAATTCGTGGTCATGGGAAAGCGGCGAAGGGGTTGATGAATACTTCAAAGCGAAAGGAACGCCGTGGGTCATCAGAAAGGTACGAGTTATGAGAAATTGAATAATCAACTTCCCTTCAGCTCATTCTCGCTGGTTCTCACGCCATCACTTGGAGTGATATTGGAAATGGAAAATTTTCCGTCGCCAATAAGGTTACAATAAGATTATTGGCTTACCTGAACTAATTTGATGTGGTTTTAGTCCGTGGTGTCTCTGAAATTCGAATTTCGCCTAGGAGAAGAGTTCAAAGCGAAAGTTTACGACAAATCTGAAAAGAAGGTACCTTTGTCTGTTCGTATTCAACGGAATGGAATGCATGATTTTCTTCGATCATTTTGTTATAGATCGTGATTACTTGTGACGGTGAATCTATAGTCGAGCGATACGAATCAGCAACGAGACCCGAAGAACCAAATGAGGTTTACACATACACAATCGATGGAGATAAAATGATCCAGGTTAGACAAAATGAGCAGTCGGTGATCAAAAATAATGAGATAAAAGAAGAAAATTTTCAGAAGTTGGAGCGTGCTGGAGTCTCGTGCACGAGAGTATTCAAGAAGATCAACTAAACTGGCAGAGTATTTGGAATATTTATTCATCGAAATATTGTAGCTGCGTGAGAATAAATAAATGATAGTGTGTTGATCTTTGTAATTTTGGAAGGCTACTAAGATTAGGATCAATCCCTGGTCTTGAAGGTCACTGTGCAAGTTGCACTATTTCGTTTCATTGTCTGAATACTCTTCATTCACAGCAGCAATAGACGATTTTGCCTCGCCTGTATCATTTTGTCTCCCTCAATTCCAAACGTGTACACTTCAACTGGTTCATCAGAACTTCCGACTTTCTCGAATCGCTCGACAATCAAATCACATTCCACGGTGATGAGAATCTGAAACTCCAATGTTTTCTAGCCTTTCGATAAAGAAAACCTTATAATCGCTCGAATCGAATCTCTTTCCGATGAATTCTTCGTCTAGTGCGAAATTCGTATGTCGTCGTGCTCACTGGCGTCTATAAGGGAGATATTATTGGAATAGCCACACTCTCACCTTGTATTCGACAGAATATTTTCCATCACCAAGATCGGCCCAAGTGAAGGTTTGTGTTACGGCGTTGATTGCCTGTGTGAATTGCAATTGCATAGGCAATTGCAATTGTGGTAAAATGAATACCTTCCTGAAGATCCATGGCGCTCCCTTAGCCTTAAAGTATTCCTCGACTCCTTCTTCATTCACATTCACCCACGAACCGGCGAAGAACGACTTCGGAATACTAGACATAACGAGCTTCTTCGTGAGACTGACTATTGTCGACTGAATTCTCTCTCTATTCAGTGTCGGTTTCCATGAAAACAAGGCGCAGTCGTATCCGACCATAGAATTTGTGCTCGCCAATGATAGACAACAATCAATTTTTATGTGTGATTTTCAATTGATATACAGTGAAAATATTTCTAGCGCAGCTGTTAATGGTATGATTAGCTATGAGTCAGACGACTATTGTGAAATAAAAAAAGCTCGCTGTGCATACACTTTATAACTGCTGTGACAAAATTGAGACGACTGTAACAATTATTATTTTTTAACAATCTCATCGTGTGTGGGCAACGCTGTCTTTCACATACACTGTCGAAATTGCGGGCTGTCTCATGGGGACTATTCGGAAGATTAGCCTGCAAGTGACTCCGAATAGAGTGAGTAATGCGGCAGCTCTTACCTCCGATATGGTGTGATAAAGTAGAGAGTCAACATTGGATTTACACACGGAATCGTCGTTGGAATCTGCAGAGATCTATTCTAGTTTCGTAATTAGCTGAGCAAACTTTCTGCACACTTTCACACTGTCTACGGATCTCAAACTATCGAGAAACATCTGTCGACTGCCCTTTAAGCCAAGAATCAAAGAAGCAAATCGAACTGACAATTGACATGATGTATTCCAGAGGAACTCCTTCCACTTTTCCATAGTAGACGACAAGGAAAAGGGCGCAACCCACCCCATAGACACTCGGAACTCCCGCGTGGTAGGTGAGGGCCTGATGAAAGGCGAAGAGATGGCGGATCGGTGCAGAAAACACTACGGATACCTTGATCAATGTCCGATGGTTCCTCCTCGATGCAGTACTCATGCAGCCTGCTTGCTGTTTCAACTCTCGTTGTACACAATAACGAGCGACGAAGATGGCGGAATAAGCAAGAGAAGGAATGAGGGAGATGATGATGATTGCACTGATGAGCAAGGGTTCGGTGTAGTGGATGTGGCCTGAGAGAATCAGCGATTTGTGTGAGATTTACCACGGCCCTGTAGCTCTCGTCCTTACCCGTAACTGTATCCATCTTTGAATCAACCCCTCTCCCAGCCTTCTCGATAGCTGCTAATATCACGTCGCGAGGTGCCTGCGTCTCAGCGATTAGCACCTGCAGAAGGTGCGAGATTGGTACGAGAGAGGGAGAAGCGAAGATCGAAGTTGAGAATCTTTCGATGACGTCAGATAGGTCACGAACCATCGTGAGAAACATGGGAATGTGAACGGCGAAGAGCATTATTTGCAGCTTTGGAGGTGAAATCTGAGGACGAATTAGAACGAGGTATCTGAAGAATTGAAAGAATTAGATAGTTAACAAAACACTGACCGATAAGTAAATGATACGGCAAGCATGAGCACCGAGTGCGGGAGATATGTGACGAATATTGAATAGCTGACAAAACAAACTCGATCGCTGATAAATGAACAGGGGCCGTTCGACAGGTATGCAAGGGTGGGAGGCACGATTATTAGTCTGGAAATCGAAATATGAGTTATAATCATAAATGGATAATTGCGTTCACCTTTGTAGCACAAAAGCGTCGAATATTACAGCAAGAGCATCGGCAACTGCGCTATTGAGAAGGATGACTGCGTAACTCTGAATATTTCGAGAATAAAGTGAGTGAGATGGAGTGATTTACCTTGAATGATTGAGGAGTTTTCAACAGGATCGCTGTTAGAAGAAAAAAGTTAAATACGATTCCAATAACGTCGAATGAGATGTGGACGAGGGATAGAAGCATTTTGGGAGTTGTGTGACTGAGGTGAAGCTGGATTGAGAGGATTTCACCTGTTTTGTGAATTGAGAATGAAACATCACTTATGAGAATGTTGATAAATACTCTTACTATTCATGAAACATGTAGACAATAAAGAATTCGTGTTATTCGAGTAAGCATAGATAATTGCTCTAATTTGAATTGGGACAATATTGCATTGATAAACATTGCAGCGACGAGTTGGAAGATATTGTTTACTGCGTTTCCATGGATAGCAAATCGGTGGGAGGAACGGAGAAGCACCAAATTACATGGTTTTCGATGCATCACCCCTGCAATTTTTCCCGGTACATAAATTCGCGATCGCAGAAAAAGTGAGGGATGTTATCATGTATTTTGTATGTTGTGAATTGCAATTGTTTCAGTATGATAGTTGTATGACGACGACTTGACGACAAACACATAATACATTGCACTGTCACGTGAAAGTAGATAATACGAATTGGCAATTTTGAGCTTTCGGGAACGGTCCAGAATGTAAAAAAGAAAAGTTAATCACGAATATGTTTATGGGTATATATAAGTAGAGAAGTCGGTCTCGCATTCGAACTCATCGATATCGAAGTCTGGAGCGTTACGCTCGCGATTATACCGGACCTTAAAATCACAATAATTGTATTATGCATGTGAGAATCGTCAGTGTACCGTATTAGAAAAACATACCACGTCTATGTTTTCGAAAATTGCTTTGTTAACCAGTGAGATATGGTCTCTTGATCTGTTGAATAGTAATTCAGACATACAGGATATAACGGCTTGATCAAAGTCAGGCATCATCTGAATTCCATGTTATTAATAATTTCAATTGTTTTTCTTACCTTATTGCTAATAATTTTGAAGGAAGATGCGAGTGAGGGAAGATCTTCCACTCCGTTGATACACACCCCGTGTCTTGCCTGTCCCGAAGGGCATCCTCTCTCTTTCCTATACCCAGGAGACAGGAAATTTAATATTTTTTTCAAGTACGTTGCTTGATGGTTCATGTTGAACTCTTCTGAAACTGGAGTATACAATTTTCTGATCAGTTTCTTCGCAAAAACTCCATTTTTACATGAGTAAGAATTTGAATTCAAACCTAAGCATTGACTGTGATGCATGAGTTCTGCACTTATAATGAAATCCACCCGGTAATCCAATTTCCGGAGTTATTTGTAGGGAATTGTACAGTTGCTCGTCAACCCCGTAGCCCTGTAATTGTTTTATTTATAGAATTTTCTCTTTATTTCACCGACCATTGCATTTAGCTGTTCCATGAGGGGCATAATGTCAATCTGCTCGAGGATAAAGTCAACTGCTTCACGTGATAGCATCGCCTAAAAAGCAATTTATTGTGAATCGATCATGCATCCTGAATCTGATGTTTACCTGCATCGCTCCTTTCCCCCACTTTATATCCGTAGATTGACACTAACTGCAATACTGTTTTTTCTATCAGTTGACATAGATCTAGTAATTTTTAATTGAAATTAGATATTCACATTCAGTATGGTTGAGATATTTCGAGCACAGCTGTAATATTCCTAAGTTCATCTCGAGAGAGGGTATGCAACGATGATCGGGGCACTCGATGGAATCAATATCGTTAGCTCCTGAATCACTACCCGTCAAAATCGATACTTAAAATTCTCGAACCTCCATAGATTTTCAGAATCTCAGTCATTTCCTTATGTGTCCTTATAAGCACGTCATGATTCTTAAATATTGATTTATTGTATTGTGTTTGAGAAAAAAGTAATTGAATGATTAAAAATTACCTGCAACAACACTGCATACTTCCACGTTTTGTTGCTTGCTGCCAATAAACAGTCCAGATGAGCCTAGTTCATTTTTGTAATAAATTATAACGATTTTAAAGTAAACCTGGTTTTGGTTGTGTCCAGCGCTATCTGCGTAAAAATAGTCAGACGCCTGTAATTAGATAGTAAACATATGATAGTATTTCTATACTTTATCATTACCTTCTGATCAATAGAAAAGCAATAAACAGTCTCTTTCGCGTAGTTAGCTGCCAATTGATCTTCGAGGAAATCGTAATCCTTAAATTATGATTAAATACAACCTCAATCTTTTATTTAAAAACTAAATGTTTAACCTTGTATACGATCCTTGCATACATTATTGGAAAGCCTGTGTCATAGTTGCGCGCCAGGAAAACATTTTCCTTAATCGTAGCTGCATGTATAAATGCTTTGATTTTAATAACGTACCCGAATTGAAGCACAATTCCAAGACATGTTTCTTGTCAAGATATCGGAAACGGTTGGACGATTTCTCGCAATTTCCTAAGGAGTAAATGAAAAGAAATCGTCTTATTAAGTGGACTTGCCTTCATGTAGCTTTCATCACCTTTGAAAAGTCGAGGGCAATTCACATGTGCAATTATTTCCTGGCGTTTTCTGATATGTATATTCAACGTTTTTTTTTGAGAAACACAGGTTTATGGTCTAAGCTTACCTAGGCATTGATGGTAAGGGGAAACTTGTTCTCCCGTCCGATTTCCGCAAAATCGCATCACAATTGAGTGTAAATATGATGATAACACATATTATAGGCAAGCCGGTGATTGGCATAATAAAATGTGATTTTTTGCAAAGCTCTCGAAATGGAGAACTGGGTTGGACTTCCGATAATAATAGAGTTGCTTCCGACATTTCTATTTCCCACTGGATAAGCTTAATTACATTTCTGGTGGATAAGCTTGATTCAATCTCATGTATTGTAAGAGTAGTACCAGAGATTTTGGAGATAAATATGAAATATCTTGAATCAGAAAATAAAGATGTGGATCAACGACAGATCCTCAACATTATCAGTCGAGTCGACTTCCGCTCTCTCAGAGTATTGCGTAGTATCGCGTTATTATTATGAAATTCAGAGAAAAAATGATGCAACGTCTAATTTCCCATCAATCTTTGGCCGACGAAACAGCATAGCTGATGAGAATTCGTCTTACTCTTGTTTAGAATTCAAATAATAGATGTAAATATTTTATTCAATATTTTTAATCGTTTATTTTTGGGGCAATAAATCAACAATTTCGATAATTTCGATAATTCAGTTATTCTCATTCTCCGCATCGGCAAGCATTCGTGAGAACACCGAATTCCTGTCTGCCATCAACGTCGTCGGTGAGTCCATCTCGGCGATCTCTCCCTTGTCAAGCACCATTATTCTGCAATTTTGATGATGAAAAGGCGTCATGAAAAAGGTGGAACTCACCTATCATAGTCAAGAATTGTATTCAATCTGTGCGCAATAGTGAAGACTGTACAGTGTCTGAATGAGAGAGGTAAGAGAGTGTCGTAGAATAAGAACAGACTTGAAATGGCTCCTAATCGTAGCCTGGATGAGGTTGTCCGTCTGCAGATCAACTGCTGCTGTCGCCTCAAGATGATTTCCATGAAAACAGGCTGGAAACATGGATCCTCACCTCATCAAGGACGAGAATCTTTGAATTCCTCAACGTCGCTCGTGCAAGACAGACCAGTTGTCGTTGCCCCACACTGAATCATCTCATTCATACGATACCATAACTTTCACACTCACCTAATGTTCTCTCCTCCTTCAGAGATCTTGTGTTCCAAACCGGCGGTTAGAGTTTTTGTGAAGCTCTCGAGATGCGCAAGCCTGAGTGCAGTCCACAATTGATCATCGGAGTAGTCTCCGAAGGGATCGAGATTGAATCGGAGAGTTCCCGAGAAGAGAACTGGCTCCTGTGAAGAATTAGTTTGTCTTACGCCCACATTCCGGTTTAGACGTACCTGTGGAATAATGGTCAGTCGCTTCCTCAATTCGTGCAATCCCATCGCAGTCGTCGTCTTTCCATCGATGGAGATCGATCCACCCGCTGGTTCGATCATTCGGAAGAGAGCAAGGGCGAACGATGATTTTCCTGATTCGAATAAATTATAAAAAAATTTGATACGAGTCACAACAGTCAGAGACGAAAATAGATGATTCACCTGCTCCAGTCCTTCCCACGATTCCGATTTTCTCCCCTGGGCGCACTTTAGCACTGATTCCATGGAGAACGAGATCGAGACCGGGTCTGTAAAATAGGTGATCTTCAGAATATATTGAAATTCTCGATCGTACCTGTATCTCGTCGAGTAATTGTCGATCGTTACTCCTCCTTCGGAAGGCCACGATGAGGAGACTCCACTGTTCGCCGTCACCCATTCTGCCTGTAAGCATCAATTATTTAATCAGTAAGACATTGATCTCGTACCTCATTGGGCGTGAGAGTGTACTCGACGACTCTCTCGACTGAGACGACGTTCGCTTCGAGAACGGACAATTGACGAACGGCAAAGTTGAGCACGTCGGTGATCTGAAATAGTTATTGATTCATTTCAAGTTCACTTTCTGTTGCGAAATTGATGTAGACTTACGTTGAGTGCATACGTAACGGACACTCCTACGAGACCGGCCGACACTCCCCAATCCCACTCCTTCGAGAAGGCTGCGAAGAGAGCAGCGAAGAAAATCTGCAGAGTTCTCATGTGAAATAATTTAGTACGGTAAAAATTAAAACGTACGACGCAGTTTCCAACAAACTCAAGTCGAACGGCGAGCCATCTGTTGGAAATGGCGTTGAGGTATCTGAAGTATTTTTTTTCATTCTAAGTTTGCAAACAAATAAACTCACTTGCACTGAATCAACAGATCCACCTTGGTTTCGGATTCTAGACAGAACTGAGAGACCTGAACAATCAGATTACGGATAATGCCCAAGGCTTCTCACTTACTTTTCCGTAAGCTCTGATGCTAGCTGCTCCCTGAATCGTCTCTCCAAAATGGGAATAAACTGGAGATCGGTTAACCGATTCGAGTCGTTTCAATTGACGTGAAGTCGGCACGTAGAATTTCTAAAGGAGTTAGGTCAATGAAGTACAATAAGGATGCCAAACCAGGAAGAGGAAGTAGATAATTGCGAGTGGAATGATGACAACGACGAAGAGAGGAGTGGAGATGACGATCATCAGAAGAGTTGTGATGATCTGTGATTGGGAGATGAATTGACGGATATCAAAGGTTGATATCGTACCGAATAGACGCATTGGACGAAAGATCTCGTGTTCATAATGAGCTGAGTGTCGATAGTGTCCACATCTTTCGATGCTCGATTCAGAATTCGGCCAAGGGGAGTTGTATCGAAGAAGGAGATTGGAGATCTAGAAAGAATGCTTGTCTCATGAAAAAAGTAAAGTAACGAAAGATGAGCGGACCTCATGAGATTGTGAATCAGTGGCGCGTGCAGTTTTCTAGAGGCATTGAGTCCTGCGACCACGAGAAAAGAGGCAGAGATGAGATAGCCAACAGCTGAAACGAATTTATTCTTATTCTAGAAGTATGTCTTCGAACATACATTCCAACAGTCCTATTCCAACATAGATACCCAGTCTCTCGACTTGATTCATTCTTGTTCCATTGAATGCAGGATCGTTCTCATTCGACCTGTAAATCGTTATTCCAAGAAGATCTAAGAAGCAGAAAATAAATCATCATGAAAAAAATCAAAAGTTACCATGCAGACAGCCAGAAACTTCTCAGCATCGTCAATGATTGGTAGATTCCATACATGATGAGGAACATAATACAGAAAGAAATGGATGCCGCTCGCAAGTACTCCATGTACACCGCCATTTTCACCTATTTATAATAAGAATTTAAGTTTTTGCTCAATTTGGTGTATGCTGCATACCCCTCCTTGTTCCACTTCCTCCTTCTTGATCAACTTCTTCTCTTCAGTAACTTCTGCTTTCACTCCGATTCCGTTCTGGTCTGGTTTCTTATCCATCTCAACTTCTTCATCACTACTGTCACTATCTTCTTCCTCTTCCGCAGCCTTCTTCGATTGAACGTATTCATCCATCAATCTACACCACATCTTTTTATGAGATTCCATTACTGCATCTGCTCACTTGGCAAAAGTTCCTCCATGTTTGATCAGTTCATCGAATGTTCCCTTCTCGAAGATTCTGCCTTCTGAAAGTTTTACTATTGTTTTCAATACTCCTTCTTCAATCTCACCATGGAAAACTAGAATCTCGTCAGCTTCTCTCGTGTTCAGAAGAGAATGAGTGACAAGAATTCGGGTCTTATTGGCGAGAAGTCCTCGAGGTCCGAGCACCTAGAACAAGAAATAAATGACGAACGATGGTGATTGTCAATCTATCGGAGATGAATCTTACATGGTTGTAGATGTGTCGTCCGACGTGAGCATCAACAGCGGAGAGAGGGTCGTCGAGCAAGTAGACGTCGTCCTTCAGATTTTTTTATAATTGTATTTCCGGTCGAATAGTGCTCAAACCTGTTGATAGACCGCCCGAGCAAGTGAAATTCGAGCCTTCTGACCTCCGGAGAGATTGATTCCCTGAAAGGCTGAGATGAAATTCAGAATGGGAGACTAATTGTAAGTTAACCTTCTCTCCAATCTCCGTTGCATCTCCGTCAGGAAGAATGGCTAAATCCGGTGCGAGAGCGCAGGCTGAGACCACCTTCAATCATACGTATCACATATTTCAGAATAATAATCTCAATCAACGTACCCTCTCGTACCATGGCCTATCGAATGATCTTCCAAAAGTGATGTTGTCTCTCACGGAGAGATTCTGAATCCACGCTTGCTGCGGTATGTATGCGAGTTTGCCTGTGACAGCTATTTCTCCCCGCAGACGGGTGAGCTCTCCTGCAAATGAATGTGAGTTATTTTTTTAAACAGCAACAATGATTCGTACTAACCGAGCATGGCCGATAGGAAACTACTCTTGCCCGATCCGACAGTCCCGACAACAGCGACGAGTGAGCCTCGAGGAACACTAGAGAGATACCATTTACCATCACTCTTTCTCTTGTCCTATGTTTCCGTTACATGGTGAATGTTGTTAGAATGAACTTAGGAATGCACGAACCTTGCACTAATCGATTGGAGCACAGGCGGCGTTTCTTCCGTTCCTCCTACATCCCAAGTGACGTCGACGTTGTGGAATTCAATCGAGTTGGGACTTGCTGAAAGAAAATTCATCCATTGTTTCTGCCTTACGAATGAAAGATTCATTGATTATAAACAAAAGAACTTATCATACCGTTGGCGTCCACGTTTCTCTTCACATTATTCTCGTCGATCTCATCACAGACGAGGAAACTACGGAGACGTCGATTCGATACGATCGCCTGTATAGTTAAGTTTAGATGAAAATCAACAACAACAACAACAGCAACATCAACAAAACAAACTTGAATGGTTCCGTTAATGAGCATTGCGATGATCATCATTGGCATCTTGAGCATATTGAAGAGAGTGAGAGAGACGAATGCGATCTAGAATGATTGAATAAGCGTAGGGAAAAAGGCGTATTATTCAAATGCTTGATAGATATTTTCCTCACTTGTGGAGTGAGAATGTGCTCATCCGATGAGAGGATAAAAGTGCCAAAAGAAGCTGCTGCTACGAGGAAAGGAGAAGAGGAGTTGAAAGTGTCCAGCATAGCACGAACCAATCCTGATTTTCGGACTAGTGCGAGCTCCCTGAATAATAATGGTCTCACATTGTGTCCAAGTTAATTTTTGTTTCAGGTTGCATACCGATTTCGAATTTCTCCGATGTGTTCTTCCATCGGTTCCTCCCACGCGTACAACTTGATTACTTTAATTCCGTTGAGCACTTCATTCACCATTTTCACTCGCTCGTCCTTCAACTTCATCTGACCCATCTAAAAATATAATAGTTCAGCTCACGTTTATTCAAAGTCAAAATAATTGTTTTCAACTCGCCTGCCATTTCTTGATGAATACGGAAGAGAAGATGTTGATGGGAATGAATATGATCATGATGACGATGCCTGGGGCAGCAGAGTATCCGAGGGTGAAGACGAGATAGACGAGAGCAAAGGTTATCTGAAAATGCTCCTGTACCCTATTGTGCGTCTTTTGTTTTCATCAATTTACTGCAAAAAGCATCGAATGCAACATTCGATGTGATGCAACGTGATCAAGTGAATCAGATGTGTGCAGTGAAGGTTGATCCCAACCAATTGGAATGTGTTGGAATTGTTGCACTGTGCACAGTCTGCATGCACATTGCTTTATGATTTCAAATAAGAAAAGATGCGAAAAAGTGTTTAATCTCACCTGGTACGGGCAGGACCAATACTGTTGCACTTGCGGTGTCATAAGCTGCAATTGCACGGCTCTCATTGTTCAAACTTCAGTTATCTTCTAATTTACCTGGATGACCTCCACATCGATGGCCATTAGATTGATAATCTCTCCGACGGTTT
>LS562664.1:4341-15198 GCA_900490775.1 Pristionchus maxplancki | reverse complement strand
AGATCGTCTACCGCTCGTCGTCGAGTCTGTCGATCCACTAAATGTGGTCACAATGTCTGTCTATTGCAATTCCGTCAATCGTGGATTGTCGCCTGAAGAGAAGAAATCGAATGAATATTTATTTATTTATTATTGCTCACGAACTTGTTTCCTTCTTGATAAAGTTGTTGTTTCCCTCTTTCATCGTTCAACCTTGCAACCCTTTGCTTCTCTTCGATCCAAGGGAAGAAAGTGACCGCTAACATATAACGATCACCCCTCTTCCCACTCATTTTCCTTTGTTCTCTTACCTTTTTTTAGTGATTAGTTAAAAAGTGAGAAAGTGAGAGAGGTACAAGGAAGTGGAGAGATATGCAATGGATATAAAAGGTGTGGGTCGAAGAGATTCCCTATCGTTGCAATGATTTCCTCCATTTTCATCTCCTTTGTTCTACTATTCACCATTGTTCAGCTGACAAATGGTTAGTTTTCGATATCTTTCTTCATCCTTTCATTATCTATTTCAGGTTGTTCGGACTGTTCCAAACTAGTCTTCGATGAATCATTCTGCCCTCGGACTCATATTTGCACTGATCAATTATTGAGATCTAATGAGACTTGCACTTCCTTCTGCGAGGATTCTACACTATGGGTCAGATTGGTAAATTAGTAAATTCTCATTTAATAATTCAGGTGAATCAAGGATTCGGATGGCGCATTTCGAAGACGATTTTGTGTAATCTCAAGCAGAAGAAAGAGAAGAAACCAGTGAAATATTCGTGCTCAGTAAGAGAAGGTCGGTTATTCCCACGGTCTCGCTTTCATTTTTATCAAGTGTAAATATGAGATAGCACGTCTTACCTCGCTAATCCAGTTTTTCTCACATATTTTCTCATTTTGTTCAGGATGCACGAAATGTTCCATTCCCAATCTATTGATGGTCCTTCCCGATTCTTCCTTCACTCCAATTGACAACATGAGAATGACACCCACGGGAAAGGAAGGATTATGCACTCAATTGCAATGTGATGAGGGATACAAAATGATTGTGAGGAAATTACTTCGTGCGCCTTCGAAACAATTCTCATTGCAGGCTCGATCGTCATCAGGAGAAGAGATCGAAGGGATGGAGAAGGGAATCAAGTGTAATCGCATCTCTCGATGGACGAAGATGACTGGACAGTCTCTTCCCCTCGATGTCTCTTTCGGATGCATCACTATTTAATCGAGCTTTATTTGTAAATACGGGTTACTTTTCATGCAAACATAATAACCATACGCATTATAAAATCGTGGTAGTACTCTGTTTGTGTGTCGACCCTGCGTCTCTCTCCATTCTCTCCACTTCTCCTAATTAGGTTCACGAAACAGAGAGAGATTCACACTTTTCGCCCTATCTGTCTCTATTTCGCATGGACTCCAATGGATATTCTTAGTCCACGACAGATTCCTTCTCTTCTTCTGCGGTTCTATTCGTGTTCCTTCTCTTCTTCGATTCATTCGAGATGAGCTCATCAATGCATAGGAAAGAGAATGGAAGGAAGAGGAGAAACCACCACACTATCGTCAAATCAAGTACTTCTTCCCCTCTCTTATCTCGAAGAGCTACAGAATCTCATTACTCTCGAAATAGATGAATTCATCTGATTAGTCTTTGTTCTCTTCCGAATTGCTCTTCAGTCCATCAACAACTCATCTCAAATTCATATTCCTCTTTTTACGAGTCGATGGGTTGAATTCCCCTGTTCTTCCTTCCTTTCTTCTCTTTTCTTTCAGCGATGGCAGGTGGAATTGCAGCCATTCTCGCGGGAGGACCAGTGCAGAAGAAGAAGAGCTTCAAACACAAATTGAAGAAGGTTCTATCAATCATTCCATTTCTTCATCTCTTCTTCAGTTCCTTCAAACCTTCGGTCTCCATGGAGGTCTCGTTGTCTGTTGCATCATCTATGTCTGCATCGGCGCCCTTCTTTTTAGAGCACTCGAAAGACCAAATGAAGTTGTTCCTTTCCGCTTTGCACCTTAAAGGGGTTTTTTTAGTTGGCTATCAAGAATTTCACTCTATCGACGTTGGATGATCTGGTGGAAGAAATGGTGAATGAAACAGAGAAACTGAGGAAGGAAGGATTGAGTACGTTCAAACAAACACTTCCAAACACTTTTTTCTCTTATTTGACTGTTGAGGTGACGAAGATTTCGCTCAAAGAGCAGAGATTCTTCTCGATGAATATCATCAAGATCTATTCCATTTATTCGAGCATCCGGTACTTTTTCTTCATTCATTATGATTGTCTTTTCCTTAGATTTCTTCGAATGTAATGGATAGTCTCGTTAGTGGAGATACCTATCTCGATCTATGGACTTTTCCCTCTGCTGTTCTCTTCACAAGTACAACGATGGTCCCCGTGGGTAGGAATGTCTTCCTCCTCTCCTCTCGACCCTCTCAATCCAGGATTCGGTCTGGTGACTCCTCTCACATTCGCTGGTCGTCTTCTTCTTGTCTGTTATGCCCTCGTTGGAATTCCTCTCGCACTCGTCACAATGTCCGATGTCGGAAGATTTCTCTGTGATGGAGTCGGCAAATTCTTTGGAGAGGTAGTGGACCCCTGACTCCTTTAGTAATTGGAGTGAATTGAGAACACGAAAGCATTCGTAGTCTGTCTAATGGTCGCCGTGATCTCTTATCCAATAGCAGGAGGACTCATCATCTCACATCTCGCAAATCTCAGTGTACGTTCAATTTTGTGGCTGACAAAGATATTCATTATTTATAGATCACAGACGGTATTTACTACTCTTCGATCACGATTCTCACTGTTGGATTTGGTGATATGAGGTGAATTATTATAAATAAATGGATAATCTTTCCATCTCAGTCCTCCGATTCCCGTTCCCTTCCTCATAATGTACATTATCTTTGGAGTGATGCTAGTCACAATCTCAGTCGATGTTGTAGCTGCCAATGCTATTCATCATGTCCATTTCATGGGAAGACAATTGGGAAATGTGAGTGAGAATATCTATTTGGTCTCCAATTCGTCGCGATCATCATTCTCACAAATAAATTGAGGCGCGAGTTCTGGCTACGAGAATGATTACAATGGCTCAGAAGATCTCAATCACGAAAGGACTCGGAATGGGAATGGCTCAATTAGGGGCATTTGCGAGGATTGGAATGATGCAAGTGAGGAAGAAGTGATTGAATGATGAGAGATTGGTCAATTGAGATGAATGGAATGGAACGAAGAGAAGGAGAAGAAGGGGATGAAATGGCGAGTATTCACTATTCATCTATGAGATCTCCCCTTGAATCCATGCCATTCGATCCTCCAATGCAATTGAGGTGAGGGTCTATTAATCTTCAAGTGATCACGTATTTCACAGATGGATCGATCGACCTACTGAGTATTATCACATTTCTTTTGACGATGAAAATCATAGAATGATTGATTCATCAGATGAAGAAGAAGAAAGTGGAGAGAGAAGAGATGTGAGTATGATTCATTTTCTTCCATTAATTCAATTAATTCAGTTGGCTGTCGATTCTCTCTCTGATTTCATCATAAAGACATCGTTATCTCCAATGGGAGATAGCTATCAACAGGATTTCATTTGAATTTACTCTCCAATTTTAACGGAAATAAAAAAAATGAATTAGCATTGAACGTCCGTCCGTTCTTGAACAAATTAAGTATTGAATTTATTTAGTTCATGATGACTAGGACTTTTCAAGAGATTTTTTCAAAAAAAAATCATTCATTCTGAATATCATCGACTATCTTTCATTTCTTCTCTAATTATTCTCAGCACCGGATCATACAATTTCTCCGCAGCATTCGTTGCAATGGCAAAATCGAGATGATTATACTCGGGAATCTCGAATGTTCCCTGCATGAAAGACAATGAATACATCAGAATTGGCTCCTATTATCACCTTCACAATTCCTTTCCTTAATTTCGGCAGTAAATCCTTTCCAATGTCAAATGGAGTACTCAGCCAATCATTTCGACTCCAATAAAAATACATGGGAACTTCAATCTCAGAATAGTTGTAAATTGGAGGATAAGGCTGAACAAGATTCATCCCAATGGATCCAAATCTATCTTACCTTTCCGTAATGAAGAGTGTTCTCGATTGGATTATCGTAGTCGAATCGACCGACTGATTCTCGAGATGTTATCTGAAGGACATAACTCAGTGTTTAGGTGAATTCGTCTTCATACCTGTCCCCAGTGAAGGAGATTCCTTGTTGAAGTCCCAGCAGGAAAATTGCTTACATACGTTTCCATTCGGCTCTTCAAAATTATGAATATACCTTTTAAAAAATAGTCAGTCGCAAATATAACAAACCGTATTAAGATGCTTGAAGTCAGGAGGACCCGCAAGGAGGTAAAGAAAATCATAACAACCCTGATAAATGAGATTACAATTTCATTCCGAGAGATGCAATGGATAAATAACCTCGTTTGTAGGGAGTGAACACATAACGGAAGCAGCAGAAATGACCAATCGATTTCGACTGAGAACTTCTTGTGATCCCATCAACATCCGATAGACCTATCAACAGTTTTATTTTACTACGAATATGGAAGGAAATCCCTTCTTCACCACCCCACTTTTGTTCTCTTACTTCGGTTGCTGGCCAGAGGGCTGAATACCCAGAAATGAGCACTTGAAGAACTCCTCTGATGTAGTGACTTGTGCCGATTGGAGAGAAGAGAAAGAGTGTTTTGATCTGAAACGAAGATCATTGATATTCCGATCTTTGTTTTTCCTTCATCAACCTTGTTATTGTATCTGATTCGATCAGAAAGAAGAAGGAACGAAACGAGAGTTCCTTGTGAATCTCCCATGTAGTATAGTTGATCTTTCCCGGATATCTCCAGAGTTTTATCAATAATTGCTGGTAGATCATATCGAGCCATTTCATCGACACTCAAATAACAATCGTAACTGTGCATTGATTGCTTACTCACGAAAATTTCCAGAAGTCAGAATCGTTGTCAGGATTGAACTTTCGATGTCTCCTTCCATAGGTCGACCCTCTCACATTCGCAATCCACACATCCAATCCACCATCAGCCAAGACGAATCCTATCCATTGATGAGATGAAGGAGAGGAGGGAAGGGACAACCTCCTGATTGGTCTGGTAGATTGAATATCCATTGACTCCCCGAGGCAAGAAGACCGTGCACTAGCAGCATAGCCGGACGAGAGATATTACGAGTGTCTGAACATTCAGATAACCAGTGATTGTCTTCTCATTCATAAACCATTCTTCCCCCGGGGGATTCGAATGAGATCGAGGATATATCCATCTTGAGTGGTTACGTCGTATTTCTCGACGGGATAACCCCATCGTTTGATCAATCCAATCTGGAAACGATAATTAGTGGAGAGAAAGAAGGGAATGAATGCCTGATCGAGGGATGCATCAGGATCGATTCCTTCTGTTAGAGAAATGAATAAGAGTGATATCAATAATGGTATCATGATTGTCATAATGAGATAGAATGGGGATGTAAATACCCTTTCTCCTTCTCGAGATTCCATTCATTCTATTTACGTGTACTCTTCTTCCCTCTATTAGAAATGTGAGTGAACGATATCAGTTCAACTCATTTTCCCTTCGTGGAAAATGTGCCTAGACAATTTGCACCCACTTTCAAAGTAGCGCCAAATTGAACACATGTTTTCATATCAATGGAATTTCGATGACTGTGAATGGAATTTTCATAATATATGTATTTCTTAAGTATCCTTCAAACTTGTACACTTAGTACGCTACTGATTTATTCACTCGCTTATTTTATGCAGTTAACACATTCCGTAAAAGATCCGATGAGATTATATATCGAGTTATTTATTTTTGAGACACTTGTGGTATATACTCACATGAATTTCACGCCGATTCTCGTTAGATGTTCGATTCCATGAAAATACACAATCTTGATGTTCTCGTTATCTTTATCGATAGTTAAAAGTGAAAATATGAGACAGGGATCAAACCTGATAACATTCTATACTACATTTCGATGCCTAAGTCGTCTATTTCAATCCCATCCTTTAGAAACCAATTGTTCCTGATCACTCTATTCGAAATGTGCAATCTCTTCTCTTCATCTCTCTTTCCACTTTCTCTCGATCTGCTCGAACTCCCGCAGATTTCATTCTTCTTTTTTCGCTCTTTTTTCGTTTAATCTTCTAAAGAAGCTATTCAGATGGTCCAATCTCCTTCATTTATAATCGTCATTCCTTACATTTTCATATCTCTTCTCATTTTTCGATTCTCTTCGCATGCTTACTCAAGAGTATTCGCCCCCGAAATAGAATATGCCACAATACAAGAATTGAGATTCATCAATGAAGTATTCGATATTTTATTATCTATATAAATTGGAGTTCTTTTTCAGAGTATTCATCACCACTATGATAGAAACATTACTGCAAATTCTGCGTCTCAAATAGTTAGTTCGCCTTTTTCATTTCATAATTATCTTATTTTTCAGCCTAAAATCCTCGTTTGGACTCCTTCAATTACTCCATCCAATTATTCATCTTCTTATCTTCTTGAAATTCTTCAACGACACATTCGTGCGTGTCCCTTCCATTGTGAAGTTAACAAAAGACCCAAGTTAGTTACAAATCATCAAAGTTAGTGTGACTAAAGAATATTATTTTCTCCGAATTTTCTCAAATTAATTTAGTCCAATTCTGCTTCTTAAGAAGAATTGTTTAGGCTTTTCAAAGAAGCGAAATGTTTCCAGCTTTGAAGAAAGTGAGGCGGATGCAATTCTAATTCACTCGCGGACTATCGTTCCTACGGATCTTCCCAAGGAAAGAAGAAATGAACAGGTGAGAAATAGAAGAGAGATGTCACTATGTAATTATGATGACCATTCCAAGAGATTCGTATTGGAATAGAATTCTCCAAATGCTCAAACCCTTTAATTTTTTTCTCAAACCCTTAGTCAAGTCGGTCGAATTGAAGGTGTATGCATGGTTGTGTCACGAGGAACCGGGGAAGTGTGGAAAGGGAGACCGCGAGGTAAGAAGAACGAACTCTTAGTAGGTAGTAATGAATATTTCAGCTTCCATCGAATTACTTCAATACTTCGATGACAAATATCAGAGATGAAATCGGATACAACTTCGCATATGGGGAGATTGTGAAAACTGATAATACGACGATATTGAACAGAATATCGGATGAAAAGGTATTTATAATGTTTTGAGAAAGAAATACTCATACGACTTTTCAGTGGTCGCAAATAATCTCAAAGAAATCGCAGCTAGGAATTGCGATAATTTCAAATTGCAATACAGATTCAAAGAGAGAAATCTATATCAAGGTTCATCTTCACTCGATCAAACATTTCAAACTTTATTTTGAGAGGCTCTCAAAAAGTGTGAACTTGACGCTCGGCGGAACATGTTATTCCGATAAGGAATTATGTCCAAAGAGAAGAGATGATACATGGGAATGTGTAACCAATCTACTCGGTACTTTCCCATTCTCTCTCCTTCCTAATCTTCAATCACAGAATCTCACTACTTCTACTTTGCCTTCGAGAATACCATCTGCAAGGATTATGTCACTGAGAAATTTTTCCATCGATTATTGTTCGTATTCCTACTAAATCATCATTATCAATTAATTCTCAATTCAGAAGTAACATCGTTCCGGTTGTTCTTCGTCGTCAAATTCTCAATGGAATCGCCCCATCCGATTCTTTTATCGCTGCCGATGATTTCGATTCTCCCGAGGAATTAGCTTCGTATTTACTAAGAGTGGCGAGTGACCCTCAGTTGTACAGAAAGTGAGGTCTTGGATCATTTGAGTTCTCATTCTCATCATTTCAGATACTTTAACTGGAGGGAATCGTATGCAGTTGCCACTTTTCACTCGATAGAAGGCAATGGAATCTGTGCGTTGTGCAGAGATCTCCATACTAAGGTTCCTCTCTTTATTCACGAATGGTCCAATTCCGATATATCGCAGAAAGTTCGTTCGTATTCGAATTACAACGCGAGACAGAGATACTCTCGAGAGCTTTGCGAGGTATTTCACTTACCAAAACATTCTCTACAGATATTTTTTTCAGCCCGATGTTGGATGGAAACTACTAAACAATCGAAGATTCCATTAGATCTGTATCTACTATTTGAGTGTTGGAATTGGTTTACAAATTTAATAAACATAACAATTGTTTTTCGGGATGCAATTTAAGTACCCGATTCGCCAATAGCGCTTAGTTCTAATGAGAGTCGATATGTTCCATTGATTGTTCCTTGGAAGTAGTGAACACTCTCGTCACTAAGATTTCTCTCGATCGACTTTTTTTCCTCCTACAGAAAGGAAAATTCGGTCGCATATCTGCACGATAGAGAATGACAATGCAACTGGAAGAAGAGGATATTGCGTTGTCTATGGTAGAATAACTGACCCATCCCAGACATGAGTGAATTCCCACAAAAGGGAATAACAGAGAAACTCCATGAATCTCTCCTTTGGTTTCATCAATTGAAGAAAGAGAAGCTCGAAGATATAAACGAGCTCTTGAAGAAAACTCTGCGAGAATTGGAATAGAAGGGAAAGGAAGTAGAAAATGAATGTACCTGCACGAATACTTTCATATTCTTCCGATGACGGAATCGAGCTTGTCCTCCCATATCTTTCATGTGCATCTGAGAAACGAAAGGATGTTACTGTTGGAGTTGCTGAGCAATAACAAACTCACAATGGTGTTCCACGTTAACTTGGAAAAAATGATGAGATTGAGAATGATACTTCCTATGAAGACAGTGTAAGAGGGATAGAAGAGAACGGGTCCTCCGAGTAATTCAGAGCATGGAGTATCGATGAAATCCCAGCTAAGAGAATCATAGAAGAATGTATAGCCACATCCATCTTAAATGATCGAAGATAAACAATTAAATATGAATGACCGTACCAAAAAATTCAGGAATACAGTGAAGAGCTGTCATGAACCAAACAAAGCCTAGAAGGATCTAAAAATAATAATATTTTTGTTTTGATAAAATTTAACAAAACTAACAAAAGTCCCTCGTCTCCCACAGATTTGTGGATATTTCATTGAGAAGAAAGTAGCCACAAATCGATTGAAAGCAATTGCCAATTGAACGTAGACGAGACTCTTGTAGGTCAAAGTTGTGAGATGACCGACTTTGAGTCCAACGATGGGAGGTCCGATTGAGTAGCCTCTGCAGGGGAAAGTTTTCGAGGAGTTGTTGATGCTGCAGACAAAGAAGCAAAGAAAATCAATACTTACAGTAGAGCGACGGGTCCCGAATAGAAAATGAAGCATGAGAGTGTTCCACAATTGGAGAGAGCACGAGAACAACAGAGAAGAGAAAATGCAGAGAATGAAGAAGATCGAATGGAACGACGAAGAACTCGAAGGATTTGAACCGAGGCGAGAAATCCAATGAGGCCAAACTGAATGGACGAACTTTGTAAGCTAAAGAGGAATGGAAAAGGCTGACCACAATCATGAGAACACCTGCAATGTAGTCTTCTTGTCTTTGCTCCATCGAGGAAAGAAAGAGAGGAAGTGATCGAGTCTCTCTCCTTCTCCCTCTGTCATTACTCGTTGATTGGATTGGATCGGAGATTGTACCACACGAGGAGGATGAAAGAACGAGGGGAGAGATGAAGACGAGTTTCCATCTTCCTGGTTCGAATCAACTCTCTAAATATGGAATACCGACGAGGACGAAAGATCTACGAGATAGTACACAATATCCCTTCCGAAAATCTAAAAAAATTTAAATCAGCGTAAGTAGAGTGTTTGCTATTGATAATATTAATGTTATGTGTCATGTCAAATCAATTACATGCGAGTGTCCCTTCAAATTAATATATAATATTCAAATGAGTCTCATGGTGCACCCAATCGCATTGGTCTCGTTCTTATTCACTCTCACTTTCTCTTATCAGTTATCACTCCTCGTCTTCTCTTCATATTGTTATTCTTCGAGATTCTTCGTTTAAGGACTATATAGTTTAGTGACGCAATGGTTCAAAATAAGAAAACAGTTGAAAATTATTGGCTAGATGAAGCAACGATGAACGAGGAGATGGAAACGAATACGAAGATTGGCGAGGTGCGATGATTCTCTTCAATTTTTAGTGAATGTTGATTTTAGTTTTTCATTGGCAACTCTTTCGAAGGGCTCATTAATCCAGAGAACGACAATTTGCAATTAATTAAGAAGTGAATTATTTTTCGTAAGCAATGAAAAGGAACAACAAATGTTCAGGTCGCGTATAAAAATCCTCCTGATATTAATGGGAGCACTTCTATTTGGTTAGTATTCAAGTTAAGAATTCTATTCACGTGCAATATGTATGCATTGTTATCTCAAATTTTGCAATGTAGAAGTAAACATTTGTTTATCTGCATAGCCATCGTATGCATCAAATATTGAGATTATAACATTGAATCTCCCTCTGATAATATGAGTTTGGATGCATATGGAGGAATGACTTATCGCTTTGTCTCATCAATGACTGTTACAGTTTCTCTTCTCCATCTTCTTTCTCTCTCCAACGGAAGTCTTCGAATAAGAACTGACCCACCTTGTTAGTTTCTTCTCCCTTTCAAACAGGAAGATTCTGTTCTGGGAATAGAGCAGAAAGTAGTTGTACTATAAATGAAGTGTACATTTTATGTATCCCTCTGAAAGCTCTGCAGTAACTTGCTGACTGTCATCGATTTGCTCGCATTACCATTCCATTATTCAGCTTGTTCCACTTGTCCTCAAACTCTGGCCAATACGAATCTATTGGATGGTCAATGTGCAGTCCATCGAACTTGTGTCTCCTGCACTTCCACCCAGGTTCTTCCTCCCCCCC
>LS562638.1:64301-95886 GCA_900490775.1 Pristionchus maxplancki | reverse complement strand
AACAACAACAACAACAACAACAACAACAACAACAACAACAACAACAACAACAACAACAACAACAACAACAACAACAACAACAACAACAACAACAACAACAACAACAACAACAACAACAACAACAACAACAACAACAACAACAACAACAACAACAACAACATAAACAATATTGTGAGCTGTCTCTGGGTATAAAGAGGAACGATAAAATGAGCGGAACGATAAATTCCTACCTGATCCTCCTTGGGCAGCTCGTTGAACACGACGAAGCTCTTGGCGTACTCGACCGCGAGACCGAGCTGGAGTTAATTAATTAATTATTTATTAATTAATTAAATAACTAATTAATGATTCATTAATCACCTCAGAAATGATCCAGAACTTGACGGGCTCGGTTTCGTAGCACTCCTTGGATAGGGATGGCACTACCTGCATCATAAATTGTCTTCTTGGCATGCGAAGAATTGATCAAGCGTCAAGGCTGATTGAAAACTTAAAAAAAACGTTCTCTATCATGTGTAAGAAAGCTTCTGAGCATCTATTTCAGTAATATTTTTTAAAATTCTTTTGCAGCTTGTTGCTCAAACATCTTGGACCTACGATTGAGTTGCATAGTGCCTAAAATTTTACGACTCTCTCATTTTTTACGACTGCTCTCTCGTGCTCTCTGCATGCTCTCTCGTCTTTTCTGACTGGCGAGAGAATTGCGAAATGAGAGTACATTTTTGCACAGCCCTGGTGCCTAATCTGACCTGTTTCGGCCTGGTTCCCGAGAAGTCGGCGAACAGCGACTTCGTCCTC
Organism: Pristionchus maxplancki; assembly: GCA_900490775.1. Taxonomy (NCBI): domain Eukaryota; kingdom Metazoa; phylum Nematoda; class Chromadorea; order Rhabditida; family Neodiplogasteridae; genus Pristionchus; species Pristionchus maxplancki. Next base: position 95,088 of record LS562638.1, on the reverse strand, counting down.
AGCAGCTCCTCGATGCCGCAGTTAACGTAGAAGGCCGTCTTCGGGGACGTCACTCGCAGGGCGTCCAGACGAGACTCGCGGAGGGACTGGAATGAGAAATTAGGGGGATCGTCTCTTCATTTCACACACTCTCTCGCCTCTCTGACCAGTGAAACAACTCTACTTCAGCCTATTAGTGCTAAATTCAGAGCCCAGATAGGATTCGAGGAGCGACTGGAATAGAACTCGAAATAGGAGTCGCCGTCTCTTCATTTCACACACTCTCTCGCCTCTCTGACCGATGAGAGAGCGTGTGAAATGAAGATACAATTATTTCGAACTCTACTACAGCCTATTATTGCTTGAGTCCAGGTGGGTCTCGCGGAGCGACTGGAATGACTATGGGATAAGTGGGTATCTCAGTTTGATAATTGGTTTAGATAATTGACATGCTACAGCCTATCCTAGCCTAATTCAGAGTCCAGGTGAGACTCGCGGAGGGACTGCATTAAAATTTGCTTTGATAATATATTCATTGTAGCATACGTCACATGTTCATAGGCTCCCATAGAGATGGTTTGCCTAGCAAAATAAAGATTATACCAGATCTTTGATGGTCGCCGTCAGGTTCAGCAGTGAGCTCGACAGCGAGACTTCTGGAGACGGAGTGGGCAGGTTGATCTGAACGTAAAATGTGCGACTTAACAACAACAAATCATTCCTGTCCACGTCTACTCTGAATCAGCTCGCCGGATCAGTGCTTTTCCAAATACGGGTAATCGTCTCTTCATTTCGCATAATCTCTCACCGGTCAGAGAGGTGAAAGAGTGTGCAAAATGAAGAGACGATTTTACCCATATTTCGAACTCTAATTCCCACTGCTCGCTCCGAACAATTTCGAGGACTCTGCCAACTCGCCCTCACCTCCTCCTCCTCCCTCTTAATCTGACACTCGTTCGCTTTGCGCACGCCAGTGAAGAATATTTGAATGTCTGCAACAAATTTTATTTTTCTGGTCCAAAAATTTCGAAAATGGCCAAAAAGTTTCGAAAATGGACAAACAGTTCAGAAAATTCTCACTTTTCGGATTCATGCCAACTTGCAGGCACTTTTGAAAGCGGCAGGCACGGCAAGCGCAGCGACGAGCTGTGATTTATTAATTATTAATTAATTAAATTTTAGGTAGAGTGTACCCTGATTGACCAGAAGCCTTCCTTATCTTCCCCTTATGAACCGCTCTGATCCTAGATGACTCACCCGACCGCTCGGATCGGGGGAAAAGAGGGAAATGACTGACCCTTGTCGACTAGTGTTCGAAATGCGAGTCGCCGTCTCTTCATTTCACACACTCTCTCACCAGTCGACCGGTATTTCGACATACCGCTCAGATCGGGGAAAAAGAGGGAAATGACTCACCCTTGTCGAACACGCACATTCCTCCCCTCGTGCACTTGAACTTCCTTCTGGATATGACCGTCCGTCGGAAGAATGTTTTGCACCCGTTGCAGGAGACGACCGAGTAGTGGAAGCCGCTGGCCTGAAGTTGATTTCGTAATCGTCTCCTCATTCTGCACTCTCTCTCGCCTCTCTGACCGGTGAGAGAGCGTGCCTGAAGCAATTTTTGTTTCGAATATTGTTTGTATTTATTCGATTCATAATTTTCCCTTCATGTTCTGTGAAGCATCCATTGTACTGTGCCCTAGCTAGTCGTATCTAGTTGCCTAGTGATAGCCGAGTCTAGACAGATGTTGGTAATGAGACAAGCAATCGTCTCCCTTTCCTGAAGTCTCTCATGCTCTAGACAGAGCAAACGGCAGGCTCCGAGAAGTCCTGAGAGCGTCGTCTAGCCAACAATAATGAGGCAAGCGCCCCCGTTATAGCGCGTTTCGAGAGCCAGCGATAATGAGATTTCACTAGAAATACGGGTGATCGTCTCCTAATTCTGCGGACTCTCTCACCGGTCAGAGAGGCGAGAGAGTGTGTAAAATGAAGAGAGTTGTTTCGAAATTGTGATCTATCAAGTGTGAAACGTACGCGATCCCCACAGACGACGCAAATTGTGGCCTCCATGAGCTGCATCTGCAAATTAGTTCATCTCTCTTCGCCATCGTCTCTTCATTTTGCACACTCTCTCGCCTCTCTGGCCGGTGAGAGAGTGTGCAGAATGAAGAGACGGAATTTCAAGCCCTATTCGTCAGATTATGGGCCTCATAGTCAGGTAACATTCGAAACGGGAGTGTTGCGATTCCAAGAATGTGATCATGTGTATCATGTGTTATTGGGTCCCTGGCGGTCATACCTGCGTACTTATGTACTTAAGTACGCGGCCACCCGTTTGAAAAATTACTATTCGGGGGAAATAGTGGCCACCCGTTAGAAAAAAATTGATCTTTTACGGTTTGTGTGCAAAATATGACGGATTTGGGCTAAAATTGAGCGGCAACCCGTTCAAAAATATCCGATTTTTTTGACGGCCGCCCGTTCATCTAGGATTTTCAAATCCCAAGTACGTACTTGGCGCAGGTATGCTGGCGGTTTTACAGTCTGGACAAAATCCGATAGTATCAGCGATCTACCTTGTGGCCCCTATGTGTAGGGGCCACAACGTATATAGCCAAACTCTCACAATAGGGTATGCTCCAGGATCCAATAACCTCATACTTTGTGATTCATGAGTTCACAGAGCTTTCCAAAGTGCATGTTCCTAGAGTAACGAATGGGGTTTCATTCCGAAAAAACGGGATCATCAGTCTGGAAAGTCCGATATTATTCAGGCTTCATTCTGCTAACACCCCTCATGAGTGTGTCTGGCTTCATAATATCTCTCGCTGGTCAGCGGGATAAGTGAGTCCCTTCGAAGGGAAACCCCGGGTGGTCTCGCTCTCTCACTTTAGCACGCTCTCTCGCCAGTCAGAGCAGCGAGAGAGTGCGTGAGATGGAGAGTGTGCATTAGGTAAATTGCTAACCGGAGAGTACATAGCACTCTGCTGCATGGGAGGTTTGACGTCCTCTTCATCCTCCTGGAAGAAAGTGCGTTGAATTAGTCAGGAAATGGTCTGACTCTCTCATTTCGCAATGCTCTCTCGTCGGTTAGAGAAGCGAGAGAGCATGCAAAATAAGAGAGCGAGATCATTCCTCGTCAATCGGACCCTTCTAATCGAGAATGAGAAGAAGCTAACATCCCTACCCCCTCAAATACCGGAAATACACTATTTTATTTTATTTGAGGAGGTTTTTGCATCATATTGGTGGGAAATTGTGGTTCCTTCTCGCAGAGCTGTTTGCAGTGCCATAAATCAAAGTAGAAACGAAAATTTGCATTGCAAAAAAGCCATAGTTTTGCAATGATTCTGCTATATCTGAGGGATTTCAACAACAAAACAACAATAAAAACAAAAACAACAATAACAAGAGAATTTACCGGCATCGGCAAGTCGTCCAGCAGGCTGCAGTCGAAGGAGGTCGTGCGCAGCCGGGTGAAGGCCGATTCTGAAGGGTGTTGTTGTTGTTGTTATTGTTGTTGTTGTTATTGTTGTTGTTGTTGTTGTTGTTATTGTTTTCACTCACGACAGCTGTCGAAGGAGAAGGAGTGGCGGACGGACGAGGGCACTATAGCTGATGTTGAAGGGAAGGCGTCGTCTAGCTCCTGGAGGGAATTATTTGTATGTTTTTATTTGTATTTCCTGGTTTTCAGGAAGTGCTGAACAGCTCCGAATGGCTTTTCAAGACATTACCTAACGGGTAAAGTTAAAAAGGTAAAGTGGTGTAGTGGTCTAAGGCGCCCTCCCATTCCATCCCACTCGGGTTCGATTCCCGGCCGTGACACCGCCTCCGCTACACCAAAGCGCCCGAAAGGAGAATTGGTAGTGACTTGACCTAACGGGAGAGCCTAGAAATTTCTCCCGGCAATCTCATATCACGGGCATATTAGAGTCGGAATTTGAGTAAAGATCGTGCGAGCATTCTCAGGTGACGCAAAAAGTGCAAATGAATGCGTAATTTCACCAGCGTCAAGCGTTAATTTCCCTCGATTCGATGATCACTTGGATAGGTGATCAGAGAAACAAACTAGTAAGGCGGAAAAGGAACTCCTCTAGTCCCATTGATTTTCTGACCGATATGATTTGACACACGCAGAGTTCGTTATATCACAATCCCGTTTATCTAGGAAGTTATTTACTTTCTCACACTTGTGCGCTTATCATGTTATTCCAATTTCCGATTCTTCAAGTTTAATTGTAAAAATATTAGGCTGGTCGTCGGTTGGAACCGATCTTTGTTCGAAAAGGACAGCGAAATCGAGTGAAAGTGAGCGCGGGCGAAGGACGATTTCGTGTGGAGATAACCTCATTCATTCTTTCGATTCCGCAGCGCAAAAAATAGGCCCCAGCTTAGAACTGACGAGGGAATGGTCAAAGTACTCGGTAAAATTATCGGCAGTGACCTCCATCGGGACCATGTGTACACCCGAAATCTGTTTTCAAAAATGCCCAACAATTTCTAAAGCGAGAAAAATTGATTCAAAATTATTGTAATTATATACAGGGATCCCCGTGTGCTTGTGAATTGAGAGTTTTAATCAAGATTACCTCAATCTTGATCTCGTGCTGCCGCCTGGGTGGTTGGCTGCCTGAAGGGAATGCGCCATCGAAGACAAGGTCCATCTGACGCGGCGCCTGGAAGATGACGATGACTGGGAACTTCTTCGGTTTCTGGGCTCCTCAACCCTCCACGGGAAACTGGTGATTACGAGGAATGAATGGGATGGAATGGGAGATGGACAAGGGTAGGGAAGAGGGGCCAGAAACCGAAGAAGTACCGATCACGGTAGTAATGAGCGGCGGAACCCTATTTAAACGCCCATGGTACAAAGAACACATATTCTAATCTCTGATTGTAATCGAGTTTTCGAAAATAATCGTTCAGAATCGACCAACAACCACGACAATCTGATGTAGAGAAACGACAGGTATCGGGGGAGGAAAACAATCGCGAAACTACCGTACTGATTCATGGTTCGCTGGCGCGCGACAACAACTAGTGATGATGATCAGATATCGGCGCGTTATATCTATACCCTAATTTATTAATTTACAAGAACAATCGAAGGAGTGGACCAGAGAGATTTCGAATAATATTGCGCGCCAGGGGCAGGATTAAAAGATGGACCTGAACTTTTGCTCCCCCCCCCTAGAGATCTCGCTCACATTCGACAGCGGAAATGGATGTTCTCTAGTCGGCCTGAGAGCTCAAGAGAGCTCGCGGAAGTGAGAGGCGCATACCGGGAAATGGAGCTGGTAGCTAGGTAATGCGCGTGGCATGAAGCATTCGGAGTCTAGCAAGGGGGAGGAAAAGGGGGGGAGTGGAGCGAGAAAGAGAGGAGACTACATATTCACACGAATGGGTGACGAGCTGCGTGCGGTTGCACAGAGAAAATCACAGTTTGGAAGGGGAGCGTTTCCCTTTTCGAGCCAAGGCCGAGCAAGCTAAATACTCACGATCTCTTGCACTATGCGACAACAAATGGGGGATATTTTCCTATTTTCTCCTATTTTTTACGACTCGAATCTAAGGCCGAGGCAGGGCAAAAACTAGTGCGCTTTCTCTAGAGATCTCGCTCACTTTGCGCAGAAGACCGAAACTGCTATCAAGATCGACGCAGATCCCAAGAACTCTTGCTTTTGCTCACTCAACGCTTCAAGGACTGACTACTTTCATTAGAGAAATGCGAAGATTAATGCGCAGACCGGGGTCCGAACCACTAAACTAACTGTGGACTATACTGACTACTGCTGTCAAGATGAATGGACTATCGAAACGGGAAGCCCAGCAGAATCTCGAATCTCTCCCCGATTTTCGAACTCGAAGCCCACGGAAGTGCACTCGGATCTCAGAGATCACGTTGGTCCGCTGATTTAGGCACCGTCGAAACGGGTAGCCGGGAAGTAGTGCCTATCTCCATGCTATCTAGCGTCTGATAATGTCGATATCACTAGATAAAATAGTGCAAGGGTACCCAAGGATTAGCGAGGAAGCGAGGGGAAGCGTTGGTCTGCTGATTTCGGAGTTGATCTCTGAATCTTACTTGCATGTGATAATAATGCAGTCGCGACAGACATCAGAGTCACAGGTGGAGTCTCTCGCCTCTCTAACAGAAAAGTAGTCGAGAATACGCGGAAAACGCTTATAAAGTACCCATTTGCTATTCAGCGAGTATCTATGAATGCGAGAGGAGCGCGAGAGCGAATTTTGAGGAAGACCTTGAGGGGAAGCCCGCCTCATTTGTCATGCCAACGACCTAATGAGGTTCGTAAAGAGTCGATGAAGAATTATCGCTAGGTCATTCCTTGAATAATTCCTTGAATTGTCAACCCTACTTATCACTAGGCTGCACGTTGCTCAGCATTCTTGTGAAAAAGTGTGCCTGCGCGCGCGTGAATAAGCGATTTATCAAGAAGGAAGCGAATTTGGTCTCCTGATTTCGGAGCTGATCTTTGCGTCTGATGATAGGATACAAACTGTGCCAAAATGTTACGACTCTCTCATTTTTGCATGCTCTCTCGCCTTCTCTGACGGGCGATAGAGCATTGCGAAATGAGAGTGTCTTATAATTTTGAATAGCCCTGATAGAGTGATGCAGATTCGCAGAGTAGGGGTTTATGAATATGTACATCAGATAACAGAGTCGGATATATTACAGGCCAATTCAGTCCGGAGGGCCAAATCTCATCGGACCAACTTTACCAAGAATGTATCGCCCTATACATCAGGTAACAGAGGCGAACGTGACACCCGTGTAGAGGAATCGTCCGACTCTCTCATTTCGCAATGCTCTCTCGTCGGGTAGAGAAGCGAGAGAGCACAGGAAATTGAGAGAGTCAGATCATTTCTCGCAAGAGCCAATACATCGAGAGCACTTGAAACGCTGTGTGCACACTATTGCGCACAAGCTTCCGACTTTTAGATACTCTTAGATTGTGAGAAATTATAAGAGATATATAATACACAACGAATAGACAATCGAGAACGCAATCAGAGATGGGTAATTTACACGAAAAGGAACAGCAAGGCACGGCCCAATTAGGGCAGAATTTCCCTCTTTTTACTCGATTCTTAGGTGTCACGCGTGATAATACAGTCAGAAATAGCGCTTCAGCGCTCGGAAAAGCTCGGAATAATCGCCTATCCTAAACACCACGCGCACTTCTTCTCTGTGGCGCCCGAATAGTATGCACAGCACGTGGCAGAGAGAGCAGAGACGATGACTCTCCCCGATCCGCGCAATCTCTCGTTGGTCAGACAGTGCGAGAGAGCGTGCAAAAGGGAGAGAGGGGAGAGATAGGGAGGAGAGCGCTTATCGCTAGTGGAAAGAGAGACGTGGAAGGGCGATCTGCGAGAGATATGAACGAGGAAACGACCGGGGGGAAGTCAAGAGATCAAAATGTCGGGCCGGATCATGGGGGCCGTCTTTTCCACGACTTCCGGCTTTTAGGCCGTCCGGAACGCCAACGCCATCGCTTTGACCGAACATCACTTGGATAGGTTCAAAACATGGACGTTTTCTGTGCAAGGGTGTGACTACGGCATGCTTTTGCACAGGATTTGCTACTATTTTAGCTATTTGCCTGATGTTTCATTCCGAAACCCTATATGGATGAGTAGGCGATATTGATGTTAGGCTAACACCAATTCGGAGAAACGATTTGGCGATTGGCGTGAAATCTTGCACGACATTAAATACACCTTCCTGCTTCAGATGCCTCTCTCGATGGTCAGAGTGCGCGAGAGAGCGGGTGGTACGGAGAGACCGAGGCTCCGCCCCCGTAATTCACGAGATCAGAAAGTCAGGCCGAGAGCCGCACGCTACGTCGCTAAGCGGAGGGGCGAGAGAGCGAGAGAGCAGAGACGGCGAGGGAATAAAAGGGAAGTGAGCGAGATGTATAGGGAAGGGGAGGGGCGGGTACAAACTAGAGCGAGGAAGAATAAGGGACAAGCGCCTTGAACTTCCGATTTCGCGGAAATATCCCTGACTAGGATTAGTAGGGACTAGGGGTTCCTAAGCTTCAATATCAGGGACCTGGGGCATCAAACAGGAAGAAGGGGGCCTTGAACTTCCCGTACAGGGAAGAGATCTCTGAGGAAGATAGGATTAGTACCCCGGACTTTTCGAGCATCTCTACACAGAAATTAGCATGAGTTAGGGGGTCTTTCGAGGGGTTTTAGTGAGCAGAAAATGAGGAAAAGCGGACCTGTTTGGAATTTTTTTTGCGTATTTGTGGTCGAACTCTGCGCAGATTAGTCATAACTACTCTTTCTCACATGAGGGGCTTGCAGAGCATGGTAAGGGTGCGCTCTAATCGAGAGATATTGATACTAGACTACTCCCGAACCTTGGATAGTGACGACTAACAGAGACTATCTGAGAGAATTTACAAAGGGCCGCACAACGATTTTTTACCCTATCCTGAAAAAATGGCCCTAGGGGTACTTTTTTACGTAGAGTTCGAAAATCGACCCTAGGAAGCCGCATCTCTAACCCCCAATACCCTGTGGCACGCTCCACCCTGCCAGGGGGTAAAGGCAATTTTGCGAGGGGCGCTCCAAACCCCTACAAATTATATATCATCTTGTAGATCTCGACGAGACAAACCTTTTTTGTGAAGAAAGTGAAGGCCTATCTCTTCTGTGAAAAAAAATATTTCGGTCGAAAGTTTTATTTTTTACGTCGTGAAAAATTTTTCTCCAGGTGTAGCAAAATAAACTTTTCCAATCGATTCGCAATCCTTTTTTACCCCTAGGTGCAAAAATTGAGAGAAATCGAAAGACACATATGTCTCGAAAATGTTCGCCGAATGCGCCAAACCTCGCATTTTGACATTTTTTCAGCTTTTCAACTTCGTATAAATCGAGAATTTCGACTCCGGATATGAAGTTTTTCTTTCAAAACAACTAATATGGGTCAGAACAATAAATTCTGAAAGTTTGAATGTGATCGAGCAAAAAAAAATTTTCTTCGAAATTTCAAAATTTTCGAAAAAAATCTGAAAAAAATATTTCTTTAAAAATCAGTTTAAACTATCAGAATTTATTGTCCTGACCCATATTATTAGTTTTGAAAGAAAAACTCCATATCCGGAGCCGAAATTCTCGATTTACGCGAAGTTGAAAAGCTGAAAAAATGTCAAAATGCGAGGTTTGGCGCATTCGGCGAACATTTTCGAGACATATGTGTCTTTCGATTTTTCTCAATTTTTGCACCTAGGGGTAAAAAAGGATTGCGAATCGATTGGAAAAGTTTATTTTGCTACACCTGGAGAAAAATTTTTCACGACGTAAAAAATAAAACTTTCGACCAGAATATTTTTTTTCACAGAAGAGATAGGCCTTCACTTTCTTCACAAAAAATGTTTGTCTCGTCGAGATCTACCAGATGATATATAATTTGTAGGGGTTTGGAGCGCCCCTCGCAAAATTGCCTTTACCCCCTGGCAGGGTGAAGCGTGCCACAGGGTATTGGGGGTTAGAGATACGGCTTCCTAGGGTCGATTTTCGAACTCTACGTAAAAAAGTACCCCTAGGGCCATTTTTTCAGGATATGGTAAAAAATCGTTGTGCGGCCCTTGAAGAAAGTTTCTCAATTCTCTCAGATAGTCTCTGCTAACACGGGCAGAATAAAGAACACACCCTCCCCAATGTCATTTATCTCTCACAAGTCAGATCACCGTTGGACCAGAGGCGTTTCATGACAAATAATATGATTAGAAGCGCGCAATAAAGATATTATGTTGCGTATGGTGGACTACGCCCCCGGAGAGAATGCGGAAAAGACACTACGCTTCACGATTCTAGGGAAAATTTGGCCTCTGTGAACAATGAGAATGGTGAAATGATGTGAGGCTACTATTCTATTCTTACTCACTATCATAATACGCCGCTGAGGTAATTACTACTGCTTTGAGCTACCATAGAAACGGTGGCGGCTAACAGTAACTAAGAGGCAAGCACGTGGTAAATACAGTGAAATTGACAACAAAATCTTTTTAATGCACCATTTCCAACAGCAACAAATCACGAGAATCGAGCGGAACGAGAGCGAGTAAAAGAGCGAGCACTTGGCCGGGCAACACTCTTCAATCTCGTCACCTATTCTCTCTTCTCTCGTCCCGTCCTTTCTCCCCCGCTCGCCAAAACGCCGCCGCGCAAATCCCCCCCACTCACTAATAGAGCGCCGTATCGATTGTCAGTTCGTGATTAGAATTGAACTTTCGCTGGCGTAAAAAATAATCAAAAGGTCAAGTTCGGGCCACGCCCCTAAATCGATAGACAGTTCGAGAGAACGAGAGAGAGAAATAGAGATAATGCGCGCGTGTTTGTTCAAGCTATCTGTCGCTTTTTGCGCCACGGTGAGAGAGAGCGGCGCCCTCTAGTTTGGAGTGTGCTCTGCTGAACGCTCCAGCGCGATTACGGAATGCTGATTATTCGGGGAACACTTTATTCAAGAACGAAGAATCGGGATAAAATGCGATATTTGGTGTGTACTTTGTTCGAAAATGCACGGGAAGTGGTGTGAGATCAGACAAATCAGTGAATCTACAATCTAGAGTTTGAAATGCGGGCAATCGTCTCTTCATTTGGCGCACTTTCTCACAGGTCAGAGAGGCGAGAGAGGGTGAAAAATGAAGAGACCATTACCCGTATTTCGAACTCTACTTTCTACAGTCCTCATTGATATCTGGGCTGCTGCTGCTGCAGCCATTGCTGCTGCTGCTGCAGGGTCAGTTGCTGCTGCTGCGGCTGCATGTGCTGCATCATCTGCGACTGCGGCATGCCTGCAGCTGCAAAATGACACACATTTTCGAAATCTTATATATCGGAAAAGTATCAACAAAACAACTCTGCAGCGAATACCACAGTACCTGCCCCCAATGAAACTCAATACGGTACATGATCCGTTGGCGATAAAGATCTAAGATTAAAGATCAAAGATTAACTTACCGGGCATCATGGGTTGCTGCATGCCGTAGGCGGGTGGTTGCTGCATCTGCTGCATCTGAGCCTGTCGTTGCTGCTGCTGCTGCATCACTGAAAGAAACCAGAATGTAGATTCAAGAAAAAGTGAGTTTGAAACAAAATGTGTTGTTTAACGAATTGTGAATTGAGAAAGACACTCACTGAGATTGTTCTGATGCTGCTGCTGAGCCATGAGTTGCTGTTGCTGCTGCTGCATTTGTTGTTGCTGTTGCATTTGTTGTTGTTGTTGTTGTTGTTGTTGTTGTTGTTGTTGCTAAAAACAACAACGTAAATCACATGGCTCCCACGTTTACCCACATAGTTCATTTGCTGCTGCAGCTGCATCTGTTGTTGTTGCTGCTGCTGCTGCATCATTTCGGGTGCAGCTGCAGCTGGAGTGTAGTGCTGAGGGGCAGTGGAAGGGCCGGCAATGTCATTCGAAGATCCTCCGTACGCGGCTTGTTGCTGCTGCAATGCCATTGTCATTCATATTTTTTTTTAAAGCAATACAATATTTTTAAATTAATAAAATACTGACCATTCCCTGCGCCATGCGCATCTTCTTCGTTGCTGGTTCTGCAATTTTATTTATTTTTAATATTTTAATAATCAGTAGGTGATTCTCGTCATGTCGGAAGAATTGCTGGGGGTGCTTCTTAGCATAGCCAAAGTGGGGACGAGAAGAGAAGAGGGTGGATGAGGGATCTTTTGTCGTCAGTAAGACGTTTCGGACTAATTGTCCATCATCAGTCGATAGGAATAACACCTCAAACCCAAGAAGAAGAAGAAACCCCCAGTACTTCATCTTCACGCCGAGCATTACAGAGTATTCCCTATTTAATTAATCACTAACGCTGTGCTTGCTGCTGCTGTTGCTGCATGCGCGCAGCAGCTTGCTGCTGCTCCTGCTGCCGCTCCAGCTGCAGCGCTGCCTCTGCAGCTCGCGCCTGCGCAGCGTGCTGCTGCAGCGCGATCTGCGACGCCAGCGCGTGCTGCTGCCGCAGCAGCAACGCCTTCTTGTCCACGTCCTCACTGCAAAAAAACTCTTTTAGGCCCTAATTCGCTACTAGAGTAGAAAAGAAAATCGCTGTATTTTTCGATCGTTTTGCGATATTCTGCTAATATTTTTTCCCAGAATTCGCTACTGATAGAAGTTAGGCCCAAGGTAACTGCCACAAACCTATCCTGCATCGCTTCCCTCTTCGGGTAGGGAATCGGGTCGACGCAGCCGAAGATGTCGTTGAACGGCTTCGGGTCCTCCTGCAATGGCGTTGTTGTTGTTGTTGTTGTTTTTGTTGTTGTTGTTTTGTTGTTGTTGTTGTTGTTTTTGTTGTTGTTGTTGTCATCAGAAATCACCTTGAAGAAGACGTCCTTCATCGCCGCCTCGGCCGACAGCCTCTTCGTCGGATCCATCGTCAGCAGCTTCAGAAGCAGCCTCAAAGACAACGATAAGCTAGCAGTCTGTGAATGGATACGTTGACGTAGCTCTCAAAGATTTGAGGGGGATATTGGGACCAGTATTTCGCCAGGGTTGCGCTATCTCATACTTCAATCGATTTGAAATGCACCAATCCACATGAGATTTGGCCGAGGATTGTGCCAGTACACTAATGCTGGGAATAAATTAGAGCTCTAAATGCGAGTCGCCATCTCTTTATTCTGCACTCTCTCGTCAATCATCCGGGCGAGAGAGTGTGGACAATGAAGAGACACTGACTCGTACTTCAAGCTCTAGAATAAATATCTACTAACCTGAACTGGCTATTGTTCGTGATCTGTTTATTCTTCTCCAAATGCCTCTCCAGCGAGCAGCCAGCAAAGCTGCGAAATAATATTATATTTATATTTTTAATACCTTAAAATTCCATAATACAGTCCAATGCAGACATTAGTACAGGAAATTCTTCATCGTCTCTCATTTTCCAGTGCTCTCTCGTCGATCAGAGAAGCGAGAGAGCATTGCAAAATGAGAGAGTCAGACGATTGCTCAGGATGCAGGATAAGTACCTGGCTTCCTTGAAGTCCGCCCTCAGGCGGTTGTACTCGGGCATCTCTCGGATATCCGGCCAGTCGGATTCGGAAGGATAGCCGACAACGGAGAAGATTTGGCTGGAAATGGGCCATTTTTAGTCATTTTTTTGACTTGGCAACGTTCCAAAATGCCATTATCGCGCGCTCTATCGCCTTCTCTTATGCGAAGTTAAAAATGGCAAAAAGATCGGATCTTTGCATTTTTTTAACTGGCTCGATATCAAAGATCTTTTCGAGGGTTTTTAACGCCACATAACATGTTTTAGGCAAGTTTAGGGCAAGGCTCGCTCAAAATCTCTTGCTTACCCCAGCTGCGTCTTGTGATAGGGAGTGGGCGTCTTAATGTTCTCCTCTTCCTTGCAATAGAAAATCGGATCGGAGGTGAGCAGCTCAGCAAAGATGCAGCCGATAGCCCAGATGTCTATTGCCTTTAAATTTTTTATATGTTTTGTTTATTTTTTTTATTAAAAACAAAACAAAAACAAAAATAAAAATGCTACCGTGGTGTAGTGCTTGGCCCCCAGCAGCAGTTCCGGCGCCCGGTACCAGTACGTGACCACGACCTGGAATTAGGTTATGGATCCGTCTTTTATTTAACGGTCCGGAATAAGTCTAATTCCCCTCTTGCTTGCGGAGCTAATCCATTCAACTCCGAGAGTGAAAAGCGTATTTGTAGTCAGTGTGGAATTCTCACGATTTGTACTGCGCGCGAATCAATGGCTAATAGAAAGAAGAAGAAGACTTTCCTCGCGCTAATGCGATGGCAAATAAGAGGTGGGGTGACAATTGGGCAGCCGTCTTTTGGGCATCCGTCTTTTGGGCAACCGTCTTTTAGGCAACCGTTTTTTTGGCAACCGACATTTGGGCAACGAGGCATAAGTCAGTGAGTAGCATTCCGATCACTCTGTGGATGATCTCATTGTGATCGCTATCACTTGCACTATCGAGCCTGATCTTTGATCTTTGCCTTCTCGATGACAATGTGGCTCCAGAATCGTACAAACTTACGGGGTCGAGATCCGCCAGAGGCCGGAGTGGGTTGTTGAAGATTCGCGCAAAGCCCATGTCGGCGATCTTCACTCTGGAATAGAACAGCAATTCTGACACTCAATTTTCATCGTATTCGATCTGCAAAACAGTTTCGTGATTTGAGATGTTGCTGAAACATATATCGGGATTCTCCCGTTCGGAATAGCGATATGTTTCAGCAACCTATCAAATTTCGAATTCGGATAAAATCGAGAAATTATGAAGCACGCACCTTCCCCGCTCGTTTCCATTGCCCATCACTAGAATATTAGCCGGTTTGAGGTCGCGATGCAGGATCCAATTCGTATGCAAGTAGTCGATTCCTGTGAATAATTACTGTTAATTAATTAATTAATTAGTTAATTAATGATTAATTACTGTTAACGAACTCCCTCGAATATTTTCGGAATATATCCTGAATATATGCGAATATTTCTGTGGATAACTTCTGTTTATTAAGAGAGATAACATTTCTAAAGGTGTAGTGATATTTACAGGTTGGAGAACGACAAAAAAGACATAGCACCACTCACCACACAGTATCTGGTACACCACGGACTTGACCATGCCTTTGTCGACATGGACCTGCAATGATTATATATAAAAACCAAAAAAACGCATTATTTATCCTTAATAGTAAGAGGATCCCTTTTGAGTGTACCTCCTGCAGGCCCATTGACCTGATGTCAAGATAACTATGAATGTGAATAAGAGGATCAGATCTCGTCAGTTCCAATGAACGAACCGGTGTTTTCTTCGCTTTTGCGCTTCGATGGAACTTGATTATGTGCCAGAGGTCATGCTCCGCATAGTCCAGGAGAAGGAACACTTTGATTGACGGGTCTCCGTTGGACTGAAATTAGGACTCTCTCATTTTCGCACGCTCTCTCGCCTTCTCTGCTCGGCGAGAGAGCATGGAAAAATGAGAGGTACCAACCTTTCTCTCGCTCGACAGGAACACCTTCTGCATGCTGACGATGTTGACGTGTCTGAAAGGGAGTGAATCTTGGAGATCTGACTCTCTCATTTTCCCACGCTCTCTCGCCGCTCTGAGAGAACCTTGCAAAATGGGTGAGGTTGTCATGGCACCGGGGAAAGGTGAGATGGCATCGTGTTGTTGTCACAGGAGATGTAGGGAAGGAAAATAAATCTTACTTGAGCTCTCGTAATAAGGCGATCTCTCGACAGGCAGATATGGAGAAACCCTGATTGTACTGAAATTAGGACCGTGAATAGATTCGAAGATGACGTCCATCAGAAGGCACGACGACATGACTTGGGGCGAAAGGGTCAATTTGGGGCCTACAGTTTGTCTCAAAATTGGATTGCCTAGCTGATATATTCCAGCACTCAGATTACAAGGAAGAGCTGGGTGAATTGAGACTGCACTATGGATGGTCTAGTCGAGGCTTGGTTTAGGTTCCGATTTGGCGAATTTGTCGGATCGTTGGGGTATTTTGTTGCCGGCTTAATTACATTGAAGACCATATAAGACTGACCGGACTGTCGATCAGCTTCAGTGCATATTCCTTGGCGGTGAACCGTGGTGTATCACACTTGGGCGTCGCTCTGTAGACGTGACCGTAGGTACCCCGACCGATCTGCAATCGTGGTTTGGTTCGGGTTCAGACTTGGTTTGGGTCGGGACTTGGTTTAGGTTAGACTTGGTTTGGGTTCAGACTCGGTTTGGGTTCAGACTTGGTTTGGGTTCGGACTTGGTTTGGGTTCAGACTTGGTTTGGGTCAGACTTGGTTCAGGTCAGACTTGGTTCAGGTCAGACTTGGTTTAGGTTCAGACTTGGTTTGGGTTCCGGTTTGGAGCATTTGCCAGGACAAAGAATAAGCGAATTTGAACATGGATATATCTTCATAAAGCGAGACTTTTCAAGCGATTCAAAGTATTGAAATTAACAAATATCTTCTCACTTTCGATCCCTCATAGTGGAAAATATCGTTCACATGCTCCCGCGTGTACTCCAATTCCTTCTTGAATGCATAGTCGATCATTGAATAACCTTAAACGTCAATTTTTATATAATTATTTATTGTATTAGAGAAAACAAGATAAACATGCGTCAAATAGCAACGAGAAGGAGTACCCTTTCGGGAGTAACTAGGGAGCTACTGTAACAAAACACACATCCTGGGCCAATCGTGAACTGACTCCCCCTAACAACCTGAGAAGAGAGCTATTTGTCTTTCAGTAGCGCTTGATTGTGTGTAAATGGAGGCTCTTCTATGAAAATCGCAATATTTATCTAATAATAAATATTTTTATATTTATAGTTCACAAGTCTCCGCACACCAAACACTAGGCACAGAGATAGCGCTTCCCTCCCAACCGCGTTCGTGGTGTAATGGTCAGCATGGATGCCTTCCAAGCATTCGACGGGGGTTCGATTCCCCCCGAACGCAGAAATCTTTTGCCGGTTTTTATTTTCATTCAGGTAATAAAAGATATCTAAATGATCAGAATTTACGATTTTTGACGAATGTTCCCGGCCCTACATTTTGCTAATGCGTGTCCAAATCAACTGAAAACTTAACGAATTGCGAATGTTTGATTTCATCTATGAAGATACCCTATTCATTTTTTCACCGTCTTCTCCTTCCACCCATCTTCTCTCATGCCTTGTTTTAACCCAACCATAAATCGTGAGGAAGTGAATTTATCTCCGACAGTACAGCTGTAATACCGAATCAATGTGAGCACTCACAATACTTACATGTAAGCTAAATATATAGACAATTCGTGTACAATCGATAGCGAGGTCTGCGTGGAATACAAATCATAACAGTAGCCGAGATCAAGCGATTGGGAGTGTTTGATATTTACAGCTAACTGTATACATAAAACTACAAAATAAATAGAATAATAAAACTATCTAGCTTCTCGAGTCCTCTCATTGGTATCTCGGCGGCTGTTGTTGGTGCTGCTGCCATTGCTGCTGCTGCTGCTGCTGCAGCATGTACTGCTGCTGCTGCTGCAAAACATTAAATTGGTACTAGCGAAGTCGCAGGAAAATTCATCCTCACAAGTCTAAAATATTAGGCTAATGACATCATAGGCGGGATTTGATAGTAGCAGCAATGAACAGCAATTATTATTAGGTTTTCCAGTGGGTTTATAGCGAAAATAAACCACATGATGTGCGAAACGTCTTGTTTTACTAGAGATCTATAAAAAAGGAAAGGGCCCATTTTCGAAACCCCATAGCCCTCACCTGCTGTTGCTGCAGCGTCATCTGCTGCTGCTGCATGGGGTGCTGTGGCTGCTGCTGCTGCATCATCTGCCCCGGCTGCTGGGGCATCTGCTGCATCGGCTGCATGTGCTGCATGGGGGCTGCAGCAGGCATGCCCTGCATGCCGCCCTGCTGCATCGACATGTCTGCAAGGGGAAATGACATTAATCATGTGTCTGACCCAACGAACCCAGGGGCTACTGTAAGCATACGTTAAAATATAATAACTGAAAATTGTCCGATTTTTCTTAACCTCCTCTATACAAAAGGACTTGAACAACAGTAGAATGTTGCAATCAACCCAGTTTTATAATTTTACAATTTTCGAAACTCACCGGGCATCATGGGTTGCGGCATGCCGTACGCGGTTGGTTGCTGCATCTGCTGCTGCATCTGTCGCTGCTGCTGCTGCTGCATCACTGCAATGATTTTAATAATAAAAAATATAAAAATAAAAATAAATAAACGCACTAAGGTTGTGCTGCTGCTGCTGAGCCATTAGTTGTTGCTGTTGTTGCTGCTGCTGCAATCATCAAATTTATTTCTTGCGTCTCAAAACAACGAGGCGAGTTATTCTACTCTAAGATTACGGGCCCTTTTCACGAAGGGTATCATTATAGAACTGGATGTTTTAGAACTCAAGAACAATTCTAGAACGTGGACTTACAATGAAGACATTTCGGAGTGCAAACTAGGACGAGCTGTGATCTAGATCTCACGTTTTAGAACCGGTAATTAGATCCTCAAATTACCAGTTCTAAAAGCGAGATAAGAAAAGAACACACCTCCCATCCTCCATCTTCATTTGTGCCCCATCCATCTTGATTTGTGCCCCATCCTTCTTCATTTGCGCCACTCACATAGCTCAGCTGCGGCTGCATTGCCTGCTGCATCGTGGGCTGCTGCTGCTGCATCTGCTGCATGTAGGACGGCTGCTGCTGCTGCGGCTGCTGCATCGCCGACGGGCCGGGCACGCCCACTGCTGCAGCCGGCCCGCCGTAGTGCTGCATGCCGGCAGCGGCGGCCGAGGGACCCGGCACACCACCCCCGGAAGGACCGCCATACACCGGCTGCGGCTGCTACAACGGATCGATTAAATATAATAGTAAAAATAAATAAACAAACAAACAAACAAACTCACCATTCCCTGCATCATGCGCATCTTCTTGGCTGCGGGCTCTGCAATTTACACTTATCAAAAACCAAACGAGCAATTGGTTCCCTCCATAGATGGAAAAGTCATGCGATAAAATCGTCAGCACCCCGGGTATCTTTATGTAAAAAAAACTTCGAATTGTCATCATTATCGAAAACGTTTTAGAATGGTAGGTGCTTCTCCAGGAAAACCGATCTCTCGAAAACCGGGTACGTTTACGGATTTTAGGTAGTTTTCGACGACATTTTCCTACTCTGATTCCCTTCCGAAACGCCAACTCGCCTTGCGGCTGCATCTGGGGCTGCATCATCTGCTGCGGCACCGTCTGCTGCATCATCGCCTGTTGCTGTTGCTGCTGCTGCTGGGCTGCAGCTGCAGCGGCTGCAGCCTGCTGATTTGCAGCATGGCGAGCTGCAGCGGCTTGCTGCGCCTGTTGAGCCTGCTGCGCCTTCTTGTCGTCCTCACTGCAATTTTCATTCAATATTCTATGACCTCACATTTAGTGTTCTAACAATCTTCAAATTAATTCTGACTAGCGTTCTCTCAATTCAGGTTGTTTTAGCACTCGAATAGTACGAATGCGAGAGCTCTAAAGTGTTAAACGACGCAATACAGGGACTCACAATAAGGGATTTCAGGTAATTTTTGCACACTCCTGCACTCTCCACCCACCTGTCGTTCATGAACTCCCTCTTCGGGTAGGGAATGTGCTCCAGACAGCCGAAGACGTCGGTCGACGGCTTCGGATCCTCCTGCAATGATTCAGAATTCAACGCCTGACGTCGACCGAGATTCGCTAACTCATTATGCTAAATCGGTCATTGACACTTTAAGTTGGCAGTAATATTGAACTAAAGATCTAAATCGCGTTCGCAAATAGAGTAGTAGTGACAATAGTAAGCACACAGAAACCGTTGTCGCCTCATCCGAATCATAGGTAATAGATTACCCCACAGTTGAAAGGGGTAATTTGGACCCCCAAAAATTTCCAAGGTATGAGTTGTTTTTCGGACCATTTTTTGTAATCATTACCCACAAAAAATTCTATACGGCGCTCATTGATTGCGAGCCAGGAGAATTAAAGTTTCAGGGTTGAAACATAATCGCACCTTGAAGAAGACGTCCTTCATCGCTTCCTCCGCCGACAGCCGCTTGATCGGGTCCATCGTCAGCAGCTTCAGAAGCAGCCTCAAAGACAACGATGAATAAATAAATTCGCATAATGCTTGAGACAATATAGTATCCTTGTATTTTTGGTTGTGAGGAAATATTGAAAGGCGAATCAGTTCAACCCACTTGAACTGGCTGCTGTTCGTGTCCTGCTTGTACTTTTCCATGTACCGCTGCAGCGAGCAATTCGTGTAGCTGCAAAATTTAAATAAATATTTATTTTTAAAATATTTACTGGAATCAGAGAATTCTCTTCATCCACCCTCCCAATAACTCACTTCGCCTTCTTGAAGTCCTGCTGCAGTTTGGGGAACTCGGGCATCTTCTTGATATCCGGCCAGTCCTGATCCGCCGGATAGCCCATCACGGAGAAGATCCGGCTGCAAAGGCCGGCTCCGGCTACATTGTGATCACAAGTGGAAATAAAATCAGGCAACAACAACAACGAGATGTAACAATGGAAAAATGTTTCAGGCAATAAGTCTCCTCCTTTTGAATGCTCTTTTTTTAAACAACAACATAATAAGGGTAGAATATGAAGTGACATAGTCTAAACTAAAATAACAATCACGTGATGAATAAGTAGTTATTTGAGAAATCTATTCACAGCAGAAATAGTTCAGCAAAACCAACAGTACAATAACTCTCACCATGTGTTTTTAGTGGTCAAATGCTGTCTACCATGTGATTTTCGATGGAAAAATGCCAAAATTCTCCCAATATGTAGTTTCGGGGATGAATTTTAAACAAACAAACGTGTGTTTAGAACTAGAGTTGGCAATACGAGGGATGCGAGCCCGCAATAGCGTGACCTCTAGGTTGCGAGCCCGCAACGGAAGGGCGAGAGGGAGGGGAGGGATGCGGGCTCGCAATCCCTCGCATCGCCTCGCAACGAGGGAAGAGGGAACTCTCTCCATTTCGCACACTCTCTCATCCTCTATTCCCTTCCATTCTCTCGTTGCGAGGCCTCGCAACCTTTGCGGGCTCGCATCCCTCTCCCCCTCGTTGCGAGCCCGCAATATCGCGATCGCATAGCCAACTCTATTTAGAACGACCCTATATTTGGTATTTCAGCTCTGAATCTACTCAATCCCTCACCCCAGCTGATCCTGGTGGTAGGGACTCTGCGTTTTGATGTCCTCCTCGCGACAGAAGAAGAGCGGCTCGGAGGTGAGCAGCTCAGCGAAGATGCAGCCGATTGCCCACACGTCGATCGCCTTAATTAGGTTAATTAATTAATTAGTTATTTAATTAATTTAGTAAAATATATGACTAATCCAACCTTGGTGTAGTGCTTGGCTCCCAGCAGCAGCTCTGGAGCACGATACCAGAACGTTACAACAACCTGAATTATCGTTATTAATCAATTAGTTAATTAGGTGATTAAAATAATTAGCTGAAAAGGCAGAAATTTTACAGGGTCCAGATCAGAGAGCGGCTTGAGGGGATTATTGAAGATTCGAGCGAAGCCCATGTCGGCAATCTTCACTCTGCAAAGTCTTACTTGTTGCACGTTTACGGGTAATTATACTAATCCATGAAACCCAGATTCGCCACGTCATTTTCCAAATGAAGAAAAAGGGTAGAATACGCAGTAGAGCGATATAAACCAGCTAATCTTGGTTCAAATATTATTGCAAATTCAATGGAACGTAATGGCGGTAGTAATTTTCCCGAAAACCTGGAAATCCGGGTGCCGGGAATTAGGAATTTAAATCCTCACCTGCCCCGCTCCACGCCATCTCCGTCGCCCATCACCAGGATATTCGCCGGCTTCAGATCTCGATGCAGCACCCAATTGGTGTGCAGGTAGTCGATTCCTGAACGCAATAATTTTTGTACATGGAAGGACATCAGATTGTTGCAGTAATGTTCGTAACGAAACTTAAATTAACAAGAAACTATCCGAATCAGGTGGAATGGACTCTTCAAAGGGCTGCTAACAGTGGAAGAATAAGCCCCACTGTATCCAGACGCCACATAGCCAATACAATTACTGTATTCGAAAATCAACACCAGATAGATTAGGTCATAATCGATCTAGATCAGTGAATCACGAGGAAAGACGAGGATTCAATACTTCGAAGTCTCACCATTCAGGATCTGGTAGAGCACCGACTTGACCATGCCCTTGTCGACATGAACATGAAAAGGTTATACATATTACTGCTAATTATTAATTAGCTAATTAATTATTAATTAAGACCTACAGGTGCCTTCTTCGATTTGGCGCTGCGATGGAACTTGATGATGTGCCAGAGATCGTGCTCGGCGTACTCGAGTAGCAGAAACACCTTCAATGAGAGTTGACCATTCGCCTGGAAAGATGCTCGGCCTGCAACGGGAATGCGACGGGGGCGAGGCAACGACTCCACCGCTCACGGCCAGGTATTTCGAAAGTCGACGAGAAAAAGCTGGTCTGGCCATGGTAAGTGGAGCCGGTGGAATAATCGCCGACCTTTCTATCGCTAGACAGAAAGACGCGCTGCAGGTTGATGAGGTTGGGATGCCTGAACGAGTTTTTAAATACGAAATTCGAAATACGAAATTCTTACTTGAGTTCTCGCAGCAGCGCGATCTCTCGACAGGCGGACATCGAGAAGCCCTGACAATACTGAACGTTATCGAATGCACGCGGCCAGGCCACCGAGTGACGAGAAGTGTTAATTTGTCGTTCCACCGCGTTAACAGATTGCGCTCCTCACCTGACTGTCGATCAGCTTGAGCGCGTACTCCTTGGCCGTGTATCGCGGAGTAGAGATGCCCTTGGGCACTGCCTTGTACACGTGGCCGTACGTGCCGCGACCGATCTGCAAAAGGCAAACAACCAAAATTGGAAAACAAATAGATTCAGTAACTAAATAAACGTTAAGAAAATTAAAGAAACAAAGGCAAGGAAAAAGCAAAGCCAACTCACTTTCGATCCTTCATAGTGGAATATCTCGTCGACACGCTCCCGAGTGCGCGCCAGCTCCTCTTTGAACGCATAATCGATCATCGGTTTGCCTCAACGGACAACAAATTAAAACAAAAATAGAGGATAAACAAGCTAAATAACAGATCACGAATCAAGAAGGAACAGATCAGTCGCGGAACAGTTGAGCCGTCAAATGGTTACGGTACTTAAATTCTCGGTCGCACATTTTGGTGATTGGGAACTGATTTTTTTATTTGTATAAATTTCTAAAAAATATATATGTTAACACGGTAAGAACACGAATAGCGTATGAAAAAATAGAGTGACCAACGGAGACAAGGGATGGCAGAAAAAACCGTTATGGCAAGATGCAATCATTAGGGAGCGATTTGAGCGCGAAGGGGTCGACATCACTTTGATCTCCCTACCCTCTCCCCACAATCCCTCTTCTCATCATCAATAGTTCTTTGATCTACATCTTCGCAGGCACGTACGCAAGAGAGGGGACCACTTGTTGATCCAGAAATTCGTGTTAAATTACTTTATTAATACTTAAATGTTGCAGCATACACAAATGGGACACAATAGGTATTCATACAGTTATATCAAAGCAAGACAATTCGAGTACGAGGCAAGGAATGAACATGGAGCTAGAGAGCATGGGAAATCGAGAGGGTTCGATGACGTCATCTACTTTCTGAGCTTCTTTCCCTTGGCCTTTGCCTCCTTCAGACGAGCGATCTCAGCGTCGAGTGTGCGCATCTCGTTGCTCGCCTTGTCCTCCATCTCACGCTCGCGAAGCGTCAGCTGTAAATTATTAATTAATTAATTAATTAAATTTTACATTTTAAAATCCAATAATCAAGTCCATTTTTAACGCATTTCTACTAAAAGAAGAGTGTCTTGATACAGCGTCCCTCACCTCGCCCTCCCTCTCAACTACTCAATCGATCTACAGTAACCCTACCGTACCTCATCCTCCTTCCTCTTGAATTCGTCCTCGGCCTGCTTCAGCTTCCTCGCAAACTCCTCCCTCATGCGCTGCTCCTTCTTCGCGAACTCCTCGTTCAGCTCCGCCTCCTGACAAACGTCGTCTTGCACCACACACCACGGGGTTACGGTGCCACACCACTACAGTATGGTACCAGACTACGGTGCCACACCACCAGGTTACAGCACCAAACCCAGGTCATGCTACACTGCAGCGCCTTTTGAGAATCGTCGTCTTACACCACCACACCACGCACCTTCTGCTTGTACACCTGGTTGAACTTGGGTCCGGCGTCGCCGTCGCCGATGCGCATCGCACGCAGACGCTCGCGACGATACGCCTCGTACAGCGTCTGGAATCGTGACGTGAGCAGTGATTTCTCGTCTGCCTCTCTCATTTTCACGTACTCTCTCGTTTTTCCAACTAATGTAAAATATCAAAGCACCGATGCTTCATCTTTGATTCCACCATTAAAATACCTTAATAGAAAATCAGAATGTCATGCATCTCCTCCAACCCTTCTCCGACACCACCTTCACTAGTGTCCCTCGCCCTCATCTCCCAATCTCATGCCCCCTGGCTCCCCTCACTTCTTCTCACCCAGAGTTTAAAAGGAACCCCCAGAATTGATGGCCTAAATACCTCATACCTCGAGGTTTTTGACTCGAGACTTTTTCGTCTAACCTTGCTATTTTTTTATTCCCCCTTTGTACCCTTTTTAACTCTGTTCTCACCTTGTGCGTTCTCTCCCTCAGCGAGTCGACGTTCGTGCGCAGCAGTCCCTCGCGCAGCTTCACAAAGTCGCAGTGGCTCTCGTTCTCCACTAAAAATAAATAAATAATAATAATAATAATAATAATAATAAAATAAAATAAACATTCCTCACCCTCGACGATGCCCCACGGGTACTGCCTCGCTC
Organism: Pristionchus maxplancki; assembly: GCA_900490775.1. Classification (NCBI taxonomy): domain Eukaryota; kingdom Metazoa; phylum Nematoda; class Chromadorea; order Rhabditida; family Neodiplogasteridae; genus Pristionchus; species Pristionchus maxplancki. Next base: position 70,645 of record LS562638.1, on the reverse strand, counting down.
GCACCATCTTGCCGTTCTCCTTCTTCACGAAATCGTTCGAGCCCACGATGGCGAACGGCACGATCGCGTTCATTTCCGCGTTCACCTGGAAAATTGATAAATTACCGTACCTTTAGATACCGTAATCCAGATGGCACAGTACCCCTTGGTTACCGTAACCCTCCGCTACCGTATACCCACCGAGGCCACGGTTTCGTCGTCAGTCGGGAAGTGATAGATCTCGATGTTCTGCGCCTTCAGCTCCGAGAGTATCTGCAATTTGCAATCTCGCTGACTCCGCCACCTTCTGCTAACCCGGCGCTCCTAGGACGCACCTTAGCCTTGAATCTGATCAGCTCATTCTTGCAGGTCGTATCCGACTTGGCTATGACGGGAATGACATTCACGCGCTTCGACAACTCGCGAAGTGTGAGCAGATCCAGCGCCTTCAGGCTGTAATTAGGGTAATTAAGAATAACTAATTAATTAGGGTAATTAAGAATAAATAATTAAAATATACAACTAATGAATCGCTAGTTAATTTTAGCGCCTTCTCAAAATTCTCAACACTTTTTTCGACGCCAACTGTGAGCAAATTTTTGATTCTCATCCCTTGTCTCCCCCTCACCCCTCCCTCTTACAATTACTCAATCAGATCTGTTCAATAGATTGCGGAATCGGGCAAGGTCAGAGTCGATCGGGCGGTTCCCTGGTGAGCCGATCTCTTTCAGTGGGGGCACACCCACCTTCTCTCTATTTCTCTTTCTCTCTAATGAAGAAAGGCAATTCTGGACCCCTGAATTAGCATACTTGCAAAAGCTGCAAACTGCTTGTGGCAATGCATCATTTCAGAACATTTAAATGGGTATGAAAAAATCGATAGAAAACCTGTTTGGAAAGGCCAGAATCCCAACAATATGGAAAGAATAATTGCAGATAAAATGTCCTTCCGAATCAGCCCCATTCCTCACCCGTGTCCAGTGGGCGATATGAAGTAGAGGCAGGCGTGAATGCGCGTGTCATCATAGTACGCCAGCTGCCGGCGAACCTAATTATGTTAATTAGCTAATTAATTAATAACTAATTAACCACCTTCAGCTCCTCCTTGAGGTACTTCTCGAACTGCGCCTCGATGTACTCGACGATCACCTTCGCGCTGGAATTCGCAGAATTTCAGACGGATGCGAAACTCAAAATCGCCGGGTTATCGAACATTTGCAACAAAATCCACCGGGTTATGGCCTATTCTTTGACATTCGGCGACATTAGGTATCTAGATTCACTTTTAATTTTGCAACCCAACTTCGCCGGGTTGCATCCTACCTCTGCTCCTTGCCCAGTTGATCGCCGAAGCCGGCCGTCTCGACGAGCGTGAGCTTCAGTCGAATGCTGCCCTCGGCCACGTCTGCAATTAGCTAATTAGCTAATTACAAATTAATCTTAAAAGCCAAAAGGCATCCCGCGCAAAGCCCAGTCCCCACACATCATCAGTGCATCATCGCAAGGCTGAAAGCTGAGTCACAGGTGTGGAGGAGGAGGAAGACAGGAATGAATCAGAGCGTCTGGCAAAGATGGGGAAAGAGAGAGAGAGCGAAGATATGTTCACGGCACACACGGAATACCCTCGATCGGCTCCACTTCTGCTGTGAAATCTAGGGAGAAGATTTTTAATAGGATTTTTTAACACACTCCTTCAGTTCACTATGGGGCACAAAAACGATTATCAGAGATCAATCAATAATTACCGTAGGTCTTGGATCGCAGTTCGACCGTCTTCAGCTCGGTGTTGCAGGGTTCGAACTCGAGGTTCATGTTGAACAGCGACTGGATGAGCGTCGTCTTGCCCATCCCCGTCTCGCCCACGCACATCAGATTGAACTGGAACCTGTAACGAGCGATTGCAGGTCATACATGGACAGGAATTGTTGCTGGGGTATTCATATCGAGCGGGTTAGTTACGCTTAAATAGCGGCATAATGCCTAATTTTACAATAAATTTATGAGAATCAAGTGGGGTAAACTCGACAGAACCGGGGGGTATTGCTGCAGCCAACAACGATGCCCATGTTTGTTGCAGGCCAAATGACAAAAAAAAACACTTCCCACCGCAGTGGACTGTAACGGGAAAAGTGACAGCAAGGGCCCGAAAACGCGGGAACAAATTCAAGTGTGGATGGATGTAAGCTCAGGAACCTAACCAAACGATTGAAAAGAGAACAAAACACTTGCCACATAGAATATTACCAGCAGCATAGTGCTGATAACTAATACAACAGGCGTAATGAAACGTGAAACGATCAGGTTAATAAAAACAAACCCCTGTTCGATGCACTTCTTCACGATTTGGTGAGGGATGGAGTCGAAGCCGACGTGGCCGTTCAACTCGACGACCTTCGGCTTATCGCCCGCCGTCGATGGCGGATTCGACGCCGGAGGAGGCGGAGGCACAGCGTTCGGTGCCTAGAAAGCGAAATTTACACAAATATCCAACTCTATTACAAGTTAATACGCACGTGCATGGGCTTGAATGGCGGCCTCTGCTCGACTTCGGGCATTGCGACTGGCGACGAACCTGGAAAAAACGTTATTGCTCATTTTAATATAAAATAGAAAGGCAAAAGAAGATAACACAAGGAAACAACGGGACACTGCGAAGTCCAGTTCAAAAGTGATATTTTCGCGCCAAGTTTGAGACGCTAAACAACGGAAACTGCGACGGGCGATTGTGGAGATAAGACCATGAAGGTTGAATTTCTGATAAATTGTGAATGGAATAGGGGTGAAACACGACCTAATAATGTCAAAAAGCAGAGTTTGAGAACTTATACGATAGCACTTTTCCAATAAAATATCAAATTCCCGATTAATTAACGATACGAACATTCTCCACATAGTATACGTCATTTAGAAATGACAATGACGGTTAGTGACAACACAAAGGCGGTCAATACGACGACACGAGCGGAAGAGAATAGATCCACAGGCGAAAGAAATGAGTCAGCGCCGCTCCTACACCTTCCCTCCCCCCTTTCCCTATCTCGTTCATCTAACATCTGTCAGTGAATCACGATAGAATCTGCCCCATTCCAGATCGTTTTTGTTCCATATGACCCTGCTAACGTCTGGGCGTTCCTCGTCTGATTTCATCATGACAACTGGTACAAAAAGAAAGAAATCCACCCAAAGATGTCAAGTAAGAATTTGGCAAAAAGATGAGCAACACACTAATTCAATCTGGAGTAAAGCAAAGGAAAGGATCCTTAAAGAACTCGAACTCAAAAATTGTAAAAAAAAAAATGAAGCAAAGTAGCACATGAAACTTTCACATGAAACTGAATATTTTTGCAGCTAAACAAGTCACGAGGGTCTAACAGAAGGCAAGAGAGGCGAGGGAGCACGAATATTGGGAGATTGATGGCGCGATGAGCTTTGAAAAATATCGAGATAAAAATGGTATTACATATGTGTCCCGGAAAAGTTACAGTAGCGAAGCTTTTGCATCACACTTACTGTAAGTTCGCCGAGTCATGTACGTGACATGCCACTTTTTTCGTATTTTCGCTTTCGCGATTGCTTCTGCCTTGGATTACTTATGCTCTCGTTTTACTCATATTTTGTTAGACCATCGAACGCGGCTTCACAGCACATCACGCCTTGATGCATAATGAAACAAGCGATATTACCGGTCGTAATAGTGCTGTTCGCTGTTAATTGACGTATTTGTTGCAGGATTTCTAACATGTCGGGCCCTCCCAACGTCTCGCACATGTTCATCGAGGAACGCGAAATCGCCAAGGTTGGGAAAACGTGCGAGAATATTTCTTCAAAACAGCTACGCCTTGCAGGATGTCTATGTCGCAGTGGACCTGAAGCATCTCTGCTTCACCATTATGGACAAAGATAGATTGGAGGTCTACCCGCGGGAGGACATCGACAGTTTCCAAGTAAGGTGCTCGGTTTTCTGCTGAACTGTCGATTACGGCACAGTGCAAATACTGTTATAGATAGTTTGAAACGTTTTTGCATTTTAAATTTTTATATTTAAAAATTTAATTCCTCAGTTCTGCTTCCTCGAGCGAGGCACACTCCGCCAGTCGCGTCTCGAGGGGTTCGTCGTATTTCGCTTCAAGGCCGCCTCTTCGGTCTTCGACAACAATGTCGCTGCCGAGGAGTCTGTCGTGCTCGCTGTCAGGTAAGCCTTCACGTATTAAAAAAATTAATTTGTTCCTCCAATCCCCTCGATGTTTTCTTCCTGAATAGATGATTGCAAGACAGATGATAATAATTTTAATATTCGCCCTCCTTAATGATTGCAGCGGCTCATACAATGTCTACAACTGGCTCGACCAAATGATGAGTGGATACCGCCGCATTGCACCCGTCGAATTGCTGCGTGAGTTACTCGTTTTTTCTTCATCGAATTAATTAATATTTGTAAAGCTTTACGCAGCAGCGTCACGCTAAACCACAGTAGAAATAGTACCGTAAAACCCACCATGCGATTTTTGGGACGAATTTTCAACAAACCATTTGTTTTTAGAACGACCCTATATTTGGTATTTCAACTCTGCGCTCAACTAATCTATTCTCATGCTAGCCGTATTCCAGCCTTCCGCTGGATCAATTGTCAACCCCCCCCCCCCACAACTAGAACACCTGTGCGGATAAATATTATTATATTATTATTATTATTATTATTCCAGCCTTCGCTCGATTCCCGGCGTGCGTCAACGCAGCGATTCCTCAAGTAGAGCGATTCGCAGACGACGAGGACGTCAAGGAGCTGATCCAGAAGTCGCGCTCGTCCGACGAGGTTTCTCGTTTTTAATTAACAACAGTTTGCAAAGTCGTGTTGCGCATTCCATATGCGCATGCTATTCTCTGCAGTCCAATCGTGAAAGAGCATTGTTTGGTCTCGCCGCGAAATTGGGTGCTCTGGAACGTTGCCAAGGCACGATTGCAGTACCCCTCGCCGCCATCGGTGATGATGTACGACGCGTCGTGCCCGATGTCCGTGCGCACCCTCGTGCTCAGCAGTGACGATGAGGTGAGGAGTAGTGATGACAATTCGGCACGCGCCTCTCTCATTTAGAATGATCTCTCGCCGGTCAGAGAGACGAGAGATACAAAATGAGGAGAGACGAGTGCCGATTTGTCAAGACTAGAGCACAGCTCATAGAGATGGATCTGCTTCCTAGGCCATGTATGTTCGATTTTGGAAATTTTGGACGAGTGGAATGCTAAAAAAATTTAATTTTGATTTTTTAGTAAAAATCGTATGAATATCGACTCTAAACGGGTCAAGCAGCACCCAATCAATAATACTAATCACTGTTTTTAGAGCGAGCAGCCTCCTCAGGCGTCGTACTACTGCATCGAGGGACTGAAGATGCAGATCTCACAGGTCTTTTTTTAATTATTTACTTTTTAAATTTTTAATAATATTATTTCCTATTATAAATGATATTGGCATTCATTAGACAATCTCTGTGAGACAATCTCCCGGGATCTCATATGGGTCCTCCTAGATGAAACAGTGAATTTGGATTCCAATGAGGTGTCAAAAACAACATACTCGCACCACGATCAGAAGATGGTGACTGACAAATTTGAAACCATTTTTAATGCCTTGATGACCACCATCCATGGGTAGGATATGTTTCTGGGTATGCATATCGAGTGGGTATGTATCTGAAATGCGCAAAAATAAGGACATCTTGCCTAGTTTTACTATAAATTTATGTGAACCGGGTGAGTTAAATTCGAGAGAATCGGGTGGGTATTGCTTCTGCCAACACTGGTGAGCTAGGTTTTTCTTTTGACCCCGCACTGCCGCAAACCGGTCAACAATCGGCGCGCAGCGCCGAAAAAAATTGACGTTTTTTGCCATTCGCACTGACGCACCAGCGGGACGGAGATGCACCGGCGCTGACACAACTTGAAAATCAAGCACAACCAGTGTTGAGCGACCCCTCTAACATTAGGGTGTACCCCCGCAGTCAGACCCCCTCCCATCCCGACGTACCCCCTAAATTTTCGGTATTGCAGGTTATGGTAAGCGATATAGTGTGGAAATGAGAGAGAGCGTCAGACAACGGGCGTGTCGCATAGAGAGACTGGGGCGAGAGAGCATGAACGTGCGAGAGAGCGCCAGACGACGAGAGCACGCACTCCCTTGAATCGCGAACGCTGTTTTTTTAGGCAACCGTTCAAATTTTGAAATTTCGGGGTTATACGTCAATAGAGCAGCCAAGGAGTAAGCGAACTGTGCAAACCGCATGTTTAAATATGCCCTAAAACTTGTAAAAAATGATGTCCCTAACTTGTCCCTAACGCTGGCCGGGGAAATGACGAAAGTTAGAGCG